>VWZI01009964.1:128241-145251 GCA_013396835.1 Psilopogon haemacephalus
TTCCTTTTTTTTTTTTCCTATTTTTTCTTTTTTTTCTTTTTTTTTTTTGAGGGAACTTTCTTTCGAACTTTGCCCATCTGTGCTCCTTTCCTTTTACGAATGCATCACTCATCTGAAGTTTCAAGGCAATATTTGTAAAAAAAAAAAAGGTCTTAGAAATAATGATGAATGACCAAAAGGAGCACTAAAGAAAATAAATAAATTCACTAACTATTCATCAAGATTACAAACTAGAAGTATATTTCCTCCAGCTAATAAGTGAAACACTTCACGCTGGCATAGATAAATAATGAAGCAGCCAAGGGGTTAGTTAAGGCTTCCAGTGTCTGTTACCAAAGGCTGGCTCTTTGAAGAAGCAAGCATACAGAGGCTTTTTCTTTCCTAAATGACAATAATTGACTCTGTCAATTAATGTAGTAGCAGGAAAAAGGATATTTTCTTTGCATCCCGGTGAAACAGGATGTGTTGATTTGAGCTAATTGGAGGATTTGAGTGAGAAATTAGACTATTGGCTGAGAGAGAGTTAAACACAGTGTGTCACTTCACAGAGTTTCACTGAGAAAGGAAAAAAAAGTTGTTTTAAGAGATGTTCTCAAAACAATGAGATAGGCAGAGGGCTTCGGTCTGGGTCTGGCAGCGGCTGCTTCTCTGGCATGCTCTCTCCTTTGTCTCTTGGGCTTGCTGGCTAAATTCAGAGTAAAATCACTAAACCTACTATTTTTTCTCCTACTACTAATCTCTCTGATCTTCAGCTTATCTGCAGCATCATCAGGTGGTGAGATAAGGCTGGGGAAAATAGGGGGGAAGGTGGTAGGGGGATTTTGGTTACCCTCTCTTGGGGATTTTGGTCTCTGGGAGAGGTGTGGTGTTTGTATTACCTATTTTTTTACTGTATATATCTGTAAATATCTGTTCTATCTTGTAAATATTTGCTTATATATTGTGCATTGCCGTAAATGTAAAGCTTCATTTATTAACTTCCAGTGTTTTTTCCTGAGTTTTAACCGGGGTTTATAAAGGTGGGGGGGCAGGTAACTGCAAACCTACTGCATCCCCTCTCTAAGGGGATCATTAGAACTTTGGATGCAGGACCTGAAAGTCCTTTTGCACGACGATCTCTCTCTTTTGCAGAGGAAAAAAGAAGACCCAGGGAAAGAAAGCAAGGAAGGAAGATTTCTCTCAAGTGTAGAACTATGGTCTGTAAGGGGAAAAAAAAACAAAAAAACAAAACCAGCCAACAACCCTTCTTGTGAGCAAGTGAAGGGGTGGAAATTCACATTAAAGTAAACAGGACAATGGGGCCTGTGTTGAATGTACTGACAAGGCTGTGGGCACTGGCTTTAAAGTGTTTCATCCCCAGCATCCAGTGTCTCCCAGAAGGACGTGCAGGAGGAGGAAACGCCGAGGTTAAGAATTCAGCGAGATTGGACAGATAGTCAAAAGGCTTTGGGGTGGACGGTCTGAAATTCATTAGGAGAGTGTAGCACAAGGGTCACCACAAACATCTTATAAACACCAGTGAACTTTGCTGCGGTCCAGAGCTGCAGGAGTGACTGTGGTGAGTCATGAGATGTCTCCTCCCCTGCGCGCACATACTGCTGAGGGGGGAGTAAAGGCAGATAAAGATGGGCACTCTCTGAAGCAGTTAGAAGTGCAGGGTCCTAATTTGTTTTCGAAGGTCTCCAGGCCACCCATCATACATGAACTTACTTCCCAGGTATTGTGAGTTTTTCTTAAATCATGCCTCCCAACAGTTAAGCTTATGAGTACCTTTCAAGCTGAATTATCGAGACTCCTCAGATTCCTGCCTAGCAGAAACACGCTTTTATGAACATGCACAGTGACAGTCTGTGTGCAGTTCTGGAGCCCCCAGCGCAAGAAGGACATGGAACTGCTGGACAAAGTCCAGAGGAGGGCCACGAAGGTGATCAGAGGGCTGGAGCAGCACTGCTATGAGGACAGGCTGAAGGAGATGGGATTTTTCAGCCTGGAGAAGAGAAGGCTTCGAGGAGACCTTATAGTAGCCTTCCAGTATCTGAAGGGGGCCTAAGGGGGGGCTGGGGAGGGACTATTCACAAGGTCTTTTAATGACAGGATGAGGGGGAATGGGTTTAAACTGGCAGAGGAAGAGATTTGAACGGGATGTTAGGAGGAAGTTCTTGACAGTGAGGGTGGTGAGACACTGGAATGGGTTGCCTGGGGACGTTGTGGCTTCTCCCGCCCTGGATGTGTTCAAGGCCAGGCTGGATGAGGTCTTGAGCAACCTGTTCTAGTGGGAGGTGTCTCTGCCTATGGCACAGGGGGTTTGGAACTGGATGATCTTTGAGGTCTCTTCCAACCTAAACCATTCTATGATTCTATGACAGACATTTAGTGGTTAGAAGCAAGGGAAAACCTAAGAATGCAGTGAAAACCTGGACTGAAAGAAGGGCCATAAGTTTGTGGCATAAAAATCAAAGTGAAAGTATTTTGCATTTCAATGAATTCTTTGATATCCAGGTCCTATCCTGTCCAGAATGATTTGCAGAGTTACCGGAGACGGGGGGGACACACACAAATTAAGTACCTTTAGAATTTCACTTAGTACTGTAAGCAGAAGTCATCTGCACTAATAGTTTTTGTGCAAAACCTGGACTGAGCATATAGAATCAGNTAAACACAGTGTGTCACTTCACAGAGTTTCACTGAGAAAGGAAAAAAAAGTTGTTTTAAGAGATGTTCTCAAAACAATGAGATAGGCAGAGGGCTTCGGTCTGGGTCTGGCAGCGGCTGCTTCTCTGGCATGCTCTCTCCTTTGTCTCTTGGGCTTGCTGGCTAAATTCAGAGTAAAATCACTAAACCTACTATTTTTTCTCCTACTACTAATCTCTCTGATCTTCAGCTTATCTGCAGCATCATCAGGTGGTGAGATAAGGCTGGGGAAAATAGGGGGGAAGGTGGTAGGGGGATTTTGGTTACCCTCTCTTGGGGATTTTGGTCTCTGGGAGAGGTGTGGTGTTTGTATTACCTATTTTTTTACTGTATATATCTGTAAATATCTGTTCTATCTTGTAAATATTTGCTTATATATTGTGCATTGCCGTAAATGTAAAGCTTCATTTATTAACTTCCAGTGTTTTTTCCTGAGTTTTAACCGGGGTTTATAAAGGTGGGGGGGCAGGTAACTGCAAACCTACTGCATCCCCTCTCTAAGGGGATCATTAGAACTTTGGATGCAGGACCTGAAAGTCCTTTTGCACGACGATCTCTCTCTTTTGCAGAGGAAAAAAGAAGACCCAGGGAAAGAAAGCAAGGAAGGAAGATTTCTCTCAAGTGTAGAACTATGGTCTGTAAGGGGAAAAAAAAACAAAAAAACAAAACCAGCCAACAACCCTTCTTGTGAGCAAGTGAAGGGGTGGAAATTCACATTAAAGTAAACAGGACAATGGGGCCTGTGTTGAATGTACTGACAAGGCTGTGGGCACTGGCTTTAAAGTGTTTCATCCCCAGCATCCAGTGTCTCCCAGAAGGACGTGCAGGAGGAGGAAACGCCGAGGTTAAGAATTCAGCGAGATTGGACAGATAGTCAAAAGGCTTTGGGGTGGACGGTCTGAAATTCATTAGGAGAGTGTAGCACAAGGGTCACCACAAACATCTTATAAACACCAGTGAACTTTGCTGCGGTCCAGAGCTGCAGGAGTGACTGTGGTGAGTCATGAGATGTCTCCTCCCCTGCGCGCACATACTGCTGAGGGGGGAGTAAAGGCAGATAAAGATGGGCACTCTCTGAAGCAGTTAGAAGTGCAGGGTCCTAATTTGTTTTCGAAGGTCTCCAGGCCACCCATCATACATGAACTTACTTCCCAGGTATTGTGAGTTTTTCTTAAATCATGCCTCCCAACAGTTAAGCTTATGAGTACCTTTCAAGCTGAATTATCGAGACTCCTCAGATTCCTGCCTAGCAGAAACACGCTTTTATGAACATGCACAGTGACAGTCTGTGTGCAGTTCTGGAGCCCCCAGCGCAAGAAGGACATGGAACTGCTGGACAAAGTCCAGAGGAGGGCCACGAAGGTGATCAGAGGGCTGGAGCAGCACTGCTATGAGGACAGGCTGAAGGAGATGGGATTTTTCAGCCTGGAGAAGAGAAGGCTTCGAGGAGACCTTATAGTAGCCTTCCAGTATCTGAAGGGGGCCTAAGGGGGGGCTGGGGAGGGACTATTCACAAGGTCTTTTAATGACAGGATGAGGGGGAATGGGTTTAAACTGGCAGAGGAAGAGATTTGAACGGGATGTTAGGAGGAAGTTCTTGACAGTGAGGGTGGTGAGACACTGGAATGGGTTGCCTGGGGACGTTGTGGCTTCTCCCGCCCTGGATGTGTTCAAGGCCAGGCTGGATGAGGTCTTGAGCAACCTGTTCTAGTGGGAGGTGTCTCTGCCTATGGCACAGGGGGTTTGGAACTGGATGATCTTTGAGGTCTCTTCCAACCTAAACCATTCTATGATTCTATGACAGACATTTAGTGGTTAGAAGCAAGGGAAAACCTAAGAATGCAGTGAAAACCTGGACTGAAAGAAGGGCCATAAGTTTGTGGCATAAAAATCAAAGTGAAAGTATTTTGCATTTCAATGAATTCTTTGATATCCAGGTCCTATCCTGTCCAGAATGATTTGCAGAGTTACCGGAGACGGGGGGGACACACACAAATTAAGTACCTTTAGAATTTCACTTAGTACTGTAAGCAGAAGTCATCTGCACTAATAGTTTTTGTGCAAAACCTGGACTGAGCATATAGAATCAGGGAACGTCAGAATCACAGAATGTCAGGGGCTGGATGAGAACTCAAAAGATCATCTAGTCCAACCCCACAATGTTTTTGATTCTGAACACCTGCTCCAGCTTCCTTTCAAAGGGTTTTGGAATGTTCTGGCTTCCTCTTGCCGTTGCATGTGATGTTTTTCATGTGCATAAGTGTGTTATAACTTAGAAAAGGCAATTCTGCTTCAGTCCTGTGGTAGCATAGGAAATAACAATGGGGGAAAAAAAAGTATTCCCAAACTATGAGATGATTATTCTCTACTATGTTATATATGTGATATAAGCTTTAGATCACCTGAAAGTCAGCACTGTGCACTTGCAGCCCAGAAAGCCAACCAGATCCTGGGCTGCATCAGGAGAAGTGTGGCCAGCAGGTCGAGGGAGGTGATTCTCCCCCTCTACTCCACCCTGGTGAGACCCCACCTGGAGTACCATGTCCAGTTCTGGAGCCCCTGTTACAAGAAGGATGTGGACATGCTGGAGGGTGTCCAGAGAAGGGCCACAAGGATGAGCAGGAGGCTGCAGCACCTCTGCTAGGAGGACAGACTGAAAGAGTTGGGACTGTTCAGTTTGGAGAAGAGGAGGCTCCCAGGTGACCTTCTTGTCTCCTTCCAGTATGTGAAAAGGGCCTACAGAAATCCTGGGGAGGGATTTTTAGGCTATCAGGCAGTGACAGGACTAGGGGGAATGGAGCAAAGCTGGAGGTGGGGAGAGTCAGATTGGATGTGAGGAGGAAGTTCTGCATCATGAGAGTGGTGAGGCCCTGGAAAGGGTTGCCCAGGGAGGTGGTTGGGGCTACATCCCTGAAGGTGTTTAAGGCAAGGCTGGATGAGGCTGTGGGTAGCCTAATCTAGGGTAGGGTGTCTTGGAACTAGATGATCTTTGTGGTCCCTTCCAACCCTGACTGATTCTATTATTCTATAATTCTATGAAATTCATAGAATCATAAATGGCTTAGGTTGGAAGGGACCTCAAAGATCATCCAGTTCCAACCCCCTGCCATAGGCAGGGACACCTCCCACTAGAACAGGTCGCCCAAGACCTCATCCAAGTCCTGAAGGTATTTTCCCAACAGCAGTTCTGCTGAATGCAGTGGGACAGTTTATCTCTGAATATACTGCAGACGGTTGAGCGTGTCCAGAAGTGTTTCCAGGACCTAGGTCCTAATATCAGAAAACTCTTTTGCAGTCACCAAGCTGAAAGATTGTAATGGAATATAATTCCATATCACATTTGTTTGGGTATGAATTGCTTGCCACTTAGACTACTCACTCCTCTTGCAGCAGTCTGGTGGTTTGCTGTCGTCTTGCACAGAATTTTCAACTGAAGGCTCTGTTTTGCAAGCAGGAGATGCGAGAGCTAAGATGATATATTGAGGCATATAAGTAATCAGGAAAAAATGCAGTTCAGCCCATGTATTCTTTGGAAATATGTATAAATATTTACAAATTATAGAGTTAAATCCAACTCGTTTTGTAAATGAAGGGATATTCTGCCTTTTTTTTTTTATTATTATTAGTTTTTTATGGGAAACATCAAAATCCAGGAAGCATGGGAGAATAAGACATGAAACCTTTTTTCCAAGGGACATTCATAAACTCTCATAAAATCAAACATCATGCAGGCTTCAACCTTTCTCCTATTTTCATTGTGTGCACGCCTACGCATCTGTGCATTTGTGGAAGGAACTTTCATACAAGATTCTTTTTTTCCCTTTTTTTTTTTTTTTTTTTTTTTCACTTACCAATTACTTTGTAAACAACTTAAAGAGATTGGTGAGGGACCGCTCTGTAAAAATGATAGCACATCTGCAGCACAGGCAGTTAAAGTCAACAATTAATTAATTGTTAAGGGCTCTGTTCATCCAAACTTTTGGCTCTCTATTTACTGTGTGATTCATGGCTCGTGATCCCTGGTTTCCAGAGAACTCAAAAGTCTGGTCCTTCATTTCAACCCTTCCCCTGCTCCCTGTTTCACCCTTCCCTGCCCACACCAAACCGTAAAGAGGTGAAGCCCTGTTCCTTACAGGGTAAGGGCAAGCAGCCCACCCATACATCCTGCAGACCCACTGAGCATGTTGGACAGACACAGGCAGTGCTCTGCTCAAGCTGATGAGGCAGAGCCCTCCTTGCCTGGTGCCATTAATTCACTGATAGAGGAGTATCTACAGAACAAACAGGACGTGCATGGGAGCGCACGCAATCATCTTTTGCCTAGCTGGATTTTGGATTTAGATTAGGCTCTAAACTTTGAGTGTATAACGGTGGCTGCCAGCTCCAGAAAGCAGATTTTATATCAACCTGTGTGAAGCTGTGCGGTCCAGGGTGTGGGTCTGGCAGTCTGGGAGGTGCTCTGTGCCCCGGTTCGATTCTGAGCCTCCAGATAACAAATGTCATAGTGATTTGCTCCAGTTGCCTCCCCGGGAAAGATCTACTGTCTTCCAGTGTGTATAAGGTAAAGAAAGATCATTACATTTACACTGAGACAGATTTATAATAGACATGGGCCAACATGTGTAGCTCTTTGGTAAACCCTTAAGGAAAACTGTTCCTTAAAAAAAGGAGTTCCCCCACCCCGAAAAATAAAATACTGCAGCAGCAACAGCTAGAGTTAAAACATTGTTTACTCATTAGTGGTTTTATTATTGCTAACTTGCAAAGCTGCCATGGAGTATAGCAGTTGAACGTTGAAAGTGTCTAGCAAAACAACAAGTGCCTATCACTGGATAAAGTCGTCACTGAAGGGAAAGGAAAAAAAACCCAGAAACCAAAAAAACTATAAACAAGCCTTGAAAAAATAAGAAAGAATCAATGTGTGATGATAAAGGGAACCAAAACATCTGCAGTCTCTGCCAGAAAGCTTCTACAGATGTGTTCTGATGCATGATAAGAAGAAATAACATTTCAGAGTCGCAGGCCTTCTGTGAGGTTCCTACCTTCCAGTGTGGTTAAGTCAGAGGGAAGTGCAGCCAGCTCTGCCTCTGCTGCTCATCTCAACAGCCCTCCTGTCCAGCTGATCAGATTTTGGTGGGGGGGTTATTGTTGGTGCATGGAACAGAATCTGATAAGATTGAAGAACAAAGTGACAGAGGGAAAACTTTGCTATTAGATGCTTTCCCTATGCACTCCTTTCATTTCTGTATCCAGGCTGCTTCTAAAAGCAGCTATAGAGTGGAGCCCGAACTTTGCCTGTTATCCAGTTTAGATATCACTGATGAGCAGAGCCTAATTGATCTGATGTACTTTTTCACTCTTGAATTTCTGCTTATCCCTTCTGAAAAGGACAATGTCTAACGAAAAGAGATTGGTGAAAATTATTTTGTAGGTAGAAAAAGTTCTCCTCACTCTTTCTTCGTCTACATTCTTCCCGTTTCAGCTTGCAATTGACAATTATTTTCCATATGACAAACTTCAGTAAGTTGCTCTGGTGCCCATTTTCCCCTCCTGAATTTCTGCTTATCCCTTCTGAAAAGGGCAGAGTCTAGTGAAAACAGATGGGTTAAAATGATTTTGTAGATAGAAAAGTTCTTCTCACTCTTTCTCTAGATAAATTCTTTCAGTTTCAGCTTGCAATCGACAATTATTTTCCATATGACAAACTTCAGTAAGTTGCTCTGATGTACTTTTTCCCCTCTTGAACTTCTCCTTATCCTTTCTGAAAAGGGCAGAGTCTAGTGAGAAAACATTGGTTTAAATTATTTTGAAGGTAGAAAAGATCTTTTCACTCTTTCTCTGATTTACAATTATTTTCCATATGACAAACTTCAATAAGTTGCTCTGGTGTCCTTTTTTCCTCCTGAATTTCTGCTTATCCCTTCTGAAAAGGGCAGAATCTAGTGAAAACAGATTGGTTAAAACGATTTTGTAGGTAGAAAGGTTCTTCTCACTCTTTCTTCAGATACATTCTTTCAGTTTCAGCTTGCAATTGACAATTATTTTCCAAATGACAAACTTCAGTAAGTTGCTCTGGTGTCCTTTTTCCCTCCTGAATTTCTGCTTATCCCTTCTGAAAAGGGCAGAGTCTAGTGAAAAGCAACGGGTTAAAACTATTTTGTAGATAGAAAAGTTCTTCTCACTCTTTCTCCAGATAAATTCTTTCAGTTTCAGCTTGCAATTGACAATTATTTTCCAAATTACAAACTTCAATAAGTTTCACATCCACAGCGAATGGCCATCTGCCATTAATCCAAGCATTCTAGTGGAGTTTTCCATGGGTTAATAACAGTCACTTCAGAAGACATGAGCAAAATTCAGAATTTAATTACTTCAGATTTAGGTGGCAGGCTGGTAGATGAAGATTCACTGCAATGATCTTTCAAACACAAATCTGGAAAAAAAGAAAAAAAAAAAAAAGAAGAGTGAGACATCTTGTTTGAGTCATGAGATTTTAATAAAGCCATCTGTGGATGCTCTACATTTTCCACTGCATCTGCATGATTTTTCTTATGGCAGGACACACAAGAAGTAACTTTAGAATAAAATTAAAAAAAAAACAAAATACCTGGCTGGCTGCTGCAAAGATCATTTGTCAAGAGAAGAATGCTTTGGAGGGAAACTCTGACCTCTAAACCTGCAACAAAAACAAAAGCCAGTGTTTTGGAAAAAAAAAAAAAAGTTATTTTGAAGCCTAAATAAACCTTGACAGATTCCCCTTAAACTTCTTTTACAGTGATTAATTTCCAACTGGGGAAATATTGACTCTGAGAGAAAGTGAAAATATTTCCATCTTCTTTGTCTCTAAGACTGCATTATAAGATCATCTGACCTACTAGATAGAGTGGAAAATCACTATCAGTCCTGATGTCATTAGATGTCTCAGGTTTCACATCTCTCTTCCTCTGTTTTCCTTTGCTTCCCTTGTATCAGCATGTTGCCTTCCCAGCTTCCTCCCTTGCAGTTTGGCTGGAGGAGGCAGAGCCCTTGGTGCTTGCATTGACTGGCAGGAGAGGGTAGGTGCCCTTTTTGAAGGACAGTCAGAAGTTTGTGGAAGGCCACAAGACAAAGAAACCACTTTACCCAAGCTAGGGAATGGACACAATTATACAGGCTTACCTTTGGGCTGCTTATACTCCCTCTGTGGGGCAGAGTGGTCCATCTCAAGACCCACAGCCATTTGAGGAGGAAGTTCTTTAATAAGGAGGAAGTTCTTCATCGAGGAGGAAGGTCTTCACCATGAGAGCGGTGAGGCTCTGGAACAGGTTGCCCAGGGTGGGTGGTTGGGGCCACTTCCCTGGAGGCAAGACTGGATGATGCTCTGTCCAGCCTAATATAGGGTAGGGTGTCCCTGGGCATGGCAGGGGATTTGGAACTAGATGATCCTTGTGGTCCCTCCCAACCCTGACTGATTCTATGATTTGTCCCATCACACACTCTCCCTGTTTCCCCACAGATCTCTTCTGACAGGCTTGACTAGATGCTACAAATGCCAAAGGAATCTTCCAGAGGTTTTTTGACCACACAATACCTGTATGTACGCTTTAGCTTCAGATTTATTAGGAAGGTTAAATAAATTAGTCACTAGCCCCATGTATTTCTTTTTACTGGCTGCTGGTACCTTTAGATGCGAGTTGCACCGCAAGACTGGCTCCCTCCCATTGAGCTGTGCTCTAAAGTGCCTTTACTGTCCTCTAAAAATCAGGGAGAGGAGGATCAGAGCTGCAAAGAAAGGCAGGGGCATCTCTATATCCTGTTATTTATTATATGTCTCCCTGAAAAGAAGTCTTCATGAGGGAACCCACACTAAATTTCTAGAGGGGCTACAGCCATTGCTCGAAAACTGTGCACAGCCTGGGTGTGTATCCTATTACTTACTTGGCTTCAGGAGACAGCAGGAGACAGAGCATCTTCAATTGCAAATATATGTTTGATCCTTGAAGTTTCCAACAGAATTTAGCCAATTCAAACAAGCTGAAAGGCAATTAAAAAAAAACAACAAAAACCAACAAAACCAAAAGCAACAAAAAAAACTATCTCAGATCACTTTGTCAAAAGAGGCACAGAGAAAAATCTCAGTTAATCCCACAGAACTTCCTCCAGACTATCCTTGGAAGGACATGAAATGGAAGTTACTCATAATTCATTGCTTTAGAAAAGGTGGTGGCAAATTAATGCATGTCACTGTCCTGAGGATCTTCCTTATGAGGAGAGACTGAAGGAGCTGAGGCTGTTTGGCGTGGAGAGGAGGAGACTGAAGGGTGACTACATGATTGGTTATAAATGTGTAAAGGTGAGTGCCAAGAGGATGGAGCCAGGCTCTGCTCAGTGATGCCCAACAACAGGAGAAGGGGCAATGGGTGGAAGCTGAGGCTTAGGAAGTTCCATGGAAATATGAGGAAAAAATTTTCCCTGTGAAGGTGACAGAACCCTGGAACAGGCTTCCCAAGGCAGTTGTGGATTCTCCCTCTCTGGAGACATTCAAAACCCATCTGGATGTTTTCCTGTGTGATCCTGCTCTGGCAGGGAGGTTGGACTGGATGACCTTTCGAGGTCCCTTCCATCCCCTAACATTCTGCGATTCTGTGTGAGGACTTTCTTCACTATGCATCCTGCATCCTTTCCTTACTATGGATCCTGGATCAGAAGACCTCTGAAGGAAAGAATTATTTGGCTTTATATGAATCAGAGGAAAAACTGTTGAATATTCTTGTAAAGAATATTCAATTGTAAAAAAGATACTAGTGGTCAATTGTAAAGAAGATACTAATGGTCAATAGATACTAACTGCACAATGCATTCACCCCTCCACAGCATACACACAATTATCATCCAATTGAATTTATATGTTGGTAAGTACATAGAAAAAAAATAATATCATCTTCTGTTACAGAATCCTTCCACGGGGTGAGGTGCTAAGTTCCTTTCACAGCTAACAACTGAAGCAAAGCTTCTCAAATGCTCATTTCTTTCCAAGTTCAGGTCATTAAGGTAGAGTACAATTTATTAAAGCTTTCCTTTAGAGGATTTTTTAATTATTATTATTAAGCTCCAATGTAATAGTGTTCCTAGGCTATCTCATTCGATACATAGATGTCAAAACTGCATGTTTCTGGCTCTTGGAAAATATTTACATGTGATTTTCTAGAGATTACAATGGCACATGTGCTGTGTTTCTGTTTGTCTAGACATGCTTCCTAGCTAAAGTAATGATCCTAGCTATTTGAAAAATAAAGGAGAGTTTAATGGGGTTTACTGTGCAGTAGACATTAGAAGTTCAAAGTGATAACTACACACAGAAATGTGAACAACAACCAAAGCCTTCATTACGGAGGAGAACCTCTTGGCTTAGGTCCATGGATTGCTGTGCTGTTGCGCCCAATCACAGTCCAAAGATGCTAAATATGTTAAGTAAAAACTGGATGAAAGAAAAAGTGTATACTTTCTTGATATATAGAGCAATACATGTTAAAAATTATCTCTTAATTTTGTCAGTCTTCAGCCAAGAGCTTCTGATCATTTGGCTGCGTGCTGCATGATGATACATACGTGAAGAATTAGTGAACTTGCCAAGAGTGAGTAAATATTTATTTAGAATTGTAAATAGGCCCTAACACACTTTTTTTGTAGGCCTATTATCCAGACTAAGTCCAGAGCAAAGATGGTGAGGAGGGCCATGCATTTTGTCTCTCAGCCCTTCACTTCCACTGTGCTCACTCCTCTCACTTTGGGGCTCCCAAAAGTTATTTCAGAAAAAAAAAAAAAGAAATTATCTTTTCTGTTGACTTCTTATAGCTCACAGGAGGCAGCTCACATCATTTCCCTCTGAAAAAAAAAATGCTGCCCTGTCTAGAATCTGACCTGACCTCCATAGGCAGCACAGGACATAATCCTTTCTGCCACCAGCTGTCACTCTACCACCTTTCAATATTTGATATCTTGAATCATAGAATCATAGAATGGTTTAGGTTGGAAGTGACCTCAAAGATCATCCAGTTCCAACCCCCAGCCATAACCAGGGACACCTCCCACTAGATCAGGTTGCTCAAGACCTCATCCAGCCTGGCCTTGAACACATCCAGGGAGGGAGCAGCCACAACCTCCCTGGGCAACCTGTTCCAGTGCCTCACCACCCTCACTGTGAAGAACTTCTTTTTAACACCCCCTTCAAATCTTCCCTCCACCAATTTGAACCCATTCCCCCTCATCCTATCATTACAAGACCTTGTGAACAGTCCCTCCCCAGCCCTCCTGTAGGCCCCCCTCAGATACTGGTAGGCTGCTATAAGGTCTTCTCAAAGCCTTCTCTTCTCCAGGCTGAAAAGCCCCAACTCTTTCTAGTCTGTCCTCATAGCAGAGCTGCTCCAGCCCTCTGATCATCACAATGGATATGACCTTCTACTACTTTGCATGAACCAGATACTGCAAGAGCCTTTCAGCTCTCATCTTGATTGCCTTTAAAGCTTTACAATTCCCATTCACAAGAACAAATGTCTGCTTGATTGTTTCTTTGATTTGATTGTTTGTTTTATTGTTTGTTTTATTTTGCTTGGTTGTTGGTTTGATGGGTCAATTGTTTACTCAGTGAGTTTCCCTCTTTTCTCTGGAAGAGACCAGAGCCTTTTGTAGGAGAATTGGCTTCTCTAAAGGGCCCTCTCAGTGCACTTTGGTTTTGCCCTGATAAGGATTAAATAGGGAGAGGAATGTTTTACCCAAATGTTTTACTCCAGAGTCACCTGGGATAACATTTCCCCCAACACATGAAACTGCCTGGCAATGCTGGGCCTTAGTAAGGGTTTCAAAATGAGAGAGATGAATGAGGGTAGGGTGGTCCTGCCAGACTGTACAGCAAATCTGAGAGGAAAAGAAGAAGTTTCCTTTGCGATAAGGAAATCAGGGCATGCCTAGTGCAACTTATCACTCTGCCTAATTATAGAAGGAAACAAGAGCTGGTCAAACCAGAAGGAGCAAAGCTTGTGAGGAAATACTCAGACACAGATGCTGAGCTGGCAGAAACCAGCATAGACCCACTGGAGGAAGCTGGATGATTTATATCAGGCCTGGATGCAGAGCTGGGATGGAGTATCTAGAGCTGAGTTTTGGCACTTTTGTGGGGCAGGGAAAGGAGGCATGCCAAGTAATTTGCAGAAGACGACTGGGAGAGTTTGTGCTTTGAGCAGAGCCAAGCTACACATATGTTCTGCTGTTTCAGATGTGCCAAATCTTGGAGCTCTACATCTCCCATTTGTAAATGTCAAAATGCAGCAATGAGGCTTTTTCTTAATCGGCTACTTCCCTGTTGAAAGCATTTCTCTTCACCATGGTTGATGAGTTCGTTGTCTTACCACCTCAAAACATGACTTGTTGGTAAAAGAATTCATTGCAAGATAGAACCACACAGCCGATCACAGAATCACAGACCTTTAGAGGTTGGAAGGGACCTCCAGAGATCATCGAGTCCAACCTCCCTGCCAAGCAGGGTCACCTAGGGTAGTATCAGGAACACTGTGGCCAGCAGGACAAGGGAAGTTATCCTTCCCCTGTACTTGGCACTTGTCAGCCAACACCTTTAGTCCTCAAGGTGTTTTGGGCCCCTCAATTCAAGAGAGATGTTGAGGTACAGGAACATGTCCAGAGAAGGGCGACGAAGCTGGTGAGGGGCCTGGAGCAGAGCCCTGTGAAGAGAGGCTGAGGGAACTGGGGGTGTGCAGCCTGCAGAAGATGAAGCTCAGGGAAGACCTCATTGTTGTCTACAACTACCTAAAGGGAGGTTGTAGCCAGATGGGGTTGGTCTCTTCTTCTAGGCAACCAGCAACAGAACAAGGGGACACAGTCTCAAGTTGTGGCAGGGGAGGGACAGGCTGGATATTAGGAAGCAGTTCTTCACAAAAAGAGTGATTGGCATTGGAATAGGCTGCCCAGGGAGGTGGTGGAGTTGCCATCCCAGGAGGTGTTCAAGAAAAGACTGGATGGATCACTTAATGCCATGGTCCAGTTGATTGGATAAGGCTGGGTGCTAGGTTGGACTGGACAATCTTGGAGGTCTCTTCCAACCTGGATGATTCTATGATTCACACAGGAATGCATCCAGGAGGGTTTTGAAAGTCTCCAGAGAAGGAGACTTCGCAACCCCCATGGACAGCCTTTTCCAGTGCTCTGTTACCCTCACTATAAAGAAGTTTCTCTTCATGTTGAGGTGAAACCTTCTATGTTGCAGTTTGCAGCTGTTGCTCCTTATTACTGTGCACCAATGAAAAGAGATTGGTCCCATCCACTTGACACCCACTCCTCAGATATTTACATACATTGATCAGATCTCCTCTCAGTCTTCTGCAGACTAAACAGCCCCAGGTTTCTCAGTCTCTCTTTATAGGTGAGATGCTCAAGTCTCCTAATCATCCTTGTGACTCTCCACTGGACTCTTTCCAGCAGGTCTCTGTCTCTCTTGAACTGGGAAACCCAAAAACGGACACAGTATTCCAAGTGTGATCTCGTTGGGGCAGAGTTAAGCAGGAGAAGAACCTCCTTAGACCTGCTGGACACATTTTTCTTGATGCTGCCCAGGATGCCTTTGGCTCTGTTGGCCATGGGGAACAGGCTGCTCACCAGAACTCCAAGATCTGGGATGAGAAGCTCAATGTGAGCTGACAGTGTGCACGTGCGGCCCAGACAGAAATTGTGTCCTGGGCTGCATTAAGAGCAGCATTACCAGCAGGGCAAGGGAGGGGATTCTCCCCCTTTACTCTGCTCTTGTCAGACACCATCTGCAGTACTGTGTGCAGTTCTGGAGCCCCCAGCACAGGAAGGATGTGGAACTGTTGGAGAGAGTCCAGAGGAGGGCCACGAAGATGCTCAGAGGGCTGGAGCAGCTCTGCTATGAGGACAGGCTGAGAGAGTTGGGGCTTTTCAGCCTGGAGAAGAGGAGGCTTCAAGAAGACCTTAATAGCAACCTTCCAGTATCTGAAGGGGGCTGACAGGAAGGCTGGAGAGGGACTATTCACAAGGTCTTGTAATGACAGGATGAGGGGGAATGGGTTCAAATTGGCAAAGGGGAGATTTGAACGGGATGTTAGGAGAAAGTTCTTCACAGTGAGGGAGATGAGACACTGGAACAGGCTGCCCAGGGATGTTGTGGCTGCTGCCACCCTGGATGTGTTCAAGGCCAGGCTGGATGAGGCCTTGAGCAATCTGTTCTAGTGTGAGTTATCCCTGCCTATGGTGGGGGGTTGGAACTGGATGATCTTTGAGGTCTCTTCCAACCTAAACCATTCTATGATTCTATGATTTGGTAAGATGATTCTGCTTCTTCTTCTGGGCCCAATATACCAAATAACTTCTAGTGAAGATGTCACACTCAGGCACAAACCCAGCTTTGTTCATGAGTTGTTGAAGCAGCCATAACAACCACAGGAAGCACCTGATGTAGAAAACTGTGAGCAGCCATCTCATGCATATCAATTTTCATGGTGTGTTTATTTAAATAGTCTTTGTTGCTCACCCAAAAAATCTTTTCTTGAGAGGAGTCATAAGTATTTTTAGTTAGATTGTTAGCAAGATGCTTCTGTACCTGTAGGAAACTGACAGCTCTCAAACCATTCTATGATGATAGATACAGCTAATCTTCATCAATGCTGAAGACACATTTCTGAGTCAGACACATCAATCTCCAAGCTACCACACAGGGTGAGAGTTACTGCCTTGTCTTCTGAGAGCTAAACCTTACTTCCTACTTTCCCTCTTCACTCTGTATCTCCCTTCCAATTTCTTCTGCCTCTGTCTTTACTTCTCCACTACCTAATGTTTGCAGCCAGCTGCCTTCCTTGTCTGCCTTTGTTTCATGTATGGGCACAAGTCACACTGAAAAAAAAAGTGTGATGTCCCATAAGGTACTATAGCTAAAAGCAGTCTACAGAATATTTTCTCTTCAGGACCAGAGTATACTTTGTCTTCCTGCCTCTTTCCTAGGTGGCTTGGATTTCAGAGAGGGACCTTATTGCATCTTCAGACCTGCATCTGTGTAAGCAGGTGAGAAGACAGCATTCCTTTTTGCCAGACACTTTGGCACAAATCTCTTGCAAGGAATTGTGCAGTCTGTGTGTGCTTTTTGGAAACGTGTTTTGGTGTATTATTACTACTATTAACACTACTACAGGGCTTTTACAGTGTATCCAAGGGCTTCTGAGAGAAATAAGGCTTGTGGTTTGATTTTTTTTTCCAGTGGGCATTGCACAGATTAAAATTAAAAAAAAAAAAAAAAAAAAAAAAAAGCCATTGCAGATT
>VWZI01009964.1:150845-167617 GCA_013396835.1 Psilopogon haemacephalus
TTTTTTTTTTTTTTTTTCCCCTTCTCCCTCTTTGTTACCATAAGTTGCCCGCAGAGGGTCCATTCATTCTGTTTGCTTGTTCCACTGTGTAATAGCTCAACTCAAGTATCAACAAGATAAGCTTTTAAAAGCAGAATATTCCCAGCTGTTGCGGTCAGGCAGCAGCAGCAGCAGCAGCGGCGGCGGCGGCAGCAGCAGGTTCCTATCCGAGGACAGCGCAGCAGCCCAGCGCAGCGGCGGCGATGGCAGCGTGGAGGGGAAGCAGCATGTGTTCTCTGTACACAGTAGCGAAGGGTCCCACAGACAGCAATTAGCACCAGCAGAATGAAGATGAACGGTCATATACATAACCTTNTCTCTCCTAAGCAAGATGGGACTGCTGTTTCTTGTGATAAGAAAGGAAAATTACATTTTGATTTCTGTATTTTTCTTGGTCTCAGGTTTCCATCAAAACTGCCTTCCACTCAGCCTCAGCAACCTGAGTAGGTTACTTGGACATCAGTAGATGCCAATTCCATTAAGCTTCCAGAAAGAGCTGCACTAGAATTTGCAAGACTTTATTCATAGAATGACAGAGTCACAGAATCATAGAATTACAGACACACAGAATCATAGAATTACATAATGATAGAATCATACCTGGATATCAGTAAATGCCATTTCCATTCAGCTTTTGGAAAGAGCTTCACTAGAATTTGCAAGACTTTATTCATAGAATCACAGAACCATAGAATCACCAAACCACAGAATCACAGAATCACAGAATTATAGGATCAGAGAATTGTCAGGGCTGGAAGGGATCTCAAGGATCATCTAGTTCCAACCCCCCTGCCATGGATCAGGTTGCTCAGAGACACATCCAGCATTGCCTTAAGCACCTCCAGGGATGGAGCTTCCACTATCTCTCATGACAACATGTTCCAGTGTCTCACCACCCTCATACTGAAGGACTTCTTCCTAAGATCCAGTCTAAATCTACCCAGTTTTAGTTTTGCTCCGTTCCCCCTAGTCCTGTCACTACCTGACATCCTAAAAAGTCCCTCCCCAGGCCTCCTTCAGATACTGGAAGGCCACAATAAGGTCTTCCTGGAACCTTATCTTCTCCAGACTGAACAACCCCAACTCTCTCAGTTTGAATTCACAGGAGAGGTGCTCCAGCCCTCTAATCATCAAATAATTCCTGCCAAATAAGCATAGAATGAAAGGGAATATTGCTTATTCTCAGTTTTGCTACTTGTGTTATGAACATGGCAAAGAATATAAATTTGATCATTACAAACATCATTGCTAGAAACAGTACTTTTTATTTTGGTAAAAAGGGTTCAAAGCAAGAAGCCATTTTCATGTCACCTTGGCAATATAAATTTGATTTTTCCACTTCGAGATAAAATTCAAAGATTGAAAGGAAAAAAACATAAAGGGATGTTAGAGCAGGAAGAAAGTCTTTCCTCAGAGGGTTGTATTACAGTTGCGTGCTTATTCTTTTCACTTTCTCTCTTCATCTTTCACAGAGGTCCTTCTGCTTTTTCTCTGCTCCTAGTAGTAAGGCTCCTGCCGTTAGAACGTAGCCATGACTTTTGTTGCTTCCATTAACAGAAAATAGGTCTGGAGAGAACCTCACGAGGTCTTCTAATCATCACCTTGCCAGTAGACAGGATCTGCTATTCGTAGCTGGAGATTTTTTTTTGAAGGCCTTCAGTGCGGAAGGTTTCCCCATCTCTATATTTCTTCAAGAAAAAAAAAAAAAAAAGGCTGACTGATGTCCTACTTCTAAAACTAGAATGCTATTAAAATGTTACGGGATATGTTTCCCAATTTGCACATGAGGCTCATCTCTGTGTTATATGAACATGAAGAACAGATGAGGACTTTCATCTTTAAGACATCCCCTTACATACCTGCAGACTGTTTTCATGTCTTCCTCTGTCTTCATCTACAACACCTCTGCTATGAGGACAGGCTGAGAGAGTTGGGGATCTGCAGCCTGGAGAAGACAAGGCTACAAGGAGACCTTATAGTAGTCTTCCAATATCTGAAGGGGGCCTACAGGAGGGCTGGAAAGGGACTATTCACAAGGTCTTGTAATGACTGGATGAAGGATAATGGGTTTAAAGTGGCAGAGGGGAGATTTAAATGGGATGTTAGGAGGAAGTTCTTTCCAGTGAGGGTGGTGAGACACTGGAATAGGTTGCCCAGGGAGGTTGTGGCTGCTCCATCCCTGGATGTGTTCAAGGCCAGGCTGGATGAGGTCTTGAGTGACCTGATCTAGTGGGAGGTGTCCCTGCCTATGGCACAGGGGTGTTGGAACTGGATGATCTTTGAGGTCTCTTCCAACCTAAACTATCCTATGATTCTATGATTCTCTAGATTAAACAAAATCCCTTCATGCCATCTCCACATCCTCTGCACCCACAGGGATGTCTTCCAGGTTTCTGATTATTCCACTTCCTCACCCCTGGACTCCATTTTGTTTGTAGCCATCTTGAAGTATGATACCCAGAACTGGACACCACACTCCAGCTCAAACTGTATCAGGTAGAGTAGGCAAACTATTTCACATGTCTTACAGACTGTGTTTCTGCAGTTACATCACATTTTTTTTTGCAGTAGACAAGAGCAAACTTTCTGTCTCCTAGCTCTGCTGGCTGCCTAAGCCAGTACTGGACATGGACATGGCCAGTACTTGAAAACAGATGATAGAGAAGCTGTGTAAAATGCATCCACTTTGCACCAGATTCAGTCCTTCTAATACTTAAATTATATAAACTATTTTACCACCTGGAACCCACTGAAGTCAATGATGACGAGTACAAAATTTGGTTTGATTGAAGCACTGGGGTCAAGATATATCAGAGAAAACATAATGAGAAAACCCAACCAAGTGGGAGTCTGGAATCCTCCTGCCTCTTGTGTCACCCTTTCCTTTTAATCTGGTGTAGTGCTTCTAAGGATAAGGACATGAATGGACAGGGAGGCTCTGATACACTCCCATGCAGGAAGGCAAATCTAGGAAATATTTAATGAGAGAATGAAAATGTTTTTATCTCATGAAGCAAAGCAGAGCAGAGAAATACATGCAGGAACACAGGTGTGGACAAAAAAAAGCTACAGATAAGCTGGGGAGGGACTTTTGAGGCTATTAGGGAGTGACAGGACTAGGGGAGCAAAGCTGGAGGTGGAGAGATTAAGATTGGATGTGAGGAGGAAGTTCTTCAGCATGAGAGTGATGAGACCCTGGAATGGGTTGCCCAGGCGTGTGGTTGGGGCCACATCCCTAGAGGTGTTTAAGGCCAGGCTGGATGAGGCTGTGGGCAGCCTGATGTTGTGTAGGGTGTCCCCGGGTATGGCAGGGTGGTTGGAACTAGATGGTCCTTGTGGTCCCTTCCAACTCTGACTGATTCTATGATTCTAAATGCTAGTATGACACCTCATCTTGCCCCTAGTGTCCTTAGTTTAGCTTTAGTGATGACAGCAATCCTCTTCCAGCATGCTCTAAGCCATGACTATCTGCTTTTAGTTGCACTCACTTGTAGCCGTACTGCTATATACCAGTAGGGAAAGGGATGCAGGCTTACAAGAATTGCCTTTGACAATTTTAAATGGAGTGAATAATGAATCAGTTAAGGCTCAAAAGCTGTAGAAGTCTCTCTCCCTTCCCCAGACCCTGGCTGCACGCTCCCTCTGTGATCTGAACATTAACTCGTAGGGACTATCGACTTAACATGATTCAAGGGTGGCTGGTTTGCATCAATATTTCTAAAATCCCTCTCATTATCTTGCCTGTGTCAAAGTTTGATAAGAAGGAAGAAGGATGAAGCTATTTATAATTCAGAATGACTCTTACCAAAAGGTATTTAAAAAAAAAAAAAAGAAAAACCAAATCACAGTTAAGAGAGAGTTTGCTTTTAAATCGGCTTAAACAAAAGACACAGCTTGAAAAAGCAATTATTAGATCTGACAAAATTAACTTTGACCTTGCAATCTTATAAATGCCAGCACAGCTTTTCTTCCAGTGTCAGCATGCATATGTGTCTTGTGTGTGTACTAGAAGCAGAGCAGTAATTTTGCAGCAAAGAGTCATGCTGAGGTTCAGCTCCCAGGGAAAGAATTATGCTTTGCTGCTCGGGAGCTCCCCTTGAGCGGATGTGCCATTTTGTTGCTCTGTTATGCTGGAAATCCATCTGTACAGACAAGTCAAATTAATTTTCCATTTATTCATAGTATTTCCATTATTCATACTATTTCTGCTAAGAAGAAGTTGTCTCCCAGCCCATCGTTTTGGTCATCCTCACTCCTTCAGCTCACAGAGGAGGGTCTTTTTAAACTGCGTCCAGTTCTGGAGCCCCTGGGACAAGAGGGATGTGCACACGCTGGAGAGTGTCCAGAGAAGGGCCACGAGAATGATCAGAGGGCTGGAGCACCTCTGCTATAAGGACAGACTGAAAGAGTTGGAGCTGTTCAGTTTGGAGAAGAGGAGGCTCCCAGGTGACCTTCTTATGGCCTTCCAGTATCTGAAGTGGGCTACAAAAAAAAGCTGGGGAGGGACTTTTTAGGCTGTCAGGTAGTAACAGGACTAGGGGGAATAGAGAAAAGCTGGAGGTGGGGAGATTCAGATTGGATGTGAGAAGGAAGTTCTTCACCATGAGAGTGGTGAGAGTCTCGAATGGGTTGCCCAGGGGGTGGTTGGGGCCACTTTCCTGGAGATGTTTAAGGTCAGGCTCTGTCCAGCCTGATCTAGGGTAGG
Source organism: Psilopogon haemacephalus (assembly GCA_013396835.1). NCBI lineage: Eukaryota > Metazoa > Chordata > Aves > Piciformes > Megalaimidae > Psilopogon > Psilopogon haemacephalus. The sequence goes on from VWZI01009964.1 coordinate 155,590, forward strand.
GTGTCCCTGCCCATGGAAGCCCATGGCGAGTTGAAACTAGATGATCCTTGTTGTCCCTTCCAACCCTGACTGATTCAATGATTCAATGATTCTTCCTTATTTCTTTTGGTCTCCATGAAAAACAAAAACAACACAAAATAAACCCCCAAAAATGAAACAAAATAAATTAAACCAAAAAAAAAAAAACAACCAAAATTACCTCCTCCCCAAAAAAAACAACCAAACTTAAAACCCAAAACTCAGACACACATACACAAAAAATAATAAAACCAAAAAGCAAAGCAAACCCCCAGACAAACAAACAAACCAAAACCAAACCCACAAGTGAAAGCATAGAACTCTCTTTCTCCTAACTTGGGAATGGAGGTTGTAATGTTTTGGTAAACACACAAGAGAGGTGCTGGTGAATGTGTCAATATTCTAAGGTAGGAAGCAGTTTCCTTTTCCCCTGAATTTCCAATCCAGCTACCAGCAATCCCTTGCCAGCTGGTTGTTGTGCTCTGGTGCAATTTGCCTATACTCTATCCAGAAAGAGATTGTCCTTTCTGCAGTCGGAGCAGATCCAGTGGTCCAGTCTGCATCTTGTCTGAGCCAGCAGGTGGGACCAGAGCCTTTCTCCTAAGATCCCTTCCTCTAAAACAGGTCTTGTGGCATCCCGATGGCATCCCCTGCCACTGAGCTGTCATTAGGCAGGAGAGCTGAGAAAACAGCTGAGGTCTCTTGGATATTGTGACCTGAGGATCCTCCTGGCCATCTCTTTCAGCAGACTGATTGGCAGTGTCCTAAGCAGGCATATGCTGCCTCGATGATCTCTTTATTGGGATATTCACAGAATCACAGAATGTCAGGGGCTGCAAGGGACCTTGAAAGCTCATCCAGTCCAGCCCCCATGCCACAGCAAGATCACCTAGACCACATCACATAGGAACATATCCAGACAGGTTTTGAGTATCTCCAGAGAGGGAGACTCCACAACCCTCCCTGGGCAGCCTGTTCCAGTGTTCTGTCACCCTCACACAGAAAAAAAAAATTCCTCCTTATGTTTACATAAAACTACCTTTTCTGACTCCATGTTTCAGTAATTCCTGCCATGAAGGCTTCAGTTCTCACCAATGCCTTAACTGATAGAGGCTGGAAACATTGTTCAGCTTTGACTTGCTAGGATGAAGATCTGTAAAGATGTTCCCCAAGTTTACCTTGCTTCATGGTAATTTTCTTTCATTGAGTTATTATTTTGTCCAGCCTCCAGACAGCAAAATCAGGTAACCTGATGACATTGTAGAGGTCTGCTTGGCGTCTGGCTGCTGGATGGCACACATTTTGCTTTATGAGGAGAAACTTCTCTATAGTGAGGGTGACAGAGCCCTGGAACAGGCTGCCCATCAAGTCAGGTGTCTTGTGCAGTCCCTCAAGTGTTAGGGTGCACAGAACTTTGAATTCATTGGCCAAAACAATGGATGCTAATGCTTAATGACCGGCTTCACCCTTCAAAATACTATATTTAAGGAAGAGTGACTTAGAGCCATTACTTCTTTTCCTGCTACCTTTTATTGGGACCAGATGTCTATTTACACCTCTTTCACAGTGGCCACATGTTTGCAGCCTGCATTGCAGCCTACAGCAGAGGCAAGGCAAACTTCTCCTCCTCCTCCTCCTCGGGACATTCTGTGCCTATTGTGTCTGTGATTATAGGCTGGGTTAGAATTTCCCCTGTTATCAGGTTCCCTATTTAGCGAGTTCTGACTGTTTAAACTGTTTAGGCTCTTTAATTCCATGTTTATGAATAACCTTTGTGTAATTGCCTTTTGTCGACCTAAGGTCCAAAGAACCTCAGGGAATTTTCCTCCGAAACCTTGAATATTAATAATAATTACTATTTGTAGTAGGTTAGAACTGGGCTGCCCAAACAGAACCCTTACACACTGTGGGAGGAGATAAGGTTCCTGTAGCGCACATGGGAAAGTGGCTAGGAAAAACAGTGTGGGGAAAGGCAAACCCATCCAGGGAGGAACTATTCATGAAGTCTTGTAATGAGAGGACAAGGGGTAATGGGTTCAAACTGGCAGAGGGCAGATTTAACCGGGATGTTAGGAGGAAGTTCTTCACAGTGAGGGTGGCGAGACACTGGCACAAGTTGCCCAGGGAGGTTGTCTGCTCCCTCACTGGATGTGTTCAAGGCCAAGTTGGATGGGGCCTTGAGCGACCTGTTCTAGTGGGAGGTGTCCCTGCCTATGGCACAGAGGGGTTGGAACTGGATGATCTTTGAGGTCTTTTCCAACCTAAACCATTCTATGGTTCTATGATTGGCTGAACATTGTCCACCCATCAAGTCCATGTTTTTCCAGCTTGGTGACCAGGGTGTCATGTGGGACAGAGTCAAAGGCCTTACTCAGGTCTAGGTAGATCACATCAGTTGCCTTTCCCTTGTCCACTGCTGTGGCTTTATCATAGAAAGCCACCAATACATTCAAAATCCTGTGCCCAGGGGTCGACCCTAACACTTTGAGGGACGGGACAGCAGAGATCACCTGACTTGTTCATGTGGCACAGAGCTTCCTGGTTCAAACCGCTACAGTTGCTCAAGTTTGAACTAAATCTGGGCAGAATTTATGCCCTACCAGGACAGGGTCTGGTGGGCATTTGGCCCCCAGTTAGGGCAAAACCACCACACTATTAATAAAATATTATTAATAATACATAACCGATTATTAATAATCACAACAATGGAGCAGCATTGCTGGGCTAGGTCCTGGTATGACTGTCTTGGAACTTTGCACTAGATCAGCAATGCAGATCTTGTGTTCAGGTGCTTCCACCTTATTTTAGCTATCCAACCTGCACGCCTACCACTATAGTCAAAGAAGATAAATGTGCTCCTCCAGAAGGTCATTCAGTTGAGCTATGGCAAGTAAACAACCTAATCCCTCAACTCAGTACAAGCAATCATGCCTTATCTCCCACAGAGGGCTGAGCCAGGTACATTTTTCCTGTGGTGGCAACACTTGTCACAGAAACTTTAGTGAAGAGAAGCAAATGCAGAGGTGTTTTGCAGACTTACTCTTCCTGAAGGAGGCATTTGTACCTACCCCCCATCACGGAAGATGTGCCAGTCCCCACCAGCACTGCACCACCCTTTACACCAGTCCTGCCTGGCTGTGTGTGATCCAGCAGGCACCGTTAATATCTTTGAAGAGCTGGTTCCCTAAGGTGGGAGAGAAACGCATTTGTTGCCTGGGGTGGCTCCTAGATTGTAAATCATGTGGTAACCCCACATAAATGCCTTACAGAGCTTTTAATGAAATGTATCCCACAGGTGAAAGCCAACGGCAATATTAGAAATGGTGTTTATTTTATAGCCCAGAAACTGCATTTTAAATGGTAGTATAGGTTTATGTGACAGTTCTATTAAATATAAAATAGACCCATTACAGAGAAAGCCCTTTACCTCTGCTTTTATCTGTGTCTAAATGGCATGCCCAGCTCTGCAATTCCTCAAATCAGACATTTTTAGAACTTTATTTATGTTACAGCCATAACAAACTAGCAACCAGAAAACTATAATGGGCACAAACGGCTAATAAAAACGAGATTGTTGAAAAATACTTCTTAATAGCAATTTACAAAGGATCCTGATAAAACTGAGGCTGCATTTCCCTGGAAGTTTGCCACTGCTGCAATCACAGCCATTTGGCAACAGGTACTCCCCTTCTCCATCTCTTGTGGCTGTTTCCCTTGGTGTGTGCTGAAGGCCAAGGAATCTGAGGTTGTTTCCCCACTCTTCTGTTAGTCAGTTGGTGCCTACTGGTCCAGAGACATCCCTTCCACCAAGTGATGGGAAGGAGAAGGCATAGAATAGAATAGCATAGAATAGCATAAAATAGAATAGGAGAAAAGATTCTGGAGGTTGTTGCTCCTGCCACGTGTTTTGACTAGCCACATGGCAAAGCAGGAGCAGCAGGAAAACAGGATGCTGCTGGCAGGTGAGGCAGGAAGGAGACTCGACTCGACTTGATTCAAGGAGAGGAGACTTGAGGAGACTCGAGGAGACTCAAGGAGACTCAAGGAGACTCGAGGAGAAGAGACTTGAGGAGACTGGAAGAGTGGAGGGGAGGAGAGGAGAGTGGAACAGGAAGTTCTGCTGTTTTTATAGGGGTTCAAGACATGAAGTGGGAGTGGGCTAACCACTGCACCTGGGGTCAGGTTCAGATCATCCTCAAGAGGGGCTAACCCTTTACACTGTCCCAGACATACAGTAAGTGCTCTGCTTCATACCAAAACCTGCATCATTTCTCTGATGATCGCTTTGCACAAGGCTAGCTATGATGAACAGGTCAGACTCCTTGTTTATAGACTGAAAACTGTTTTGCCCCATGATCAGTACCATCTCCCCAGGCAAAAGATTGGGAGTTAAACTCACTTCTTCTACAGGACAAATTTTGTGGTATTTTGATAATGCCCTTGTGGCTGTTCAGGTGAGGTCACGGGGAAACTTCTTTCCACCCTGTTCCAGATTAAACCCAGCTAGGCTGGGGACGTGGTCTGGAAACTTGACCCTGGGTGTCCCTGGCCCCTCCTGGCGGGGAGGACCCCCGAGGTCAAAGTAAAACTTATTCCCACTTCCTATCTACAACCCTATTTAATACCCAGGTGACTTCTTATTCTTTCTCTTGTTCCTGCCTTTGCCTTTGCAGCATCTCCCTGCCGCTGTTCCTGATAGCCACGTGGCCAGCTAACCACGTGGCCAACCCTGCTACATCCTGAATCCAAGGACAATCCATCTCAATCCAAGGACAATCCACCTCAATCCAAGGACAATCCATCTCAATCCAGAGAATCCACTGCCATCCAACTTTGTTCTGTAGCTTTATCTACTCCCTTCCCTTACATCTCTATAACCTTCCTTTACCTTAAATACCTTTTATTTATTGTTAAAGTTACCTTTTAACTTCCAAATCAGTTTAAGGCTGTTCTTTGGAGGCATCTTAAATTTTGTTGCATTGGGCTTGTGAGCTCCAGAAAAGCTCACAGTAACACACCCAAGGAACAGAGAGGCCTTCTATGGATAACAAATTCTCCATGGGATAGCAATGTGCCCTGGTGGCCAAGAGGGCCAGTAAGGTCCTGGGGTGTATTAAGAAGAGTGTGTCCAGCAGATGAAGGCAGGTTCTTCTCCCCCTCTACTCTGCCCTGATGAGACCTCATCTTGAGTACTTCATTCAGTTTTGGCCTCCCCAGTTTAAGAGGGACAGGGATCTGCTGGAGAGAGCCCAGCAGAGGGCTACAAGGATGATTAGGGGACTGGAGCACTGCCTGATGAGGAGGGGCTGAGTGACCTGGGGCTTTTTAGTCTGGAGAAGAGAAGACTGAGAGGGGATTTAATAAATATTTATAAATACCTGAGGGCTGGGGGTCAGAAGGGAGGGGACAGGCTCTGCTCGCTTGCTCCCTATGATAGGACAAGGAGCAATGGATGCAAGCTGCAGCACAAGGGGTTCCACCTCAACATAAGGGGGAACTTCTTTGGAGTAAGGTTCACAGAGCACTGGAATAGGCTCCCCAGAGGGATTGTGGAGTCTCCTTCTCTGGAGACTTTCAATCCCCTTCTCTGGAGAAGCCCCGCTGGATGTGTTCCTCTGTGACCTGAGTTAGATTGTCTGGTCCTGCTCTGACAGGGGTGTTGGACTCAATGATCTCTTTGGGTCCTTCCCACCCCTGACATCCTGTGATTCTGTGAACTGCAGAGGCAGAATTTGTTTCAAGCTGGGCTAATCATGGAGTGCAAATTAGCCTGGCCCATGGGTAGCAGGGCTTCCACTGTAAATGCAGACAAACCTTTCTTGTTTTCTTCTTCTTGTTCTGAGAGAAATGACAAAAATAATGTGTTTCCCCTGAAAATTATTAGCAAACATGAATTTAGTGTAGTTTCACAGCTCGCTAACTGATCCTGTACCGTCAGATCCTAGTTTATTTGTGCAGATGCTATGAGAATTGGCAAACCAAAAAAAAAAAAAAAAAAGACTAAGCAAAAATTGGGTTGCTTTATTCTCAGGGGTAGTCAATAAGAATAGTTCTGTGAGCAAGGCAAGTAAGATCCCACCCAAAGAAAATACATTTGGCAAATTCCTGCAAACCGGAAAGTCAGTAGCAGCAATTGAGAAATCATAGACATATTTTTAAGCTGTCCTGTCGAGGACTGCCTTTAACCACATCTCCCCTCCCCTATTCTCTCTCCCCCCACTCCCTACTTCCAGACTTTTATCCCAAGTACTTAATTGTGAGTAAAATATTTGTACTGGGAAGACATCAAAGGAGCTGATTTCAGAAATTCAATTTTATATAACACAGGACCTCTGAACTTCAGAGAAAAGTTCATTTCGTCAACTCTCACTAATCATCTGCGAGTCTGGGGCTCTACCAACTAAAACAGAGTGTTATGAATAATAGATTTCCCCCCCACATCTGAAGTGTAAGAGTAATTACAAATAGGGACACCAGCAGTGATAATGCTTTGCATGATCCTGTGTTCTAAACTGGCATCAGAGTGCAGAAATAAACTGCCACTTCTGCTTTAAAAAAATGGGAAGCCTGCAAAGCCTAAGTGTGAAAGAAGTGTACTTGGTGAAGGGCATTTGTTTTAGCTATTATTTCTTTGAATCTTCCTCCTCCACTGCTCTACATCTTTGATGTCTCCTGCAAATTAAGGCATCAGAAAGCGCCGAGCCTCCGCTAGCAGAGAAGAAAGGCTCTCTACTTTTACCTCTCTGGCAACAAGGATGTTAATAGTTTAGGGAATGAGCATTTGGTATGATTACGTTTTCCAGCTTTACCTGAAGCACTGTGATTAGAAGATCAGAATTGAACTGATGGAGCAAGTCCAGAGGAAGTACATGAGGATGCTCAGAGGGCTGGAGCACCTCTCCTATAAGGACGGGCTACAAGAGCTGAGGATCTTCAGTCTGCAGAAGAGAAGGCCTCAAGAAGACCTTGCAGTAGCCTTCCAGTATCTGAAAGAGTTCCTACAGGTGGGCTGAGGAGAGACTATTTACAAGGTCTTGTAATGACAGTACGAGGAGTAATGGGTTTAAATTGGCAGAGGGGAGATTTAAACCAGATGTTAGGAGAAAGTTCTTCACAGTGAGGGTGGTGAGACACTGGCACAGGTTGCCCAGGGAGGTTGTGTCTGCTCCCTCCCTGGATGTGTTCAAGGTCAAGGTTGGATGAGGCATTGAGCAACCTGTTCTAGTGGGAGGTGTCCCTGCCTATGGTTCAGGGTTGGAACTGGATGATCTTTGAGGTCACTTCCAACCTGAACCATTCTATGGTTCTATGACTCTGAGCTGAGATCTGTTGTGTTCTTTTTGTCTCCAGTGATGCATAATAGCCACTCAGTGACAGGGAAAGGAGATGCATTTGGAAACATCCATCCTGGTCAGAGGAAAACTTTCATCCTCCTTTTCCAGAAGAAGAAGATAATGACATTTTGCAAATGCCATGCATATACACAAAACATTATTTTTTACTGGCTGATAAAATTGCATTTAGTACAAGAGTATCCAGGGCCAAAATCTCTCAAAACTGAATGATCTTTGAGGTCTCTTCCAATCAGATGTATTCTGTGAAAATAGGTAGAATGGGGACCATCAAAAGCAATTAAAAATAAATAGGCCCATATATTTTTTTATTTAATGAGAGGATAGTTCATAGAATCAAAGAATGGTTTAGGTTGGAAGTGACCTCTAAGATCATCCAGTTCCAACCCCCTGCCATAGGCAGGGACACCTCCCACTAGATCAGTTCGCTCAAGACCCCATCCAGCCTGGCCTTGAACACTTCCAGGGAGGGAGCAGCCACAACCTCCCTGGGCAACCTGTGCCAGTGTCTTACCACCCTCACTGTGAAGAACTTCTTCCTAACATCCCATTTAGATCTCCCCTCTTCCAGTTTAAACCCATTATCCCTCATCCTGTCATTACAAGACCGTGTGAATAGTCCCTCCCGAGCCCTCCTGTAGGACCTTTTCAGATACTAGAAGGCTACTCCCAGGTCTCCTCAAAGTCTTCTATTCTCTAGGCTGAAAAGCCCCAGCTCTCATAGCCTGTCCTCATAGGAGAGGTGCTTCAGCCCTCTGAGCATCGTCATGGCCCTCCTCTGGACTCTCTCCAACAGTTCCATGTCCTTCTTGTGCTGGGGGGTCCAGAACTGCACACAGTACTCCAGGTGGGGTCTGATGAGAGCAAAGGGGCAGAATCCTCTCCCTTGCCCTGCTGACCACACTGCTCTTGTTGCAGCTGAGCACACAGTTGCTGTCTGAGCTGCACTCACACTGCAGGCTCATGTTGAGCTTTTCATCAATCCAGATCCCCAGGTCCTTTTCCTCAGGGCTGCTCTCCAACCATTTGCCACCCAGCTTGGTTTTGTGCTTGGACCTGGAGTTATGCAAGACTTCTGTAAAAGGAATAGTAGCAATTTAAAATACACCTTTGGTCAGTTGCTGGAGCAACTAGGTGTAAAGGGTATTCTCTTTCTTGGGTGGCAGAAATGAGGAAAATCAACAGTGGAAGAAAGAAAATGGGCCAATGCTGCATAAAGGAACATATGAATCAATTCTCATCTGTTACAAGCTGGTTTTCAAATGAAAACCAAATGACAGCTGCTCCCAGAAATGTAAAGTCATATCTCCTGGAGATACCCCACTGCACAGCAGAAATTAATGGCAAAATTAGGTAGGTCCATGTGAAGGTGGCAAACTCCTTCCTGCAAGAATGGTTTTGGTCACCAATTGCACTGTTCCTGTCATAAGGTTGTCCACCTTGCCTAGCATTAGGAATCAGTGTTTCATCATTAACGTCCACCAACATGTCTTTGGATGGAGAAACTACAGGAAGAAAATTGTTCTTCTCATTCATCCTCCAAGTCAGAATTGTGTTGATATTGTTTTCCTGATCAGTTTGGCTGTATTCTACAAATTCACACTTTCATGCTATAAAATCACAGTTCCAAGTAAGAGATACAAGTGTGAGTTTTTCTGTTAACGTGTTGTAGTGGTTTAAGCAGTTCCCTGCCCCCCCACCTTTTTATAAATCCCAGCTAGGACTCAGAAACACTGGAAGTTAATAAATGAAGGTTTATATTTACAGTTTTGCACAATATACAAGCAGATATTTACAAGGTATAACAGATATTTACAGATATATACAATGAAAAGGTAATACAGAAACACCACAGCCCTCCCAGAGACCAAAATCCCCAAGAGAGGGTAACCAACCACCCCCTACCACCTTTCCCCCCTTCCCCAGTCTTATCTCACCACCTGTTGATGCTGCAGATAAGCGGAGATAGAGCAGTCGGGGCAATTAGTAGTAGAAAGAATTTAGTAGTTTTACTGAGAATTAGCTTCCAAGGCAAAGACAAAGGAGACCATGCAAGAGGAGCAGCTGCAGCCAGAGCAGTCAGAAACCGTCTGATATCTAATGTTTTGGGTACAATCCTTAAAACCAAATTTTTTTTCTTTCTCAGTAAAGCTCTGGGTGAAGTGACACACTGTGTTTTCCTCTCTCAGCCGATAGTCTAATTTCTCACTCAAATCCTCCAATTAGTTCAAACCACCACACATGTTAACACTGTTTTGCAATGCTTTTCCATCCTGAAGGTACACTTGGAGTGTGTGCATCAGTATTCCCAAATTTTTCCCATGGAAACATAGACACAGACAACTGAAATTATCCGTATTTGGCTAAAGGCTTATTTTTCACAGCTACCTGTCACAGATCCCTCAGTAACCTTCTTCCCCATGGATCTTCAAGGGTTTTCTAACCTCATGTTAAAATTCAGCTCTCACACTGGTCACAAACACACCTTAAAAGATTTAGATTGTGTTTGTTTAAGCACCATGAGCTTGATTATATATTGAATCACAGAATGGTTTAGGTTGGAAGAGACCTCAAAGATCATGAGAAGAGAAGGCTTCCAGGAGACCTTATAGCAACCTTCCAGTATCTGAAGGGGGCCTAAAGGAGGGCTGGGGAGGGACTGTTCACAAGGTCTTGTAATGACAGGACAAGGGATAATGGGTTTAAACTGGCAGAGGGGAGATTTAAACAGGGTGTTAGGAGGAAGTTCTTCACAGTGAGGGTGGTGAGACACTGGAACAGGTTGCCCAGGGAGGTTGTGTCTGCTCCCTCCCTGGATGTGTTCAAGGCCCAGCTGGATGAGGCATTGAGTGACCTGTACTAGAGGGAGGTGTCCCTGCCTATGGCAGGGGGTTGGAGCTGAATGATCTTTGAGGTCTCTTCCAACCTAAACCATTCTCTGATTTTATGATTCTGTGATCATCCAGTTCCAGCCCCCTGTGCCATAGGCAGGGAGATCGGAAGNTCCATGGAGGGAGCAGACACAACCTCCCTGGGCAACCTGTGCCTGTGTCTCACCACCCTCACTGTAAAGAACTTCCTTCTAACATCGCGTTTAAATCTTCCAGTTTAAACCTATTACCCCTCATCCTGTCATTACAAGACCTTGTAAATATCTGATGGGGACCTACAAAAAAGCTGGGGAGGGACTTCTTAGGCTATCAGGTAGTGACAGGACTAGGGGCAATGGAGCAAAGCTGGAGGTGGGGAGATTCAGATTGGATGTGAGGAGGAAGTTGTTCAGCATGAGAGTGGTGAGGCCCTGGAACAGGTTGCCCAGGGAGGTGGTTGGGGCCACTTCCCTGGAGGTGCTTAAGGCCAGGCTGGATGAGGCTCTGTCCAGTCTAATCTATTGTAGGGTGTCCCTGCCCCTGGCAGGGTGGTTGGGACTTGATGATCCTTGTGGTCCCTTCCAACCCAGACTGATTCTATGATACTAGGTTACCTTATTAATGTTTATAAAGATGTGGAGGGTGATTGTCAGGAGGATCCAGGCTCTTTTAAGTGATGTCCAGTGACAGAACAAGGGGTAATGGGTGCAAGCTGGAGCATAGAAAGTTCTACATGAACAGAAGGAAAAGCTTTTTCACGGGGAGAGTGACCAAACACTGGAATGAGCTGACCAGGGAGGCTGTGGTGTCTTCTTCTCTAGAGGCAATCAAAACCTGACTGGACACATTCTTGTTTGACCTGCAGGGCAGGTAATCCTGCCCTGGAAGGGGGTTGGACTAGAAGATCTTTTGACATCCCTTCCAGCTCCTAATGTTCTGTGATTTGGTAGGATATGATTTGAGGGACCAACAGAGTGATTGCTGGCTCTTGCCTCCTAGTGTTTCACCTCTGTCAAACCTCTCACCACTGTTTGTCTTTCCCAGAATCCAGCCAGGTGCTCCATGGCCACCCCGACAAGGTAAATGTCTCACTTGCTGACTGCCTTTGCAGGCATTTCCAGAATCTCTTTCTTACTGTTCCATTTTTCCACTAATAGTTTAAAAAAAAAGGAAAGAAAATGACCCTTGATAAGTCACTGAGGAAGCCAATAAAGATCTGAACTGTTACCTCTCCTCCCAAAAGATGCAAACCAAACCACCCATCGATCTGGGAGGATATTCAGTCGGAAGCCAAAACCAAACGCAAGAAATCATGGAAACATCTGCAACATGACTTCAGCTAAAAATACACGATGGGAGGCTTTTCTGTGTCCCAGACAGCCCAGAATTCAACTTTCACCAAAAAAGCAAGGAATGCTCCGGGGTGAAGACCACCTCCTCTGTTTCAGTGACGTGAAGCATCAGGGGTTTAGGGCTCATCCATTAAGGTGTCATTTTCAGTGCATGCAAAAAAAAAGAAGACCCAGCTCTCCTCTAAGTAATATGCTCTACATAGTGAGTGGCTGCTTTGGAAGAGTAGTTTTAGAGCTGCAGGGAGGAAAAAGAAATTAGTATTGAAGGTAAAATGTCTGTGTACTGAGAACGATTATATTCCAATAATCACAATAATCACTTCAAAGAGAACAGGGAGGGGTGGGGGGTGGCAGTAAAGCATGTTTCTAATTTCTGTACGAAAAACAAAAAAAACAAAGGAAGTAATTTCTTTCAAGGTTTTTTTTTTTAAAAAAA
>VWZI01009964.1:168059-206936 GCA_013396835.1 Psilopogon haemacephalus
TTTCCCAAAGAATATTTTGAGAGGCCTGTAACCTTTGGCTGACACCCAGCGAGGCTATTAGTTTAACCATGGGATGCACTACCAAATGCACAAGAGTCAGCAGAACTTTTCCTGCTGGAAATTGCTCGGTGAAGAAGCCTTTAAAAAAAAAAAAAATAAAAAAACCACCACCACCACCAACAACAAAAAAAAACTAGAAGGGATAGATGGAAGGGAAAAAAACAGAAAAATAAAAACAAAACCCAAACCCAAAAAACCCAAAAGCCAACAACAAACAAAAAAAAGAGGCTGACTTATCAGCTTCCGATAATTGGCACAGCTTCAGCTTCCAGTTTCTTTTCAACAACGTCCGCTCGCTATAGCAACCCCGGATCCCATTTAAATGTCATGCTGCCCTCTGTTCTATAAACATGTATCATCCATCACTAAATATTTAGATCTGAATTGTTGGAGCTGAGCTCTGTGCCAGGGGTAAGGGGATTAATTCCTTTCAAGGCCCTCGCATGATGGATTTTTTCCCTGAAAGTAAACATCCGAGAAGAGCTCACACTACGGCCATAAAATATATAAATAAAGTTTAAAGTTTAATTAAGTCAACATTATTTAAAGTGGTTGTCATATTTTATGGTGAACTCCTTGTGTTTATTTTGCATGACTCCTCATAAATAGTCTCTCCCCTTCAGACAAAAGGCGCAGCTGGGTTAAAGTTAAGGGTCCCATCCGTGGTACAGGAAGGAGGATCTCCTGGGCTCGGGAGATCCAAAACATGCCATATCAGGCCTTCTGCTATCTCATGTCTTCCTAATGAGCTGAGATGTTGTGCAGGCACAGGAAAAGCTTGGTCGAGTTTACCACAGATGTGACACAGGGAAGTCCTTCCAGTGGCTGGCTGGGCTCAGCAGAGGGAGGGCAACTGATGCTGGGCAGGGCAGGGAGAGAGGAAGGGAACAGGGCTTAGAAAGGACAGGTTGAGTCTCCTCTGCCTACACCAGCAAAGGGGTTGCACCAAGCACTGGCAGAGTGCTGATGTTGCTCCTATTCCTGTTCCACTCTTCTGCTCCCCAGGAAGGTGGTGGAGTCACCATTCCTGGAGGTGTTTAAAAGGAGGCTGGATGAGGCACTTAGTGACATGGCTTAGTTGATTAGAAAGGTTAGGTGGTAGGTTGGACTTGATGATCTCAGAGGTCTTTTCCAACCTGGTTAATTCTGTGATTCTGTGAATTATGCCTCTCAATCTGGTAAGGTGTACTTTTGAGAAGTAAATGCTAGGATGCCATTATGTAGCTTAATCCTTTGGAAAAGCAAAGGTAATTCTAAAAGTGAAAGAAAATCAGTAGAGAAATTAATCAAAGGGACTGCTGATCAATGCTGTCCTGTAGGAAGTCTTGTAATGCCTCGATGAGGACTTCTGGATAATTAGCTAAGCACCCAAGCAAGAAAGGGTGAGCCAAGTGCTAGAGCATTCTGCATTCCCTCCGCTGCCCTGGGCAGCTCCTGCCTGTAGTGTCTGCCTCCCCCTTCCCATCTGTATATGAGCAATAAGAAGCAATGGGGCTTGTTATTAAGATGAACATGAAACTGTCACAAGATGCTCATATCCTTGGGGAATGTGTGCTCTATGAGACTGAGGTCTCTTTTTTGAGTCCTTTTTCTTGGGATTTTCTGTGATGTGGAAAGGGACTAGGAGTGTTGCTGGAACACCAGAGCTCAAAGACAGGACTAGTAGCAGAGGTGTTGGCCGTGGTAGAATTTTATCACTAATCATAGAATCAGACAGGGTTGGAAAGGACCACAAGGATCACCAATACCCCTGCCTCTGGACACCCTACACAACATCAGGCTGGCCAGATCATCATCCAGCCTGGCCTTAAACACCTCCAGGGATCTGGCCCCAACCACCTCCCTGGGCAACCCATCCCAGGCTCTCACCACTCTCATGGTGAAGAACTTCCTTCTCACCTCCAATCTGAATCTCCCCACCTCTAGCTTTGCCCCATTCCCCCCAGTCCTGTCACTACCTGAGGGCCTAAAAAGTCCCTCCCCAGCCTTTTTGTAGGCCCTTTTCAGATCTCCTGTGTGAACAAGTCATTAGGTATTTGTGTTTCTCACCAATAAAACTGGAGCCGCATCACTGCATCTTGTTTAATCTTTGTAAGCCATGAAGTTCCTGCAGTAGGTCTGGTCATTGTGTGTACAGTGCTCACACCAAATGATTCCAGTCTCTGAGACAATCACCTATAGCTGCAGTTGTGCTGCAAACACTGAAGCAGGAGAAGAGCACATTCCCATGTTGCTTCCAGTTAATCCTCTCTGAACAGCTGCACACATGTGAAAAGTGCCCAATCATACAGCATGTGTGTGTGTGTGCATGTCTCTGTGTGTACATTCACAGGCTTCACTGGTTCTCAGATACCCCATGTTTAATCTATGAGCATGGACAAGTTCATTCAAATTCAGAAGCACAGGCTCGTGAGGAGAGATGCAAGATGTGCTCTATCCAGGCAGGGCACATGCAGGAACACAGACCAGACTGAGCTGAGTTTACCAGATAGTACAGACACTTTCTAGCAAATGAAGCCACAAACAGCCACATGATGAAAGATCTCTCCTCTTTCATTCTGTATCACTACTGATTAGCTGTCTCAAAATCCTCGGCATTAGGTAACATGATCATACTGAAGGTAGAATGAAATTTAATGAGGTCTTAATCTACATGACAGGTTAAAAGCTATGAGAGTTTCTAAGGCTTTATGTGGTATAAATGGAGTGCCTGCTAATATCATTTGATAAGATAGGAAGAGGCCCAGCTGAAGGGAAAGTATTTCCCTCCAGTCTCCTGGCTTTGGTTAGAATTGAAATTGTCAAAACTAAAAAGACTAAAAAAAATAAAGAAAAAAAAAAGAGAGAGGAAGGAATTCAGAATTTGGAATTAATAACAAGGAAGGAAGGAAGGAAGGAAGGAAGGAAGGAAGGAAGGAAGGAAGGAAGGAAGGAAGAGCAAGAAAGAAAGAAAGAAAGAAAGAGAGAGAAAGAAAGAAAGAAAGAAAGAGAGAGAAAGAAAGAAAGAGAGAGAAAGAAAAGGAAACTGTCTTCAACATATAAAAAAGGCAGCTCTATCATTCCCGAGCAAGAGAACATTTTTTTTAAAACAGGGGAAGATGTTTAATTTGAACTTCATTTACAAGAAGTAAGGACTTGTCAAAAACTGGTTAAGGGATGACTCCTAAAGGGGTTAATGGTGGTTGAAAGTCACCAGTGCTGCTTTTAGTGGTACAGAGAGGAATTCAGCCCGTGCAAAGAACTATCACTAAGTTTGTTCATCTTGTAAGCCCTCTCTCCTCAGGCTGCTCACAGAGTCCAAGACTTCCTTTCTGAGCTGTATGTTTGCACCAGTATGTCTCACATCAAAGAAGTGTTGAAATATAAAATGGTATTCATGTCTCAGACAACTTCTCCTGCACTCACCTTTAAGAGGGATTCTCATCTGTAGGGGCCACAAAATCACCACCCTGGGGTTCAAATGCTGGAAAAATCCCAAAGAAAGAACTAAGAAGGGCTGTCATGCAGGCATTGTTTCAGGGTCACTTCCTGTTGTGAGTATGGACTTAGATCACAGAATCGCAAAATTGTCAGGGTTGGAAGGGACATCAAGAATCATCCAGTTCCAATACCCCTACCATGGGCAGGGACACCTCACACCACATCAGGTTGCTCAGAGCCCCATCCACACTGGCCTTACAAACATCCAGAGATGGAGCTTCCACCACCCACCACCTCCCTGGCAACCTGTTCTGGTATCTCACCATCTCATAGTGAAGAACTTTTCCCAATGTCTAATGTAAATCTATCCTCCTCTAGTTTGGATCCATTTCCCCTAGTCCTGTCACTACCCAACATCCTAAAAAGTCCCTTCCCAGCTTTCTTGTAGTCCCCTTTCAGACACTGGAAGGCCAAAGAAAAGTCTCCTTGGAGCCTTCTCTTCTTCAAACTGAACCCTAACTCTCTCATCCTGTCCTCATAGGGGAGGTGCTCCAGCCCTCTGACCTTCTCTGGCCACATTCCAGCATGTCCAGATAAGCCTTCTCT
Organism: Psilopogon haemacephalus; assembly: GCA_013396835.1. NCBI lineage: Eukaryota > Metazoa > Chordata > Aves > Piciformes > Megalaimidae > Psilopogon > Psilopogon haemacephalus. The sequence goes on from VWZI01009964.1 coordinate 172,146, forward strand.
TCTCCAAAATGAACAACCCTAACTCTTTCATCTTGTCCCCATAGGAGAGATGCTCCAGTCCTCTGACCTTCTCTGGCCACGTTCCGGCACATCCAGATCTTTCCTGCAATTAGAGTTCCAGAACTGGACACAGTACTCCGGGTGGAGTTCTGGCTACACTTCTGACAGGTTGTGTTCCACTCTATCGTGGTGCCTTCCAAAGGCCAGCCAGATAGGGTCATCCGTAATATGCACTGTTAGCATTAACTTCCCCCATCTAAGTCGTCATCTGCTTTGGTATCCTGCTGTTTGGGTATTACGCACGAAAAAAACCCTTGTTGCTTAGTTTGTGTTCACAACTACCTTGCAAACGGAGCCCTTAGCGATGCATCAGGTCTATTTCTGCAATAGCAGAGATGGAAAGCAAATCAAAAGCTATCAATGTAGGCAAAAAATAGGGAGTTTCGAAGTAAAACCCAAACCAAGTGCTCTGTCAGCGGTACTTTTGTTGGGGTGAGTGCAATTTGCAAGCAAACAAATATCCCCTCTCGTGATCATTGGTGATGAGGCAGAGGTTTACCTGCTGATTTCACGCCAGGCATTGGGCAAGGCAGTGCCTTGTTCAGTCAAGAGCGGCAGTATCTGTAACGAGGACAGTCCCCTGGAAGGAAGGAGGAGTTCAAGTAAATTGCTTTTCCTGACAGGAACAGAAAGCTACCAGATGGGGAAGTGATGATTAGGCAGTCTTTTTGGCCAATTAATACTGAATTTATAGAACCGTGTGAAATCGCTCCAGTGAGGGAGACTGATGACGGCTTATCCCAGTCAAGGAATTCATCATGGGCTGGGAGAGAAAGGAGTATATTTGGGAAGGCAGAAATACGGACACCGGCCTTCAGTTTGTCATAAGTTCTGGTTGGCTGTGCTGTGGACATTTGCTTTCTCTTTTGCCTCCACCAGAAATGTGATTATTGTCAAACGTGCTCTATATATTTGCGCAGAAAGGTTTCGTTTTGACAAAAGTAGCAGTTTTGGGAAAAAAAAAAAAAAAAGGCAAAAAAGCATTTTCACTGGGGATGTTTTTCTTCAGCAGTAAATGCTCATGGAATTGCCTTTACACAGCCAAATTATTTCCACAAGTTTGAAAATGAAGTTTCATTCATAGAATCATAGAATAATAGAACAGTTTACGTTGGAAGAGACCTCAAAAATCATCCAGTTCCAATTCCCTGCCATAGGCAGGGACACCTCCCACTAGAACAGGCAACTCAAGGCCTCATCTATCCTGGCCTTCAACACCTCCAGGGAGGGAATAGCCACAACCTCCCTGGGCAGCCTGTGCCAGTGTCTCACCACCCTCACTGGAAAGATATTGGAAGGCTGTTATAAGGTCTCCTCAAAGCCTTCTTTTCTCCAAGTTGAAAAGCCCCAACTCTCTCAGCCTGTCCTCATAGCAGAGCTGCTCCAGCCCTCTGATCATCTTCGTGGCCCTCCTCTGGACTCTCTCCAGCAGTTCCATGTCCTTCCTGTGCTCGGGGCTCCACAACTGCACACAGTACTGCAGGTGGGGTCTGATGAGAGCAAAGGGGCAGAATCCCCTCCCTTGCCCTGCTGGCCACACTGCTCTTGCTGCGGCCCAGCACACAGTTGCAGTCTAGGCTGCATGTGCACACTGCAGGCTCATGTTGAGTTTTTCATCACCCTAGACCCCCAGGTCCTTTTCCTCAGGACTGCTCTTCAGCCATTTGCCACCCAGCCTGGATTTGTGCCACCCAGCCTATATTTGGCTTACCCAATGTGAGGTGGACATAAGTTACATTTTTTTGATTGCTAATGAATCCTGGAAGTTAAAAATGAAGCTGACCTGGCCGTCATACTCAGTCATTTCTTCTGTAACTCTGTGGTTTTTGCATCGTTTCATCCACTTTAAGGGAATTTGCGTGTGTATATCAAGGGGTAGACTTTGGCTCTTGGTCTAAAACATGTTAAAGCCCTTTTTTAAAGATAAACTCATCGAGCAGTGATGTAAGTCTCTGCAGTTCCCCTGTTTTGTCTATGCAAGATTCCCATCTTGCAAAATGGCACAAATATATGAAGCAATTTTGTGTTTGGCTTTCATAGCAGTATGCAACTGTCTAACAAGCCAGCTGAGAACGTCTTAGTTAATTGATGTTTACCAAAGCAGTTATCCCTCAGTTATAATCCTTTTTTATTCTACTAAAACATTGTGATGATTCTCTGCACTAATTTTATGTTTGGATTTCTCTGCCTTTGTGCCAAGGGAATTCCAATGATTTCAGTCAAGTTACCCCTGGCATATAACATATAACAGCAAAGTAATAAATCTGACTCTGTGGAAGAGATTCTAGTGAATTTTGCCACTGATTTCAGAGTAGCAACTTTTTCACTGTAGTTCTACAAAGTAATGGTTATTATGTGGGGTTTTGGGGATTTTTTTTGTGTTTTTTTTTTTTCTTTTTTTTGGCAAATAATTTGCAGAGGGATTTCAAAGGTGGCAAAAAATGGGGGGGGGACACCATCAACAGTGTGAACAGCAGGACCAGGGAAGTGATTGTCTCCCTGTTCTCAGCACTGGTGAAGCCACAGCTTGAGTTTTGGGACCCTTCACTACAAGAAAGACATGGAGGTGCAGGAGTGGGTCCAGAGAAGGGCCACAAATCTGTTAAAGGGTCTGGAGAACAGGTCTTATGAGAAGTGGCTGAGGGAATTAAGGTTGTTTAGCCTGGAGAAAAGGAGGATGAAGGGACATGTCACCCTCTTCAACTACGTGAAGAGAAGGTTGTAATGTGGCAGGGGTTGGTCATTTCTCCAAGGTGAAAAGTGATAGGACAAGAGGAAATGGCCTCAGGTTACATCAAGGAAGGTTTAGGTTGGATATTAGAAGAAACCTCTTCACTTAAAGGGTTCTCAGACATTGGAACAGGCTCCCTAGGGTTAAATCCCCATTCCTGAAGGTGTTTAGAAGGGGCAGAGATCTGCTGCAACACATGGTTCAGCAACAGCCTTGATAGACTTAGCTAATGGTTGGACCCACAGAATCACAGAATTAACCAGGTTGGAAAAGACTTTCGAGATCATCAAGTCCAACCTATCACCTAACACCTTCTAATAAATTAAACCATGGCATGGAATGCCTTATCCAACCTCCACACTGGATGATCTTAAAGGTCTTTTCCAGCTGAAGCAATTCTCTATAATAACTTTTCTTTACATAGCTGTAAAATAAAGGTAATATCTCAGTTAAAGAGACACGCAGAGTAGAAATACTGCTTTGTTTCTCCATGTACAGAAACAAAAGGGAACTTTCCCTCTCAAACGTTCCTTTCATTCTCCGTGGTAAGTAGGCTTTGGGCTACAAATACTTCTGGAGAAATAATTCAAAACAAAGGTATAAACAAGGTAGCTTCAGCTTGAGCCTTTCCAAGGCATCCTGAAGTCAAAGTTTGGTGTAGCTGACCCACATATTTCTTCAAGAGGAGTGTGAAAATAAACAGTGAGGTGAAGTGTTTGGGTTTTACTTGTTTTTTTGGCAAACAACCTGGCCCCAATTCACGTCTCACTTAATTGCCTAAGTGCTACGAGCGATAAAGTCAGATCTCATCATCTGGAAATAATAGAAGAATGAAAAAAATGCTGCGGAAATTGGAGTGGGGTCTGAGCCATGAGAACGCAAGCTTGCAGTTTATCCATGGAAGGGTTTCTGGTGGGGACTGGCCTTCCCCAAGGTAGTGAAAGGAGACCTTCTGGTGTACTTTGAACCCATCTAGTTTTGACTATTTGTGACCAGACATACATAGGGAATGAGAATCATAGAATGATAGAATGATAGAATGGCTTAAGTTGGAAGGGACCTCAAAGATCATCCAGTTCCAACATGGGACTTGTGAGGACTGGGAGTTCTTTGTGGCACAAGGCTATCCTTTTAGTCTCAAATTCCTCTGCCCTAAATCAGGAGTAATTCTTCGGGGGGATCCGGTTTCACCAAGCAGGTAATAAAGAAGAATGTGTTGTCTTCTCCCCCTTTAAAAAATCACTTTACTGGCTTCTCTCTGATATCTGGGTAGCCTCAGAAGACATATCTGCCACCAGAGGGGTGAGCAATTCCTAAGGAAACAGGTACGTCCCACCCACATGCATGCTCCACTGCTCCCTGTATCTGGGATGCCTCATATAAAAACTGTTGACAGCTCCAGAAGGGATTTTACGAGAGATTGCCATTCATATTCCACAAGGACCAAAAGATCCACATGGGAATATTTCATATAAACAGAAATAGTTTCCCACATCTTTGTTTAGAGAATGGCCTGAGGATTTCTAAACTTTAGGATCATATTCATTGCAGAGGAGGAATGGTTTCACTTATAGCTGTATAAATCTTTCCTTTGCCTAAATGATAGGGGGGTGGGGGGGTTGCATGTATCTGAATATTTAAGTACAATAGTCAGGTAATTAGCCTGCCATGGGTAGTACAGGTAAATCTCACCTCATCTAGTTTTACTTGACAGAGCAAGACCTGGTCTACAAGGGAAGCTGTAGAGATCTACAGGAGAAATGTAACTTCCATTTTCAAACAGTGAAAGAAGGATGATTCAGAGAACTATAGACCAGTTGGTCCCACTTCTGTGCCCGGTAAGATCATGGAGCAGATCCTCCTGGAGGCACTGTTGAGGCAGAAGGATAACATAAAGGTGATTGGGCACCATTGGCATGGCTTCACCAAGGGCAAATTGTGCCTGATAATCCCTGGTGGCCACAACATCAATAGATGAGGGGAGAGAGCAGATGACCTCATTTATCTGGACCTGAGCAGAGCCTTTGACACTGTCTAACATGAAATCCTGGTCTCCAAGATGGTAAAATACAGATTCGATGGATGGACAACTCAGTGGATAAAGAATTGGCTTCATGGCCCCATGCAGAGTGGCTGTCAATGGGTCCCTGCACCAGTGGAGGCCACTGACATGTAGAGTCACTCAAGGACCACTACTAGGACCAGTCTTGTTTAACATCTTGGTCAGTGACAAGTTTGCCAATGACACCAAGCTGTGTGGTGTGGCCAACACACTGGAGGGAAGGGATTAATCCAGAGGGACCTTGACAAACTTGAGGCAGGCTATGCCAACCTCATGAAGTTAACAGGCTTGGCTGATCCAGCTGAAGGCTGTGCAGCCATCCAGTGAGACTTGGATCAACTGGAGAGCTGGGCACAGAGGAACCAAATGAGGTTCAACAAGGACAAGAGCAGAGCCCTGCACCGATATAGGCTGGGAGGTGATCTGTGGAGAGGGACCTGGGAGTGCTGGTGGATAACATCCATGGGACAGCATTATGCCTTTGTGGCCAAGAAGGCCAATGGGATCTTGGAGTGTATTAGGAAGAGTTTCCAGCAGATGAAGGGAGATTCTCCTCCCCCTCTGCTCTGCCCTGGTGAGAACTCACCTTGAATACTGCATTCAGTTTTGGACTCCCCAGTTTAAGAGGGACAGGGATCTGCTAGAGAAGGTCGACAGAGGGCTTCAAGGATGATTAAGGGACTGGAGCACTACCTGATGAGGAGAGGCTGAGGAACCTGTGACTTTTTAGTCTGGAGAAGAGGAGACTGAGAGTGGATCTAATAAATGTTTATAAATATCTGAGGGGTAGGGGTCGGGGTGTGTGTGTGGGGGGGTGGTGGACACAGGCTCTGCTCACTTGCTCCCTGTGATAGGACAAGGAGCAATGGATGTAAGCTGTGGCACAAGAGGTTCCAGCTCAACACAAAGGGGAACTTCTTTACTATAAGTGTCACAGAGCACTGGAACAGGCTCCCCAGAGAGGTTGTGGAGTCTCCTTCTCTGGAGACTTTCAAGGCCCCTCTAGATGTGTTCCTCTGTGACCTGTCCTAGATTGTATGGTCCTGCTCTGGCAGGGGGATTAGACTTGATGATCTCTTTGGGTCCATTCCAACCTCTGACATCCTCTGAACACCTGTGAACAAGATGAAGTGCAAGGTCCTGCACCTGGGTCTGGGCAATCACAGGCACCAATATGGGCTGGACAGTGACTGGCTTGAGAGCAGCCCTGAGGAGAGGGACTTGGGGGTGCTGGTGGATGAGAAGCTCAATATGAGCTGTCAGTGTGCACTTGCATACCAGAAGGGCAACTATATCCTGAGCTGCATCAAGAGAATTGTGGGCAGCAGGTCAAAAGAAGTGATCTATGCCCTCTATTCCACTCTGGTGACAGTCCACCTGGAGTAATGTGTCCAGTTCTGGAGCCCTTATTACAGGAAATATAGAGATGTGCTGGAATGTAGACAGAGAAGGGCCATGAGGATGATAAGAAGGCTGGAGCACCTCTCCTTTGAGGACAGGATGAGACAGTCAGGGTTGTTCAGTTTGAACAAGAGAAGGCTCTAGGGAGACCTTATCATGGTCTTCCAATATCTGAAGAGGACCTACAGGAAAGCTGGTGAGGGACATTTTAGGATATTGCGTAGTGACAGGACTGGGAGGAATGGATTCAAACTAGAGGCAGATAGATTTAGATCAGACATTAGGAAGAAGTTCTTCACCATGAGAGTGGCGAGACACTAGAACAGGTTGCCCAGGGAGGTGGTGGAAGCCTCATCCTTGGATGTTTTTAAGGCCAAGCTGGATGTGGCTCTGAGCAACCTGATGTGGTGTGAGGTATCCCTGCCCATGGCAGGTGGGGTGGACCTAGACAATTCTTGATGTCCCTCCCAGCTCTGACAATTCTATGATTCTGAGATATTAGCTGTCTACTATTATAATGTAAGCTGTGCCAGACTTCCAGGAAACACAGTGGATTGTTTTTTGAATTAAAAAAAAAACCAAAAAAACCCAAAAACATTTCCCTGAGATTTCAAAATGGAACTTGTAGTGAATTACACAGCTAAAAAGTAAGATCCCCATTCCCAGCTGGGTTGGTCTTCTAATCACAGTGATCAAGCTGTGGAGCTCAGTACTCTGAAAAGCCTAGCCTTAATGTTAGGTTGTGGCTGTTGCCTCCCTGGAGGTGTTCAAGGCCAGGTTGGATGAGGCCTTGGGTGACCTGTTCTAGTGGGAGGTGTCCTTGCCTATGGCAGGGGGTTGGAACTGGATGATCTTTGAGGTCTTTTCCAACCTAAACCATTCTACGACTCTATGTGACTAAGAAGGAGCCGTTAGCTACTGAGATGTTTGGGTGCTCTGAAGCATCCAAAAGGCCAAAGTATCCAAAGGGATTTTTGAAATGCCTTTTTGGTCTGCTTAGCGCCATTAAACATCTGTTACTTCCTTAATAAAGCCTCCTTCTCTATCTACTAGCCACAATCTGACCTATCTCATGAAACCTCTCTTGGCATTACCAAATGCAGGGGAGAGGAGGAAAAGCTATCTTGTTGTTAAGAGATAAGGATACAGTACTGCTGAATTCTGGCATTCATGCATCAGGCTCACAGAGGACCATGAGATATCAGAATATCTTTATTTCCTTCCATTTACCTCCTGATTTCTGAGGCTTTAGTGCTCTTACGTGCCAGCTCTTCTCCACAGCAACGTGGGCTTGACTGCACCAGAAATGAAGAGTTACTGGATAGTGGAGTGCTGCCCAATAGATATTCATGAATCATTTCCTCACTCACACATGTCTGTACTCCGAGTTTCTATTTTCATATCTGTGCACTCTGGATAGGTTTAAGCAATGCTGATGCTCTCTCCTGGCACGTCCATCCAACATTTGTGTCCTGTTGTGTTCCAGGAAACAGAAGGGGTGGATGAAAAATAGAGGTCATAAGCCACTGAGGAAAAAAAAAAGTAAAAAAAAGTGATGTCACAGCTACATTTAATCCTTCTTCAGAAAATAACTGATACATGGAGTTCACAGTAGGAACTTTTGCTAAAATTTCCAGCCCTTGAGGTCTCAATAGTTGTGGTTATTTAGCAGTTATCGGCCCCCCAACAATGTGAAATAACCCAGGCTAGGACTCAGTCTGCTGGAAGTTAATAAATGAAGCTTCATATTTACAGCTTTGCACAATATACAAGCAGATATTTGCAATGCATAACAGATATTTACAGATATATACAGTGAAAAAGGTAATACAGAAACAACACACCACTCCCAGAGATCAAAATCCCCCTTTCCCCAATCTTACTTCACCATCTGTTTTATGCAGCAGATAGGTGAAGGTAGATTGGCCAGGGGGGTTAGCAGCAGGAAAGAAGTTAGTGGAATTATTCAGATCCAGCTAGGAAGAGAGAAAGAGCCATGCAGGAGCAGCCACAGCCCAGAGTGGTCTGAAGCTGTCTCCACTTATCTATATTTGGGTTACAACTCTTAAACATTTTTTTTTTCTTTCTCAGTAAAGCTATGAGTGAAGTAGCATCATCAGTGTTTTCCTTTCTCAGCCTATAGTCTAATTTCTTATTCAAATCCTCCAATTAGGTCAAATCAGCACACACATTAATACAAATAACATCCAAACCACTGCATACATCTTTTGAGTCCCACTGACTCAGCCACAGCCCACAGCGGTCTGAAGCCGTCTCCACTTATCTGTATTTGGGTTACAACACTTAAACATTTTTTTCTTCTTTCTCAGTAAATCTATGAGAGAAGTAGTACCATCAGTGTTTTCCTTTCTTTATCAAATCCTCCGATTAGTTCAAATCAGCACACACATCAATACAAATAACATCCAAACTGCTGCATACATCTTTTCAGTCTCACTGACTTTATGTTCTCTGTTGTGTAATGTACCATGTGAAAGAACAACAGACAAGTAGACAGGGCTAGGAATAATCTGAACAGACAATACTGCATCTACATGTTATATTATATTTACAGCTATGCACAATATACAAGCAGATATTTACAATGTATAACAGATATTTACGAATATATACGGTATGAAGGTAATACAGAAACACCACAACCCTCCAAGAGATTAAAATCTCTAAGAGGGGTTCCCAACCACCCCTACCACCTTCCCCCCTTCCCCAGTCTTATCTCACCATCTGTTTCATGCAGCAGATAGGCAAAGGTAGATCAGCCAGGGAGATCAGCAACAGGAAAGAAGTTAGTGGATTTATTCAGATTCAGCTACAAAAAGCAGGGAGAAGGAGCTATGCAAGAGCAGCCACAGCCCAAAGAGGTCTGAAACCATCTGACTTATCCATATTTGGGTTACAACTCTTAAAAGATTTTTTTTTTCTTTCTCAGTAAAGCTATGAGTGAAGTAGCATCGTCATATTTTTTTTCTCAGCCTATAGCCTAATTTCTCATTCAAATCCTCCAATTAGTTCAAACCATCACAATACTGTATGAACTCAGGCAAAATTTCAAAGAAAAAAAAAAATGAGACATCCTAACCTTAACAGCTGTGTGGGCCCTGCTGGGTTGTTTTTTTTTAACACGTAGTGTTCCTCACATTCATTTATCACAGTTTCAAGAAATGAATAAGGAGACAGATTGTGCTGTGACTGATGCTTCCAATGAGGGAAGTGTGCATGGTATCATCCAGCTAAAGAGAGAAAGTCAGAAGCAGGAAAAGAGCCAAACCCTTTTCCGTTTTGACCTCGTGAGACCATGACAAAAATCAAGGGGGATGATGTTCCAAAAGAAAGTTTCAAAGCCTGAGGGAGAAGGACTTTTTTTACTTTTGTTAACTGCTATATGAAGGCTCTTTTATATCCTTGGATGCTGTATTTTCTTTCCAGAAATTAATGGAAGTGAACTGCTACTGGATTCAAGTCTTTGATGCAGAATTAAGGCACAAAGACCCTCTTTTATTTGCCAGGTAAACTACAAAAGATAGAGCAGTGTCTTAATTCACCAGAGCAGTCAGTGAAGACAACTAAATTTCAGTAGGTTACCTCTACTTAACACTCAACAGTAGTTCATTATGTACATCTTTTGTTAAAAAGATTAAGAGAACCAGAAATTCTTTCTTGACTTTTCACAGAATCAGAGAGTTGTCAGGGTTGGAAGGGACATCAAGGATCATCTAGGTCCATGGGCAGGGATGCCTCACTCTAGATCAGATTGCTCAGAGCTGCATCCAGCCTGGCCTTGAATCTTCCAGGGATGGGGCTTCCACCACCTCCCTGGGCAACGTGTTCCATCACCTCTCCACTCTCATGGTGAAAAATTTCTTCCTATCATCTTCCTATCAAATATCCCCTCCTCTAGCTTGGATCCATTCCCCCTAGTCCTATCATTACCTGACACCCTAAAAAGTCCTTCACCAGCTTTCCTGTAACCCCCCTTCTCATATTGGAAGGCCACAGTAAGGTCTCCTCAGAGCATTCTTCTCAAAACTGAACATTCTACTTTTCTCATCCTGTCTCCATAGGAGAGGAGCTCCAGCCCTCTCATCATCCTCGTGGCCCTTCTCTGGCCATGTTCTAACACATCCAGATCTCTCTTGTAATAGGGGCTACAGAACTGGGCACAGTACTCCCGGTGGGGTCTCACCAGAGTGGTGTAGAGGGGGAGAATCACCTCCCTTGTCCTGCTGGCCACAATTGTCTTGACACAGCCCAGGATACGGCTGGCTTTCTGAGCTGCAAGTGCATACAGAGGATATGTTGATCTGATTTATTAATTTCCTGGAATTCATGAAAGACGGAATGATGTGGTTCTGTGGTATTTTGTAGGAACCAAAAACCCAAAAGACAAACAAGCAATCTAAGTCTATCCAGTTAGGTATGGAGACTCATTGTATAAGGGCAGAACTGGGAGGAAAAGAGTTAACTTTCAATTCATTAATATTTACTTTTTCAGTAATCAAGTGTGTTCCTAGAGAGAAAGGCCAAAAGCCAAAATATAAGAAAGTGCTCACCAGAGGGGTTGCTTTATAAATATTGCTCACTATCAGAAAGTGAGTCACAGCAAATATATTCCCATGTTGTGTTTGTTTCATCATCTGTGAAATTGTGGTTCAATTGTAGTTTGCAATGAACTTTCTGTATGTTCAGGACTTCTTTCTCTTGATCATGTGCTTGATGAAAGTTTTCCTAACTGGATTGTAGCTAATTGGTTTTATGCTTCCCAGGTCCACAAGGATGATCAGAGAGCTGGAGCACCTCTGCTATGAGGACAGACTGAAAGAGTTGGGGCTGTTCAGTTTGGAGAAGAGGAGGCTCCCAGGTGACTTTCTTGTGGCCTTCCAGTATCTGAAGGTGGCCTACAGAAAAGCTGGGGATGGACTTTTGAGGCTATCAGGTAGTGACAGGACCAGGGGGAAAGGAGCAAAGCTGGAGGTGGGGAGATTCAGATTGGATGTGAGGAGGAAGTTGTTCCCCATGAGAGTGATGAGAGTCTTGAATGGGTTGCCCAGGGGGGGTGGTTGAGGCCACATCCCTGGAGGTGTTCGCAGCCAGGCTGGATGAGGCTGTGGCCAGCCTAATCTAGGGTAGGGTGTCCTTGGGCATGGCAGGGGGGTTGGAACTAGATGTGGTCCCTTCCAACCCTGACTGATTCTATGATTCTATTCTGAAAGCCTCTCTCCTTATTCTCTGCTCTGGACCATTAACTTTTACTCCAAGTACACCAGTATTTATGCTATGCCCTAAAGGACAGTGCCCCTTGGAAAAACATATTCATAAAAGTTAGTGCAATCCTCAAGTGCAACGAGTTCAACAGAGAAACAGTCTGGAAATGAGCTTGGAGATGAATGCTTTAGAGTCATTATCTTAGGTACACTGGCAGCCTCTAATGAGACATTTGTATTTTAATTGTGTCATGGGGAGGCTATAAATTTTCCCCAGAGCCCATGGCCAAGTTGTTTTTATAATGAAGATAAAGTAACATGCATACCAAAAATCGCTTGAATACACTATAAGTTCCTCCAAAAAGATAAAGAGGGCCTATATCCTATTTGTGTCACTACACTCAGTTGCATAACAGAGCTTACAACGAGTAGGATAGAGGGCAAGAGTCAGTCGGCAATAATTTAATGTGGTATGATCCTTTACATTTCTCTTTTAATCACATGATAATGGGCTGCAGCTTAGTTCATACTAGAAAAGAATAAGGAAAATAACAGGATTGCAAATGATTAGGGAGCTGGGATTGTTCAGCCTGGAGAAGAGGAGGCTCAGGGGTGAGCTCATTGCTGTTTACAGCTACCTAAAGGGAGGTTGTAGCCAGGAGGGCTTTGGTCTCTTCTCCCAGGCAACCAGCAACAGAACAAGGGGAGACAGTCTCGAGTTGTGCCAGGAAAGGTATAGGTTGGATATTAGTAGGAAGTTCTTCACAGAGAGAGTGATTGGCATTGGAATGGTCTGCCCTGGAGGTGTTCAAGGAAAGCCTGGATGGAGCACTTAGTGCCATTGGCTAGGGCTGGGTGCTCAGTTGGACTGGATGATCTTAGAGGTCTCTTCCAACCTGGCCTATTCTATTCTATTCTATTCTATTCTATTCTATTCTATTCTATTCTATTCTATTCTATTCTATTCTATTCTATTCTATTCTATTCTATTCTATTCTATTCTATTCTATTCTATTCTATCCAAGTCTATTCTGGTCTATTCTATTCTTCTGCAGAATCTTTATATGGGCTTATGCTGTATTTGATAATTCCTTCAGGGAAGAAAATGTTCTTATACTGCATGGCTAAGCCACTTCCATGTCAGATTTCTACAGCTTTCAATAAAGAATTCTGGAGATTTTTTTTTATTCCTATATCGATACCCAAATGCTAACTAAATTAGGACAAGCATGTTAGGAAGAAGTTCTTCACAGAAAGAGTGATTGGCATTGGAATGGGCTGCCCAGGGAGGTGGTGTCATCATCATCCTTGGAGGTGTTTAAAAGGAGACTGGATGAGGCACTTAGTGAAATGTTTTAGTTAATTAGAAGGTGTTGGGTGATAGGCTGGACTCGATGATCTCAAAGGTCTTCTCCAACCTGATTCATTCTGTGATTCTGTGATGCTTCCTCCAGGGAAGATTTATTTTTATTCCTCTATCAATACCCAAATGCTAACTAAATTAGGACAAGCATGACTTTCAGTCATGGAAATAGGTGGTGCAATAGACTCACTTGTTCAGACCTCTGGGTCCCTCAGCTAGAGTAGTGTATTTACTTCTCCTGCAGATTTAAGCAGCTTCTTGTGCTGTGGTTTTCTTTATTAATTTGTGTTGGATACAATCTCCAAAGTTCCAGCCGGTTGGAACAATGTTCTCAAGCACTGACAAGTATTTAAAATGAAAGTGGCTTTAAAACCAGACCTCGACAGGTATCTAAACATTTATATTTTAGGGAAATGTAGGACATGTAACCTTGAAGTAGGTGATAAAGCAATATCGCAAAAATACCATGCTCTAGAAGAACTTTTGACTGTTTTCCTCCAACTTGTTTCTCTCACTCAAGCTGAATACTTGAGAACTGGGAATTTAAATGCAGGACAGTGAGTAGTAATTCTTGCACTTGGATTCTATCTTAAACATTTTTAGGCAAAGATATCTCACACTGATATCTGCAAAAGCCCTTCTGAAATTTCTCACATCTGTAAAGTCAAGAATCTGAAGACGTCACTATTATAGCTGCTGTTCAGAGTGCAAGGTCTCAGATGAGAGATTTGAGACTCCTCTTCAGAAGCCACTTTAGTATATCTTTTTTCCCACTTTGGAACTGTGTTTCAATTCTTTTCACCCCCAAGAAATGAATCTTTTCACATACTTTCTGCCATCTGAAGGCAAATATTTTCATTGACAAACAGCAATTTGTTTAACAAGAGACTCAGCAAAATAATCACTGTCTGAAAGATTGTTTTCAATTAAACAAGGTTTAACAAGATCCCTTCCAAGCTCTGTAGACAGTATGATAATAATATCCATCATAGAGCTATTTAATTTTCTGTTCTATAAATTGCATATACATTGTGGTAAAACATTAATGAGACCTAAACAAGAGGTGATTAAAATCGTTATGCACAGGGATAAATGAAAACTGATCAGGGAAGACTGCAGCCATTGGACCATTTTGGTGTGATTCTTCATTGCCATTAGAATTACAGAATCATAGAATGGTTTAAGTTGGAAAAGACCCCAAAGATCATCCAGTTCCAACCCCCCTGCCATAGGAAGGAACACCTCCCACTAGATTAGGTTGCTCGAGGCTTCATCCAACCTGGCCTTGAACACCTCCAGGAAGGGAGCAGCCACAACCTCCCTGGGCAACATTATAATGGTTTAGGTTTAGGTTGGAAGAGACCTCAAAGATCATCCAGTTCCAACCCCCCGCCATAGGCAGGGATACCTCCCACTAGATTAGGTTGCTCATCCAACCTGGCCTTGAACACCTCCAGGGAGGGAGCAGCCACAACCTCCCTGGCAACACTATAATATCTTGTGAAGACTTTTGTAGTCATGTAGAGGGAATATGAAACTGAAGAATGCAATCATGACTCATGCTTTTCATGTTAAACTTTTGTAAAAATAGAAGAATATACCTTAGAAGAATACACATTCTGGTCAGTGCAATGTATTAGTCTTCACACTGCAGTGCTAAAATGAAATTTTACGGCCTTAATTTTACAGGAAGTTAGGCTAGACACTGCAATTACTTTTCCAGCCCTTAAAAAGCTAGGAACCATGGAGTAAATGACTGCTTTGGGTTCAAGTCAATGGAGAATGAGGCTCTACTGCAGCTGGAAAGGATAGGAATTTGCAGGAAATACACTGCAGTATACAGCAGAGAAGGAATGGGTTGTTTCAAATAAAAAGCTGTGTGACTTGTTGCTAATTCCAAAGAAAGAGGTTACAGCTTGCAGATGAGGCACGGGCTGTAAACTATTCGAGATGACTTTCATTGCTCAGAGGGTATAATTAAAAGTATGAAGCAAACTGCCAAAATCTACAATTGAAATGAATTGTGTACACCAGGTCAAAAGGGAGCTGGACTCATTTCTGGAAGAAGAGACAGTGCACAGCTGTTAGCTTGAGTTTTTAAGGGTGAGGATGATCAGTTACTATATGAACTGATTGGTATTTCCTGGGCATGTTCTGCTAGGATTTAAAGTCTTCTCCTGGACCTTCATGTATCATTGTTTCTTTCCGGCAGTGGCAATTATCTAAGAGCAAATATCTTCCACTGAGTGGAAAAGTAGACTGTAGGTTAAAGTTATTGTATTTAACAGAGACAATACCTTGGTGCAAAGAAATTTTCTTGGTTTTCATAGAATGGGTTGGAAGTGACCTCAAAGATCATCTGATTCCAACTCTCTTGCTATGTGCAGGGACATCTTCCACTGTATCAGGTTGCTCAAAGGCACATCTAACCTGGATTTGAACACTTCTGGGGTGGGGGCATCCACAACTTCTGTAGACAGGCTGTTCCAGAGTTTCACCCTTCTCATAATGAAGCATTTCTTCTTGATATCTAATCTAAATCTAGCCTCTTGCAGTTTGAAACCATTACCCCTCAGCCCTCACTACACTCCCTGGTACCAAAGCCTTCCTCATCTTTCCTGCAGGCTCTCTTTTAAGTAGTGAAGGCCATTATGAAGTTTGTCTGGAACCTTCTCTTCTCCAGGCTGAGTAGCCCTAACGTTCTCAACTTGTCCTCATAAGTGAGGTGCTGCAGTCTGTTGAGCATCTTGGTGACACTCCTGCAGACCCACTCAAGCAGTCCACATCTTTCTTATGATCGGGTCCTCAGAGCTGATCACAGTGCTCCAGGTGAGATGTCATAAGACTGGAGTAAACAGGGAGAATTGCCTCCCTTGACTTGCTGATCCTGCCTCTTTTGATGCTGCCCAGGATGCAACTGGCTTTCTCTCTTGCAAGTATACATTGCTGGCTCATATTCATATTTTCATCCACCAAAACATCTCTTCAGGGTTGCTCTCAATCTGCTTGTTACAGATTAAGTCCTCCTGGGTGGGGAGTGGTCTGGAAACCCAACCCCAGGTCCCCCTGATCCCTCCTGGTAGGCATGGGCTGGAACCTGACCCCAGGTGCTGCTGGCCCTTCCTAGTGGAAAGTCCCTCCAGGTAAAAGGTTATCCCACTCCTGCTTCTTGTCTACAGCCCTGTAAGGAGGCAAATGGACTTTCCATTCTCTCTCTCTCTCTCTCTGTGCCTCACCTGAGGAGCAGGAGCCTCACTGCTACAACTGCTCCATCTAAGCCATGTGGCCAGCTAACCATATGGCTGACCACCTACCTCCTGCATCCACCTCCATCCAGGCAATCCATTGTCATCAATATGGTTCTGCAATACCTTTGCTACTACAACCACTCCAGCTTGGCCATGTGGCCAGCTAACCACAGGGCTGACCACCAACCTCCTGCATCCATCTCCATCCAGGCAATCCATGGTTGTCTACCTGGTTCTGTATATACTTCTGTAGCTGCTTTTCCTTCCCTTATACCTCTGTAAAATCACTTACTTTAAATACCCTTTATTTATTGTTAAAGTTTTGGGTTTTTTTTAACCTCCAAAAATCAGTGCTAGACTGGGGTATTTTT
Source organism: Psilopogon haemacephalus (assembly GCA_013396835.1). Classification (NCBI taxonomy): domain Eukaryota; kingdom Metazoa; phylum Chordata; class Aves; order Piciformes; family Megalaimidae; genus Psilopogon; species Psilopogon haemacephalus. Next base: position 188,604 of record VWZI01009964.1, read on the forward strand.
TTTTAGTGTTTTACCCCTTTTCACTCTTTCTACATAATTTTTTTTCTTTTTTAAAGGAGGCAGAGGGGAGGCATCTGTAGTGGTTTTGCAGTTATCTGCCCCCCCACCTTTTGATATAAACCCCGGCTAGGACCCAGAAACACTGGAAGTTAATAAATGAAGCTTCATATTTACAGCAATGCACAATATACAAGTAAATATTTACAAGGTATAACAGATATTTACAGATATATACAATGAAAAGGCAATACAGAAACACCACAGCCCTCCCAGAGACCAAAATCCCCAAGAGGGGTAACCAACCACCCCCTACCACCTTTCTCCCCTTCCCCAATCTTATCTCACCACCTGTTGATGCTGAAGATAGGCAGAAGTAGATCAGCCAGGGATTAGTAGCAGGAAAGTAGTTAGTAGAATTACTGAGAATTAGCTACCAGGGCAAAAACAAAGGAGACCATGGAAGAGGCGCAGTCACAGCCAGAGTGGTCAGAAACTGTCTGATATCTAATGTTTTGGGTACAATACTTAAAAACAATTTTTTTTTCTTTCTCAGTAAAGCTCAGGGTGAAGTGACATACTGTGTTTTCCTCTCTCAGCCAACAGTCTAATTTCTCATTCAAATTCTCCAATTAGTTCAAACCAGCACAGCATTCTAAATTTAATTTTGTTCTGGGGTCTTTGGGTCTCCGATAAGCTCTAAACCTGAACACTACTCATCACCCAACCTGTATTCACACTTGGGGTGGTCTCAACCCACATGCAGAACCTTGTGTTTTGGCCTTGTTGAGCTTGATGAGGTTTGCACGGGCCCCACCTCTCAAATCTGGGTGATATGCCTGCCTTCTTGTGTGTCTACTACACCACAGGGTTTCCCCATGACATAACACAGGTCAAACAAAGAAAGAATCCGTAGCTAATCACATCAATGGGAGTCTTCTCTCCCTTACATCATCTTGGTATTGCATAGACACAGGAGCATTTACCTATCCAACTGCATACACACATTGTCCCCGGCTAGCTCAGTCAGCAGAGCATGGGACTCTTAATCCCAGGGTTGTGGGTTTGTGCCCCATGTTGGGGCACATTAAAAATAATGTGGTGGTTCAGAACAGTCTCCTGCCCCCTCACACTTTGAAATAACCCAGGCTATGACTCAGTTGGCTGAAAGTTAATAAATGAAGCTTCATATTTACAGCTTTGCACAATATACAAGCAGATATTTTACAATGCATAACAGATATTTACAGATATATACAGTGAAAAAGGTAATACAGAAACAACACACCCCTCCCAGAGATCAAAATCCCTAAGAGGGTAACCAACCACCCCTGCCACCTTCTCCCTTTCCCCAATCTTATCTCACTATCTGCTTTATGCAGCAGATAGGTGAAGGTAGATCAGCCAGGGGGATTAGCTGCAGGGAAGAAGTTAGTGAAATTAATCTGATCAAGCTAGGAAGGGAGAAAGAGCCATGCAGGAGCAGCCACAGCCCAGAGTGGTCTGAAGCCATCTCCACTTATCTATATTTGGGTTACAACTCTTAATAATTTATTTTTTTTACTTTCCCAGTAAAGCTATGAGTGAAGTAGTATCATCAATGCTTTCCTTTCTCAGCCTATAGTCTTAATTTCTTATTCAAATCCTCCAATTAGTTCAAATCAGCACACACATCAATACAAATAACGTCCAAACCACTGCATACGTCTTTTGAGTCTCACTGACTCTGCTTTCTCTGTTGTGTAATGTACCATGTGAAAACTCAGAGCAACACACAAGTGGACAGGGCTGGCAATAATCTGAACAAACAATACTGCATCTACCCATGAATCCCACCTGAATAATCAATCTATCCAGCCAAGCCTACCAACATACTGTCATCTGTAATGAATAGAGGCAGATGTAGGTAAAACTGAAGGGCTTTAGAAAATCTGAGGCTTACACACTTCTTGGTTGGTGTAATCCTCTCAGCCATACAATACTATTCAGACATTTCACCATCTGTAAGTGAAGGGATTACCCTTTCTGCGACGATTAAGAAATCACTAGGACAACTGGTGTGACTTTGAGGAGTGAGTTTCCACACAGCTGGCACAGAATACATTCTCTAAAGGAGTCATGTTAGGGTGAGAAGATATGACAAGCATTCAGATTTATTGGAGTAATTCTTGAAGCCCTCTGTATTATCTGAAAGGTTAAAGACTGGGGAGCCCTGGCCTGAGATCCTATTTATTTGGGGCAGCAAATGACTGCTACACCCTTTCAGCAGGCTCTCTTCATGAGATTATCATAAGCAGAGGTCACACAGGAGACTGCAAGGTTGGATCCCACTCTTTCTACTCTCTGTATCATGAAGCAGCAATCCACATTCACAGTACCAAACCAGGGAGGCTGAGTGTGAAAGATGAAATTTTTTTGGGGGGTTCTGGACAAGTTACTGTCCTGGAAGGCTAATAGGCCTAAAACACGACCTGGCTTGTCACCCACTCTGCTGCTAATGAGGGAAGCAAGGGTAGGAGGAAAACAAAGGCTTGGGCCATTATGTCCCTTCCCAAAGTGATAAACAGGTACCCACAGATGTTTAGGTACTTGTTAGTGTCTTGCCCAAATAAAGGTAAGCAAGACTTGGGTTCACCTGCTCGGTTCAGTTTTGCAAATGCCATTCTGATTGGTGAATCTCTGTGGCCAAAGGGGCCATTGCACTTGGGCAGATAATACAAATTGAGCTAAATTGCAAGCAGGTGTGCTGCTCTGTGCTGTCTCTGCCTCATTGTGTGCTTCTCTGCTCTACATTCTGCTCTGCTTTACATTCTGCTCTCCTTTACTCCCCCTCTGCCTTACTCCCCCTCGCTCTGCCTCACTGGTCTTGGACATTACATTCTGCTCTGCCTTGTGCTTCAGACCACCTTAGCCCTGATGTTTTGTGCTTAAACTACCCGGAAACTTAAGTGCCTCAAGTTTCCCAGGAGAAGGCATTAAGTGCCTGAGACATGGTGAGAAGTGCCACTGACATTGTGTTTCCTGCACATCTGCAAGAGATTCTGCCTGCACCTCTGCAAACCTCTGTGCCAAGAGGAACCAGGATCAGGTCAGAGATCATCTGCTTCCTTCCCAGCACCCTGCTAGAGGGAAGTTCTGGAAGCCTCTCAATGGCTATCAAGACATGGAGCAGTTTCAACACTGACACAAGGGAACCAGAGTCTATCTCCAAGTTCTACTCCACTACCATGAGTACAACAGACTTTCCTTATGGCTCCAGGCTGCCTATTTATAAGTGGGACATAGCCATTTTGTGTCTAAACATTTCCAATTTTCTGATTTTCCTAAATTACTGAATTGCCCATAAACACCCTTGTGAAGATTTTCCCAACCAAATTAGGACACAAATTTATAGAATGGTCCAGGTTGGAAAAGACCTCAAAGATCATCCAGCTCCAACCCCCCGCCATACGCAGGGACACCTTCCACTAGATCAGGATGCTCAAGAACTCATCCAGGCTGGCCTTGAACACCTCCAGGGAAGGAGCAGACACAACTCCCTGGGCAACTTGTGCCAGTGCCTCACTACCCTCACTGTGAAGAACTTGAAGAACTTCCTCCTAACATCCAGTTTAAATCTCCCCTCTGCCAGTTTGAACCCATTCCCCCTCATCCTGTCATTACAAGACCTTGTGAATTATCTATTTTGTATTTAGTTTGTGGGCAGGGCTTTTCAGAAATAAAATAACTACATATTTTATAATTCCTGCCTCATTAATTGCCCCAACTAAGTCAGTTACTTGAGACATTGATTGCAGTCAAATGTGAAATCTGATTACAAAGTCCAAGGCTTTTTGTGCTCTCAGGAGCACTGTGGATCTACTGCAAAAAGGCAATAGCTTCTTCTGGCTTAGTCTCAAAATTTATAGAACCCTGGGAAAATAAAAGCAGCATGCAGAGGTAGCTCCTGTGGCTAATCCTGGCATCATGCAGCCACGCTGTTTGATACCTCTTTACTCAGAGGAGTTTGTAAAATTAAGGTCATATTAGTATCCTACCTATGTATAGAAAAGGACCATGGATAAAGTTGTGCTCTGTGGTGGTTCAGCACTACCTGCCCCCGCCCCCCACCTTTGAAATAACCCAGTCTAGAATTCAGTCATTTGGAAGTTAATAAATTAAGCTTTAGAGTAGAATCAAATTTTGTTTCCCTTTCTCAGCCTTCAATCTAATTTCTCATTAAAATGCTCCAATTAGTTCAAACCAGCACATGTTCCTAGGCATTTTTTTAAATATAGCAATTCCCCCCCCCCAGCACAGCCTTGAGTCACCCTCCTCAGACATAGGACAAAACAGAAATAGAAACAGAAATTCTCACTGAAATAGACTCGGGGAAGTCATCACCGCCTCAATCTTCTTTCCACTCCCAAATTTTCCTAGGCGCTGTGTAACCACAGCAGGAGAGTATCCATACCTCAAAAGGCTTTAAAACTAAATATAATCAGAGATTTAATGGCAGCTTGAATGTTACACAATTTTCCAGCTTTGCATACCACATTGCTAGTGGTGCAGCTTTGTTTAGAAGAACTCGAATTTGCACAGGTGAAGAAGCCTTTGGGGCTGGGAGGTGTCTGCAGCCATTGAATGCTCTGAGGAATAGATTTTTAAAGGACTTCCTGACATGTGTGATGTGCTTCTGCCCCTCTTTTTAACACCTGCATACCGGCTCTTTGTATATGGTGTTACTGACTGACTGGAAGGAGTCACCTCAAGGAGGAAAGGAACACAAACAACAAATTGGTGAATGACTGACTGTGGACTTACTGCTGAGCACACCTACACTGGCTTTTGCTGAGCATGGCTGGATGAATCAGCTTTCCTATTCTTGCCCTGTTTCCAGAATAACACCCTTAAAGATGACACTGAGCATTTCTCTGACTTGTATTTAGCATTCCTCAAGTCTTTTGCAGACCCCTCACAAAACAGGTGAAATCCATCTGGCACACTGTGCACTGACTTGGACAGAGCTGGGAACTCTTTCACATTGCTGGGATTTTAAGGTGTGTTTTGGGTTGTTTTTGGTTTTTTTTTCCTTTGTTTGCATATTATTTATGTCCTGTATTTCCTGTTCATAGTGTATTTATGGAACACCTTGGTAGAAAATAATGCCTCAGTGTCCTGGTAGAGCATAAAATCACAGAATCATAGAATGGTTTAGGTTGGAAGAGACCTCAAAGATCATCCAGTTCCAACCCCCCTGTGCCATAGGCAGGGACACCTCCCACTAGATCAGGTCGCTCAAGACCTCATCCAGCCTGGCCTTGAACACATCCAGGGAGGGAGCAGCAACAACCTCCCTGGGCAACCCGTTCCAGTGTCTCATCACCCTCACTGGAAAGAACTTCCTCCTAACATCCCATTCAAATCTCCCCTCTGCCAGTTTGAACCCATTCCCCCTCGTCCTGTCATTACAAGACCTTGTGAATAGTCCCTCCCCAGCCCTCCTGTAGGCCCCCTTCAGATACTGGAAGGCTGCTATAAGGTCTCCTGGAATCCTTCTCTTCTCCAGGCTGAAAAGCCCCAACTCTCTCAGCTTGTTCTCATAGCAGAGGTGCTTCAGCCCTCTGAGCAAATTCGTGGTCATCCTCTGGACTTGCTCCAACAGTTCCATGTCCTTTTTGTGTTGGGGGCTCCAGAACTGCACACAGTACTCAAGGTGGGGTCTGGCAAGAGCAGAGTAAAGGGGCAGAATCCCCTCCCTTGCCCTGCTGGCAATGCTTGTCCTAATGCAGCCCAGGACATGGTTGGCTGTCAGGGCCGCTCGTGCACACTGTCAGCTCATGTTAGTTCAAACCCCTGCTCTTCTACCTACCAGGAGCTGAGGGATTTGAGCAAAACAATGGAGAGTGTGGCCCCAACAAAGCCCTGAGGGTTAAGTACTTAGCAACACCAAGTCAGGTGTCTTGTGCTGCCCCTTAAGTGGGTGGACACCTAGGCACAGAACTTGGAATTCACTGGCCAAAACAACGGGTGCTAGTGCCTACTGGCCAGTTTCACTTTCAAAGTAGTGTATTTAAGGGGGTGATTGAGAGCTGTTGTTTCTTTTCCTCCTGCCTCCCACCAGGACTGGAGGTCTATTTGCAGCTCTTTCACAGCAGCCACTTGTTTGCAGTGTGTTGTGCAGCTTGTACCAGCAACTAGTGGCAAGGCAAATCTTTCCTCCTTCTCTACTGGGAAGCTTTGTATCTATGGCATCAGTGATGGAATAGGTGTGCTTAGAATTTCCCCTGCTACCAGGTTCCTATTTTCCAAGTTCTGTCTGTTTAAGCTCTTTAAACTCTTTAATTCTATGTTTATAAGTAACCTTTGTGTAATTCCTTCTTGTCAACCAAACACCCAAAGAATCTCAGTGATTTTTCCCAATTTTTAAAATATTAATAATAAAAATAAATATGGGTTTTTAAATTATTATTAATAATTCATAACTGGATATTAACACTCAAAACAGTGAAAATCTTTCAATAAGCTTTGGGGCTTTTGTCTTTGTAAGAAGGTGTTCCGTGAAAATTGTGCAAACCTCTCTTCTGCAGTGAATTTACTGAATAAAAGACAAAAAAAAAAAAATTAAAAAACAAACCAGAAAACCTGTAAAAAAGATGCTGAAGTACTGCAAACAGATTGAATGCTTCAGTGGTCTTGCTCCCATTTGAGCTCCAAGCACTTTGGCAAATCCTGTATTTTAAACACCTGGCCCACTGCCTTGGTTGATGAGAGATGTTTTGTGTGTCAGGCCTCCAGGTTTCAAAATATGTTTGTGTCAGCACCAGCTGGTTTTGGTGGTTCATTGATCATATATATGGGAAAAGATCCCAAGCCCTCTCATACTTAAAAAAAATTCTGCAGTAAGATATTTGTCTAGATATGATTAATGCTCCTAAGTGATGCAAGGGAGCATCAATACTGTTTTATGGAGCTGATATTACATGACAATAGAACTTCGCTTGCAATCATAGAAGGATCATAGAATCAGTCAGGGTTGGAAGGGACCACAAAGATCATCTAGTTCCAACTCCCTTGCCGTGCCCAGGGACACCTCACACTAGATCAGGCTGTCTAGAGCCTCATCCAGCCTGGCTTTAAACACCTCCAGGGATGGGGCATCCACCACCTCCCTTGGCAACACATTCCAGGGTCTCACCACCCTCGTGGTGAAGAACAGTTTCCTAACATCCAATCTGAATCTACCCATTTCCAGCTCTGTTCCATTCCCCCTAGTCTTATCACTACCTGACATCCTAAAAATTCCTTCCCCAGCTTTCTTGTAGGCCCCCTTAAGATACTCAAGGACCACAATAAGGTCACTTCTGAGCTTTCTCCTCTCCAGACTGAATAGCCTAAACTCCCTCAGTCTCTCCTCACAGGAGACTAAATTATTTCTATCATAGAAGTACATGATTTTGGTATTCCGATATTTAAGTTTGTATTCTTTTGAAGCAGGATTTTAGGATATTTTATTTTTAAAAAAATCTTCACTGGTTATTTTGTCTCATATTGCTAGTATATGGACAGTGCAGAGAGGTGGAATAATTCTGAAAAAGCAGTCCTGAGACCATGTAGATGAGAATATGCTCATTTATGGGTTTAAACTGGCAGAGGGGAGACTTAAACAGCCAAACCACAGCCAAATGACTTCTAAACACATACAGCATCAGTGACTCAATCACCTCCCTGAGCAGCCCATTCCAATGCCTGACCACTCTTTCTGGGAAAAAAAAAATTACTAATATCCAGTCTAAACCTACCAAATCACAGTTTGAAGCTGCTTGCTTCTGAATCACTGACGTCATTCCCCTTTCAATTTACAGAGGTACTTTTACTTGTTCATTTTAACTATAGTCAGGGCTCCTATATTCCTACCTGTGATTTCTTGGTCTGGAAACCAGGTACAGAAGAACATACTTCTCTCAGAAAATATCTGCTCTGCAGGTAGAGTGCACATGTGCACTAAATGTGAGGCTTTGAAAGTAGAATAGAATAGAAATAGACTAGACTAGACTACACTAGACTAGAATAGAATAGAATAGAGCCAGATTGGAAGAGACCTCCAAGATCATCCAATCCAACGTATCACCCAGCTCTATCCAATGGCACCAAGTGCTCCATCCAGGCTTTTCTTGAACACCTCCAGGGACGGTGACTCCATCACCTTCCTGGGCAGCCCATTCCAATGCCAATCACTCACTCTGTGAAGAATTTCTTCCTAAAATCCAGCCTATACCTCCCCCAGCACAACTTGAGACTGTGTCCCCTGTTCTGTTGCTGGTTGCCTGGGAGAAGAGACCAATCCCCACCTAGCTACAACCTCCCTTCAGATAGTTGTAGACAGCAATGAGGTCACCCCTGAGCCTCCTCTTCTCCAGGCTAGACAACCCCAGCTCCCTCAGCCTCTCCTCACAAGGTTGTGCTCCAAGCCCCTCACCAGCTTCATTGCCCTTCTCTGGACACATTCCAGTACGTCAATATCTCTCTTGAATTGAGGGCACCAGAACTTTGCACTTAAGTGTAAATGAGTTGTATAGCTCAAATGCAATTAAACTGATACCACTGGGAGCTTTTGGAGCCACAGTGAGAGCTAATGCACATAATCTGCTCTTGCACTGCTGAGGACCGGGGCTCTGAAGCATGAAGCAGTTACATAGGAGGGAGTGCTTCCTCAAGCCTGCCAGATACCCAGGAATCCTCAACAAGTCTAAAATCTACTGCTCTTCCTAGACAGCATTTCTGACTGGTAAAACAGTTTTCATGGTGACCTTGGCCTCTGCAGTGCTCAGAGCCTCCTTGTTGGGCTGAAGGTTTTGGGGAGCTTTGGGTCTGTGCCTTGGCTCCTCACCTCCTCCCGTGCAAGTGGGATTGTCTGGTTTCTGATCCTACAGGGCAAGGTCTGCTGAAATTCGTGGTGGCTTCCCAGTTGTTTCTCTGGGGTGGGGATTAGGCTGGTTGCCTTTGGCATGGGAGTTTGCACTTTTGTCAAGAGCACAGGAAGGCTGCTGGAGAACCAGAGTGGAGCTAATGAACGTCATTCTACGTTTCCTCCCCATGATTGCTGGCAGATGTGACCTGTGACAAATCCTTGAAATATGGCTGTGCAGGCAGAGATGGGCTAGATCCAAGGGTAAAAAGCCGGGGCTGTGCCGTGACAGATTGCATGAGTTCAGATGTAGAATCTCTCGCTCGTCTGCTGCTTGCCATTGCTCACTCAGAGGAAAGCAGGACTGCTGAAAAAGAAGGCTGGGCAGGGCTCATTTACTCCTGAAAGAAACCTACGGAGCAGGGAAACGCATTGCTAGTCCAGACACTGAGGCTTTCCTAACAATATGGATCATTTGAGACTGAGGAGCGGAGCTGCAATGACAGAGACAGTTTGTGCCAGAAGTGCATTTTTTGTGGATGCTGAAATCCTGACATTCCTGGCTAGCCCAGTATAAATATGGCCACCCAAGTGCTGTGGCACTCTCTGAGTTCATCTGCCGAGTGGATGCTACGTGGTTCCTCGGGCAGCCCAGCGGTCCCCTGAGCTGGCACAAAAGAATGGCAGTGCCCTTTGTGGCTGCTGTGAATGGGGGGCTGGTGTTAGGGGAAAAAAAAACCAAACATGCTCCTGCCCTGGGAAAGCAGAAGGGCTGCACATCCCTGCTGGCCAAGGGGAGCGAGTGTGAGTGCGCCATGGCAGACCTGGCCTCTCTCCTCCCCACCCGCATGGGTGCAGCGAGCCCCAACCTGAGAACCCATTTCCGTGTCCTCCCTCATGAAGCACAAACAATTTCTCACAACTGTAGGTGGAGGAAGAGGCAGCACATTTACATTAAGCTTGTGCTGGCCTGAGTGTGTTTATGCTTTATCGCTGAAAACTGCACTGGGCACATTAGTAGCATGGGACAAAGTTCAGCTTGTACAATGCAAAGAGGGATGTGGCGGGGAAGATAGAATAGACACAGCTATGTTGGTAAAGACCTTCAAGATCATCCAGTCCAACCTAGCACCCAGCCCTAGCCAGTGGCACTAAGTGCTCCATCCAGGCTTTTCTTGAACACCTCCAGGGATGGGGACTCCACCACCTCCCTGGGCAGCCCATTCCAATGCCAATCACTCTCTCTGTGAAGAACTTCTTCCTCATATCCAGACTACATCTCCCCTGGCACAATTTGAGTCTGTGTCCCCTCATTCTTTTGCTGGTTGCCTGGCAGAAGAGACCAACCCCCACCTGTCTACAACCTCCCTTTAGTCTGCAATAAGGTCTGCCCTGAGCCTCCTCTTGTCCAGGCTAAACACTCCCAGTTCCCTCAGCCTCTCCTCATAGGGCTGTGCTCAGGCCCCTCACCAGCTTCATCACCCATCTCTGGGCACATTCCAGTACCTGGATGTTCCCAGAGGATGATCCCAACCTCCTGCAGTTTGTTGCAACCTGGTTCCACCCCAGGGAAATAATTTGCTCTACTCGGTGCGTTATCATAAGCCCCAAAGAGAAGCTTTTACTTTGGTGGGACTACACAGAGGAGGAACAAAAATATTTCATAACAAAGAAGATGTCATCAATTTTCATTCAGATTCAAGGCAGGAGTTTTCAGGAAAGGAAGGAGGAAGTTTCTTCTCTAGGAAGCTGTGGCAAAGTAAAATGCCAATACTCTGAAACAGAAAGGAAAAATGAGAAATGCAGCGGAGGCTAAGTGCAGGGGGCTCACAGAGGCATAGAACCTTAGAGGCTGGAAGAGACCTCCAGAGATCAAGTCCAAACCTCCTGGCAAGGCAGCATCACCCAAGGTAGTTTGCACAGGAATGCATGCAGGAGGGTCTTGAAAGTCTCTGCAGAATGAGACTCCACAACCTCTCTGGGCAGCCTGTTCCAGTGCTCCGCCACCCTCACTGTAAAGAAATTTCTCCTCATGTTGAGGTGAAACCTTCTACATTCCAGTTTGTATCCATTTTTCCTTCTCTTATTACTGTGTACCACTGAGGAGAGATTGGCTCCATCCACTTAGAATTAGTCAGGATTGGAAGGGACCACATGGATCATCTAGTTCCAACCCCACCCCCACCATGCCCAGGCACAACCTACCCTAGATCAGGCTGGCCACAGCCTCATCTAGCCTGCCCTTAAACACCTCCAGGGATGTGGCTCCGACCACCCCTCTGGGCAACCCATTCCAGGCTCTCACCGCTCTCATGCTGAAGAACTTCCTCCTCAAATCCAATCTGAATCTCCCCACCCCCAGCATTGCTCCATTCCACCTAGTACTGTCCCTATCTGATAGCCTAAATATCCACTTGACACCCATCCCTCAGGTATTGATAGACATTGATCAGATCTCCTCTTAGTCTTCTGTTCTTCAGACTAAACAGTCCCAGGTCTCTCAGTCTCTCTTCATAGGGGAGATGCTCAACTCCCCTAATCCTTCTCCTTGCTCTCTGTTGGACTCTCTCCAGCAGATCCCTGCTTCTCTTCAACTGGGGAGCACAAAATTTGACACAGTATCCCAGATGTGGTCTCACTAGGGCAGAGTAGAGGGGAAGAAGACCCTCCCTAGAGCTGCTGGACACACTTTTCCTGATGCTTCCCAGGATGCCATTGGCTCCCTTGTGTCCTAACCCTCCTTAAGATGTCTGTCCAAGTTCCTCACACAGCTCAGGAGCATTTTGTCTCTCCAGCCATAATACAGGAGTCAAACCCACGCTAGTTCATGGTTAGTGGATTGCACCACTGCAACGTCAAACCCCAGGGTTTTATAACATCTAAAGCAGTGTAGGAGCACAGGAGTGCAAGGAGCAGGGAATTTCACCACCTCAGCCTACTGAGCAGGCAAAATTTCCAAACTATCAAAAGGATTTAGAAATGCAACTCCCATTTATTTTGGGCCAAGTTGATGAAGATGAAAGGAGCAGTGCGTCCTTGAGACTAAACCACTGGAGGGATCCAAGAAAAGAATTAATTTAACCCTAGTTTAGGTGTCAGCACTGCAGTGTGCTGTTCAGAGGCACCCACCCTTGCACACAGAGCTCGCTCTTGTGAGCTGCTTGGGCACAAATGAAACCTGTTACTCAGGTAGTGTTTACCTGGGGCAAGAGGTAGGTAATGCCCCTTGGGAATGCCAGTGGGGAGCCAAGGTGGTACTTATCATAGAATGGTTTGGGTTGGAAGAGACCTCAAAGATCATCCTGTTCCAATCCCCTGCCATAGGCAGGGACACCTCCCACTAGATCAGGATGCTCAAGGCCTCATCCAGCCTAGCCTTGAACACATCCAGGGAGGGAGCAGCCACAACCTCCCTGGGCAACCTGTGCCAGTGTCTTGTCACCCTCACTTTGAAGAACTTTCTCCTAACATCCCGTTTAAATCCTCATCCTGTCATTACAAGACCTTGTGAATAGTCCCTCCCCAGGCTTCCTGTAGGCCCCCTTCAGATACTGGAAGGTTGCTATAAGGTCTTCTCAAAGCCTTCTCTTCTCCAGGCTGAAAAGCCCCAACTCTGTCCGCCTGTCCTTATAGCAGAGCTGCTCCAGCCCTCTGATCATTTTCATGGCCCTCCTCTGGACTCTCTCCAGCAGTTCCATGTCCTTCTTGTGCTGGGGGCTCTTCATGTGTGTTCATTCTGACAGCTTCCCTGCGTGGAGCAGGGCCAACCTTTCTGACCTCCAACTACCTTACTCAGTCCAGCTCCACAGCACTTTCTGTTTGTTTAATGCTGTCCATTGGCCTTGAGATAACATGGATGTTGCAGGAGAGAACAGGACTAGCTTGGGGCTGGCCTCCCATCTCTCCAGCTCCAAGGGTAACTTCAGACAGGTCAAATTCTCAAGTGAGTAGGTCAGGATTCAACTGCAGGTTGCTTTTGGAGGTCTGAGATACTTGCTCACCCCCTAACCATTAGCCAAGCCTGTCCTAATTAGATTGTCTTGGGGCTGTGTTGGCCACTGAAATCCCAATCAGTGTAAAAAAAATGCTCTTCTGCTCTAAAGAAATGAAAACCAAGATGTCAGAAGTGTCACATGTGTGCACATATGCGTGCACATATGTAAAGATATGTATAAACTTTCCCTTGGAGGGTCGTGTTGGAGAGGGAAAGGTTTACAGGCCTTGGAATGGAGCAGTGCCATCGGGCAGGAGGAAAGCAGGAAAGTGCAGCAGCTGCAAATCTTCATACAACATCTCACTTAAAATGTCATGTGTGCTACTTGGTTTAAATTGTCACCCCTCCAGCAACCACAAACAATGCAGAAACAGCAGATGTGTTTTCTATTTAGAATTAAACAGTTTATCTCAACCACTGTCATTGTTACAGAAGGAAAATAAATAAATATCCATGTTAATGTAAACTTCAAAAGGTACTTTTTGGCATGAGTTGGCTATTCCGAATCCAGATTTCACTGAGAAAACGAAGATTTGACCACAGATTTTTATTTTTTTTTAAATAATTTTTTTTTCCCCTTCCCCCAATAGGAATGCTGGCAGCTCAGCCTGTAGTAAAACTTAAGGCTGGTCAAAAAGATTTTTTGGCCAGATATAACATCCAATAACTCACATCATTTAGACTCACTAGTCCAGAAAATTTAAGTAAACATCATAAATGTCTTTTGTTATTAAACTTCCTATTCAAACATTTCGTTTAACTCTTTCTTAATGGAGAGCAAAGACGACATCCTGGACATGTATTTGCCTAGAGGCAATCCTAGAGTCGCCTCGTTCAGATGCAAAGATTTGCCACAGTCTCAGCCTAGGCAAGCACTAGGCAAGAAAAACAGCAACTGATGTCAGCATCTTAGAATGGTTTGGGTTGGAAGAGAAATCAAAGATCATCCAGTTCCAACCCCCCACCATAGGCAGGGACACCTCCCACTAGAGCAGGTCACTCAGGGCCTCATCCAACCTGGCCTTAAACACCTTCAGGGAAGGAGCATCCACAGCCTCCCTGGGCAACCTGTGCCACTTTCTCACCACCGTCGCTGTGAAGAACTTTATCCTAACATCCCATTTAAATCTTTCCTCTGCCAGTTTAAACCCATTCCTCCTTGTCCTGTCATTACAAGACCTTGTGAATAGTCCCTCCCTAGCCCTCCTGTAGGCTTTCTTCAGATATTATAAGGCTACTATAAGGTGTTCTCTGGAGAAGTTAAGCTGATGATGAATTTGACCTTCAGAGGTCAAGGTCAATTTATGGTACAACTCTAAGTTTTGTCAGTCTGTTGCTTTGTACTTTGCAGGGGTAAACAGCATCTTAAGCAGAAGGGACCATAGGGATATTACTGGATTTTTATTTTTTAAGAGGAGATGGTGTTTCTAAAGAGTGTTGCTGAATGATGTCATAGAATCATAGAATCGATCAGGGCTGGAAGGGACCACAAGGAGCACCTAGTTCCAACCCCCATAGAACTGTTATTGGAATAGACCTTAGGAAGGTGCAGTATTTTTAAACCACGAGTAAGTGTACAGCTTCACTTAGTCATATTGATGCCCTTTTACATCAATGCTTACATTTCAGATACAAAAATAAATCAGAACTCTGTCTAGTTGAGGAGATATTTTGGCTAAATGAAATTTGATTTGTTTCCACGGCCCAAGGAAGCTTCCAAAGCTGAATATCACTGTGTTCTTCTTTGTCTCTGACATGGCCTTCACCAATACCTTTCTGGTGTTTTGTTTTGTAGTCAGCATCTTAAGATCTCAACAGACAGCTTTTTTTCAAGGTTTTTATATTTTTACAGAGTTTTTTTGTCTTTAGACAAAGATACACATACTCTTCCTGCCTAAAACGGGCAAAATAAGGGTACATATGGCCAGGAATAAGATGTAAAGCTTTAACCAGCAACCTTAACTACCTTTTGGTCTCGTAACATGTTGGGTTCAATGCTTGTTTCTCCACAATTGTCATAGCTGTGCAACTCTGCATGATATCACAGAAAGATGGAAACATTCAGGTTGGAAAAGACCCTCAGGGTCACCAAGTCCAACCAGTATCCTTACTCTACAAGGTGCACCCTAAAACATATCCCCAAGCACCACATGCAAACAACTTTTAAATACATCCAGGGTTGGTGACTCAACCACCTCCCTGGGCAGCCCATTCCAATGCCTGACCACTTTCCCTGGAAAAAAAACCAAATCCAATCTAAACCTATGCGACCACAGCTCAAGGCCATCCCCTCTTCTTCTATCACTAATTACCTCTGAGATCACCACCAACCTCTCCACAACATCCCTTCAGGTAGCTGTAGACAGTGATAAGGTCTCCCCTCAGCCTTCTCTTTTCCAAGCTAACCAGCCCCAGCTTCATAGTCAGGCAATACAGACTCAGACCAGAAATACTTCCAAGAATCACAGAGTGGTAGGGGTTGGAGAGGACCTCATGTAGTCCAACTTCAATATCTCTTTTCCAAACATGGTATTGCACCTAAACAGGTTTTTGTTTGTTTGTTTTTTGGTTTTGTGTTCTTTTCTTCCAGGAGAAGGAATTCTGCATCAACATCCGCAAACAATCCCTTGAGCAGGCAATTTTTAATAAGCAATAACAACATCCACAAGTGAAATTACACAGAAATAGCCACATGCATTTGTGCCAAGCTGATTTTCAAGTGTGGATGATTCCCTCAGAGGCTGCATATTTACTCAGAGGAGGAAATGCATTCCTTTATTACAAGATTGAACATGTACAGTTGAAGCAACACGTAATAGTAATGGAATGGGCAGAATACTGTGACTGAATGGGAATGAAGAGCTTTATTAAGTGTGTTGCTGAAGAACTGAAGCCTTTAGGTTGTACAAATGGTTTGAGTGTTCATATCCATGAGCATCCATAAAGTATCCCAGCAAATGGATTATGTATTTCCCTATATAAACTGTTCCTCTGAATTATGGCTTGGAGAGAGTCCAGAGGAGGGCAAGGAAGCTGGTAAAAGGCCTGGAGAATAAATCTTATGAGGAACAACTGAAGGAGCTTGGGCTGGTTAGTTTGAAAAAGAGGAGGCTGAAGGGAGACCTCATCACTGTCTACAGCTGCCTGAAGGGACATCATAGACAGGCTACTGCTGTTCTCTTCTCAGAAGTAATTTAGAATCATAGAATCATAGAATGGTTTAGGTTGGAAGAGACCTCAAAGATCATCCAGTTCCAACCCCTCGCCATAGGCAGGGACACCTCCCACTAGATCAGGTTGCTCAAGACCTCATCTAGCCTGGCCTTGAACACATCCAGGGAGGGAGCAGCCACAACCTCCCTGGGCAACCCGTTCCAGTGCCTCCTCACCCTCACTGTGAAGAATTTCTTCCTAACATCCCGTTCAAATCTCCCCTTCACCAATTTGAACCCATTCCCTCTCGTCCTGTCATTACAAGACCTTGTAATGACAGAACAAGGTGGAATGGCCTCAAGCTGCCACTGGGTAGGATTTGATTGGACATTAGAGAAAAAAAGTTTTGTTTTTTCACAGAGAGAGTGGTCAGGCACTGGAATGAGCTGCCCAGGGAGGTGTTTGAGTCACTCACCCTAGATGTGTTTAAGGGTCATTTGGATGTGGTGCTTAGAGACATGGTTTAAGGTGAATCTTGTAGAGTAGGGTTGTAGGT
Source organism: Psilopogon haemacephalus (assembly GCA_013396835.1). NCBI lineage: Eukaryota > Metazoa > Chordata > Aves > Piciformes > Megalaimidae > Psilopogon > Psilopogon haemacephalus. The sequence continues at coordinate 205,191 of VWZI01009964.1, forward strand.
TGGACTTGGTGATCCTGAGGGGCTTTTCCAACCTGGATGTTTCTGCGATCCTGTGAAATATTTTTTTCTGATATATATTGCTATTATTCTGCCTCCCAGCCTACAGCTATTGACTAAAGCATAGTGAAAGCAGGAGGCAGAAAATGAAACTCAAGAAGCAATTTATTTAGTTTTTAAATGCTTCTACACGATTTGAAATTGATTTTAAGTAAGCTGGACATTTCAGCAGATGAATTCAGAGCCAGTACAATAATATTCTCATTTCTTTCTCTCTTTTTATGATAGCCTTATTTGAAGTTGTTTCAGGCCATCGCTCTTCAGGGATCTTGAGGTCAGACCGGTAAACCTTCTAAAGCAATAAGAACTTCATACCAAAACAATGCTATCAGGCAGGAACAGTAAATGCTAAGGTTATCTACATGTCAGAGAACGTGGATAAGTTCTTACAGCGTTGCTGTGGCAAGATGGATTTGCTTCCTTGCTGTGAAAACCATGCTCTTGCTATTAACCTCAACAGAAACAAAACCCTGTTCTGACTCAGTTATTTCTGTTTCATTAAAAAACAAAAAACAAAAACAAAAAACCAAAACCCAACAACTTTGAATGGCTAGAGAAAAACTAGCCAACTGAAGAGCAGTGGGCCATGGGGGGGTCCCAGTGGATGGAAGGTTGGCCATGAGCCAGCAATGTGCTCTGGTGGCCAAGGCCAATGCCATTCTGGGGTGTGGTTCCTAGGTTGAGAGAGCTTCTGCTTCCCCCCCTCCTCTGTCCTGATGAGACTGCATCTGGAATATTGTGTCCAGTTCTAGGTCCCTCAGTTCAAGAAGGACCTCAGGAACCTGCTTGAAAGAGCCCAGTGCAAAGCCATGCAAATGATGAAGGGAGTGGAAGATCTTCCTTATGAGAAGATACTGAGGGAGCTGGGGCTCTTTAGCTTGGAGAGGAGGAGACTGAGGGGTGACCTCAGGAATGGTTACAAATATGTGCAGGGCGAGTGCCATGAAGATGGAGCCAGACTCTGCTTAGTGATGCCCAGTGAGAGGACAAGTGGCAATGGGTGGAAGTGGAGGCATAGGAAGTCCCATGGAAATATGAAGAGAATTTTTTTCCCTGTGAGATGACAGAACCCTGGAACAGGATGCCCANCCCCCCGAGATGTCTTCTTGTGTGATCCTGTTCTAGCAGGGGGATTGGACTGGATATCTTTTGAGGTCCCTTCCAGTTCCTAACCTTCTGTGATTCTGTGAACTAAAAGCAAATCATCCAGAAAAGATTTGGTTCTTTTCCTTTTTCTGAACCGCCTAGGAAAACCAAATTATTTACTGAGGCTGTTCTACTTTGAGAAAGTGCTCTAACTCTATGATTTTAAATTGGGCAGGGATGGCATCCAGAGGCACTTGGACAGGCTGGGGGGGGAGGCAGAAACCAAACACTTTAGGCNAAAGGAGGCTGGAGCCAGGTGTGGGTTGATCTCTTCTCCATAGTATGAGGTCCTGCATCTGGGTTGAGGCAATCCCAAGCACAAATCCAGGCTGGGCAGTGACTGGAGAGCAGCCCTGAGGAGAGGGACCTGGGGGCGCTGGTGGATGAGAAGCTCAACATGAGGCAGCAGTGTACACTTGCAGCCCAGAAAGCCAACCAGATCCTGGGCTGCATCAGGAGAATTGTGGCCAGCAGGTTGAGGGAGGTGATTCTCCCACCCTACTCTGCCCTGGTGAGATCCCACCTGGAGTACTGTGTCCAGTT
>VWZI01009966.1:0-55586 GCA_013396835.1 Psilopogon haemacephalus
TCTTTATTTAACATATCTGTTTCATTATGGATCTGGGTATCCTCAGGTAAAAATGACATAAAAACAGAAGCCTGTAATAAGAAAACTCATAAAAAAGAATGAAATATTGCAGGAATATCTTTTAAAGAAATATCATGAGAAATCCTGGAAGAGTTGTCCTAGACTTTGAGAACTCCTGTCTTAGCTGTGTAGTAGCTTTTATTTATTAGCTTTGAAGGCACTGATTTACTAGTCTAAAGAGCTGAGGTGAAATGAGAGTTGCACTTTAAAAGTGATACAGAAACAGAAGAATTCTAAAATTACAGTAGCAGCCATTGAAACAGAACTTGGTCAATGCAGCAGAACCCTTGTCTGTTTGTTTGAAGAAACAGTGTTTCTGCTGCTATTCTGTGCCAGAAAATATTTAATGTGACCTATTTATAACACAACACAGTCATTCTTAGAAGTAAACTCTCTATTTATTTCTAATAATGTGCACAAAACTACAAGTCAATGCAAGTCTCACTGTTTACTTTGGCAAAAGCAAGGTTGCATCCAATTTCTCAAACAGAGCACAAAGCCTTTCTGAGCCGGGATTGAGAAAAGGAGTTAGAAAAGGAGCTAGGAAAGCTCTTTTTTTTTTTTTTTTTTAAATTTTAATTTTTATTTTCTTTCAAACAAAATGTTTAACACCTCTGCCTTTGGCAGCATTTTAAACGGCCTAGTTGAGAATGTCCCTGCTCACTGCAGGGCAGTTGGGCTAGATGACCTTTAGTAGTGCTTTCCAACCCGGGTGATTCTATAATTCACTTGGAGACAGAAAGCCTAGATTTGTTGGGAAAGAGGTAGGACTTGGTCAGCTCTGCTCAGTGTTAAGACAAGAGAGGCTTTCTCTAAAAGCAAGGTCTTTGTTTTTCACGTGCTGCAGCCTCCCAAGTTTCGCCAACAGCTGGCAAGATGACAGCCACGGGATAGTGCTAAGTCATGTGACTCGTACTAGTAGCCAGCTGCTTCCCTCTCATGAAGCCATCAAAAAAAGCTCCACAGCTCCTTAAACGTCGAGGCCCCAGTGGCACACTGCATTTTCTAGAGTTGCAAAATCCTGAGAAACTAGAATAAATCAGCTCTATAAACCAGTTCATAGAATGACTGACAGAACATGCAAGGGTTTTGTGTCACACTTGAAGTTACATGCTACTCTGTCCTCCTATACAACCCCACGAGTACACAGTGGTACTCAGTTCTAAAAAAACCGCAACAAATAAGCAAAATGAAATGGAACGAACCCTGATTTTCATGATCTTAGTGAAGTCTAAGACAATAAATAAACTAATATATAGTCTAAGACAATAAATAATCTACAAATAATCCAAAGTCAGAGACAACATTCACTTGCACTGAGAAAAATGAGGCATTGAAGGAAGCTAAATTATGTGAGTGAAACAAAGTACATGGAAACAGGTGACAAAACAGAAGCCAAATGCAAGGTAAAGAAAAAAAAAAATCAGAGTCCTTGCTAAGCTTCTCTAATTCTAAATGTGGAATTTGACATGAAGCCCATAACTATGGAGAGGGAGGTGCTTCAGTTTTAAGCACACCACAAGAAAGGATTTTCTGTAATTGTAGAGGAGAGTGTCTTTTTCAAAAGAATATTTTATCTCATGCCTTCAAAGCCATTCCAAAGAGGACTATGACCTTATTTGTTAGTAAGACAAAAGATCATCAAGTGGGGCAGATAAATTCCAATATTCTATGGCAGTGTGTGACATTGTTCCCTAATTAAACCATTGGAACAAAGCAGTCATGAACAGGGAATGATTCCAGACTCACACTGTTCCTTTGAGCTTCCCCAGCCACAGCAAGTAAGGATTACCCAGGTTCATGTACTTTACCAATTTAATTCAGCAAAGTTTTTAAATGCTGAGATTTAAAATCCCCATAAGTGCGCATATACACATCTTATAAAATACAGAAACTGCTTCCCTCCTTCCAAACTCAGCCAATGCCTTAACACACACCATGCACAATGCTTACCATCCTCTGGAGTGATTCTAGCTGGTGCATCCCAGCAGTCTTCTTTCCAAGGTCATGGGACAGTTCTTTAAAGCACATCTTTGCTGACTAAGGACAGAATACACAAAGCATGCTCAAGAACACAGTATTAAATACAACTGGTCTTCATGCAAAATCAGTTTATTATTTTGAAAGCTTTCCACACTTCAAGTTAGCTCAGTTTTCACATTGTGAAGAAAAGTGATCCTCCACAAATGCATCACTCCACTTGTCCAGCTGCTTTGGACAGTCCTTGCTATTTCTGTGGGTGTAGCCAGGTTTTGAATGTCCATAGTCACACCTCACTGACTCAAACACCTACAATCTGTCCTCATAGCAGAGGTGCTCCAGCCCTCTGATCATCCTCATGGCCCTTCTTTGGACACGCGCCAGCATGTCCACATCCCTCTTATAATAGGGCCTCCATAACTGGACATGGTACTCCAGGTGGGGTCTCACCAAAGCAGAGTAGAGGTAGAGAATCACCTCCCTCGACCTGCTGGCCACGCTTCTCCTGCTGCAGCCCAGGATCTGGTTGGCTTTCTGGGCTGCAAGTGCACACTGCTGGCTCATGTTCAGCTTCTCATCCACCAGCACCCCCAAGTCCCTCTCCTCAGGGCCGCTCTCCAGCCAGTCCCATCATGGTCCATACTATAATGTAATACTTAAATAATAATTCAATTTCCAGAACTGGACCTCTTGGTCTTCCTGATGTTCTGCCCAAGAACAGCAAGAAAAAGCAAGGTGAATTCATCAATATTAAACTTTTTTTTTCACCAGTCAAAAACGGAGCATAAGATCTCAGCTCTTGTGAGACTCCTCCTTGAATACTGTGTCCAATTACATTGTCACCATCATAAGAAGGGCATAGAATTGTTGGACTGAGTCCAGAGGAAGGCCATTAAGAGCACCTCTCCTACAATAAGAGGATGAGGGAGCTGGGTTGTTCACCTCGGAGCAAAGACCATGAGAGAAACTTGGAGCTACCTTCTGTCCTGGTAGTGCATAAATCCTGCCAAAGTAGTTCAAACCCCTGCTCTCCTCCTCCTGTAGAAAGGTCTAGGGGTGGATGGGTGTGAACAGAACAAGGGAGAGTTTGGCCCAAAAAGCCCTGAAGGCTAAGTACTTGGCACGCGACCAAGTCAGGTATTTTGTGCTGCCCCTCAAGTATTGGGGTGGACACCTAGGCACAGAACTTTGAATTCATTGGCCAAAACAATGGATGCTAGTGTCTATTGGCCAGTTTCACCTTCAAAATAGTGTATTTAAGGGGTTGATTTAGAGCCATTGTCCCTTTTTCCTGCTGCCTTTCACTAGGACCAGAGGTCTACAGCATGCATTGCAGCTTTGCAGCAAGGCAAATCTTTCCTCCTCCTCTACCGGGAAGCTTTGTATCTATCAGGGCAGTGAGTACGGTTAGAGTTTTCCCTGTTACCAGGTCCCTATTTTCTAAGTTCTGACTGTTTAAACTCTTTAATTCTGTGTTTATAACCTTTGTGTAATTGCTTCTTGTTGACAGAACATCCAAAGAATCTCAGAGAATCTTACCGAATTTTTGAATATTACTAACAAAAAATAATATTCATTAAACTGTTATTGATACTTCATAACCTGTTATTAATAATCATAACACCTTCCAATACCTGAGGGGATCCTACAGGAAGGCTGCAGAGGGACTTTTCATAAGGGTGTCTAGCAACACCATTAACCACATGGCTGGAGGGGATGTGGCCAATGCCAATAGCAGCACCACCAGCAGCGTGTCCCCGTCCGCCGCGGCAAACCTGGCTGCAAACCCCACACAAAGCTTTTTTGTTGCAGCCAAAGGATTAAACTCCATGCCTCAGACTCCACAGATGACAGCTCGGCAGGGACCAGCACATCTACATCTCAGCAGGGCTCTCCCAACAGTGATGCCACTGAGTTAATAACCAGAAATAAGGCAAACTCGGCAGGACTATATAAGAGCAATTGGCCAGTCTCTGCTGCCTTGGCTTTTGCACTGCTGGGATGTGGGAGCAGATACTGTGGAGCTGGACCAGAATGAGGCAAAACAATTGAGGTCCTTGTCGAGGGATGGTGGGGTGGATAAAGAGCTGGGGAGGCTGGATGGGATGCACTCACTTTGGGCCAGGCTTCTCACAGCTATAAGGTATCAGTACCCCTCTAAAGAGGACCCAATCTTCCATCCACTTAAGTGAGCAAATATGGAACAGGGGATCACATGTCTAAGGCAGATGGCAGCCCAGGAAATAATCTATGGGAATGGCCAACTGTCTGTGGACCCTGATGATATTTGAGTGAAACCAGGTCTCTCAAAGAAGCTGACCCAGGGTGCACCCCCTAATTATGCACACACACTGGTGGGGACTGCTCCTGGGGAGGGACCTTAACAATCTCCCAACCATAAGGGAGTTTGTAAGTGACCTGAGGCAGTTTGAAGACAGTGTCTCTAGGAAAGCCCTCATATCAGCTGCAGAAAGTTGGACCAGAGATATGGACGATCTTAAGTCCTTGGTCTCTGAACTGAAGAGAGGAGAGGAAATTTGTCCCTCACCCTCTGAATGGGTACAGGTCTCAGCTGTTAGGAACACATATCACTATGCCCCTGCCCCTCCTCCTCCTTGTAGGAGGCCAACCCAAGCCAGACAGGGGATGTCCAAAGGGTCACTGTATAGGACCCTGTGTCACCATGGTGAGAACATGGACAGTTGGCATGGCCAGCCCACATCAGCCCTGTGGGCCAGAGTAAAGTTACTGCAGGGTGCAGGTACTGGGAACAACTCCTCCAAAAGGGGAGTGGCTCCAGTGTCCCGCAGGCAGTCCCCTAGCGCAAGGGGTAGTGACACCAGCAGCTCAGGCCTATGCACATCCTGTGGGAACCACCTCCAGCATTAGAGGTGCCCTGTCTTCAGCAGAGAGCAGAGATAACCGGGTGTATTGGGATGTGTTTGTGAAATGGTCTGGCACCTCGGAGGTGAAGAAGTAAAGGGCTCTGGTGAACACAGGTGTTCAATACACCCTGATTCCCTCAAGTCACAGAGGGACAGCGTCCATAACCATATCAGGGGTTACAGGGGGTTCACAATATTTGACTGTGCTGTAGGCTGAGATTAGCCTCACTGGGAATGCATGGGAGAAACACCCCGAAGTGACTGCTCCAGATGCACCTTGCATACGTGGTATGGACTTTCTGCAGGAGGGTTACTTCAAAGACCCAAAAGGATACAAGTGTTGGAGAAGATTTCTGAGAAGAGGTAGCTTTATAGTGGTGAACAACCCCCGCTGTCAGGAAAGTACAGCAAAACGCCTGTGAAGTGAAAGTGCAGCTGGAACGAACAGAAGGAAAACAGAAATGCAGACAGAGAAGTTTCCTGCTTCTGGAAAAGTTACCCAGAAGTTTCTCAATAACTGTGAAGTCATTGTTATTGTACAATAACCAATTATTTTTTTCCACATATAATCCCCATTACCAATTACCTTGTAGTATTTGCAAACGCCCCCTGCTTGCTGGCTATAAAGGAAGCTCTAGAATCACTAATAAATGGAGCGTTATCACTCACATTGAATGTTACACCTCTCACTCCTCTCTCTTCATACAAGTGGGCTTTTGGGATGGCAGCTGTAGGGACTGCCAATAAGGAACAGCTGTTTGTCATGCCCGGCCTTTTGGATGAGTCTTCTGCAGTTGGAAAACAAATGGTGCGAGATGTACAGTTACCAATTGCTTCTCATGTGGTACACAGAAAGCAATACCACACTAATAGAGACTCTCTGCTGCCCATACTACAACTGATTTGCCAGCTGGAGAAGCAGGATGTCATCAGCATCCTGCCCCATCTGGCCAGTGTGGAAGGAGAACAGCAACTGGAGGCTTACAGTGGACTTCAGAGGCCTGAATGAAGTCACTCCACCAATCACTGCAGCTGTGCCAGACATGCTGGAGCTGCAGTACGAACTGGAATCAAAGAAGGCAAAATGGTATGCCACAATTTACATTGCTAATGCATTCTTCTCCATTCCCATCACAGAAGAATGCAGACAGAAATCTGCTTTCACCTGGAAGGGCATCCAGTATCACTGGAAAAGGCTAAAAATGGGCTGGAAGCACAGCTTGACCATCTGCCACAGCATGATCCAGACTGCACTGGAGAAGGGTGGAGCTTCTGAACACTTGCAATTCATCAATGACATCATCAGATGGGGTGAGACAGCAGAGGATGTCTTTGAGAAAGGCAAGTAGATAATCAACATTCTGTTAGATGCTGGCTTTGCTATTAAGAGAAGCAGAGTGAAGGGATCTGCCAGAGAAATCCAGTTTCTGGGAGTTCGATGGCAAGATGGCCACCGCCATGTTCCCCTGAAGGTGGTTAATAAGGTGGCCACTATGGTGGAGCCCACTAACAAGAAGGAGACACAGTCCTTCTTGGGGTTTGTGGGCTTCTGGAAAATGCACATTCCCGGGCACAGGCAAATCGTGAAACCCCTGTTCAACGTAACCAGAAAGAAGAACAGCTTTGAGTGGGGACCTGAAGAACAGGTGGCATCTGACCAGATAAAGTGAGAAGTGGTCCATGCCATGGCTTTGGGACCAGTTCAAATGGCCCAGAGATTAAGAACATCCTCTACACTGCTGCCAGTGAGAATGGACCCAGCTGGAGCTTTTGGCAAAGAGCTCCAGGAGAGATACCAGGCCGCCCACTAGGATTTTGGAGCAAAGCTTACAAAGGCTCAGAGGCCACCTACACCCCCACAGAAAAGAAGATTCTTACTGCCTATGACAGAGTTCGAGCTGCTTCTGAGGTAATTGGGATTGAGCTGCCACTTCTTCCAGCTCCCAGGCTCTCTGTTTTAACGAGGATATTTAAAGGGAAAGGTTCTACTCCACACCATGCCAGAGATGCCACTTGGAGCAAATGGACAATTCTGAGAAACCAGAGGGCTAGAATGGGAAGCTTTGAACACCCTGGCATAGTAGAAGTCATCACCAACTGGCCTGAGGGCACTGACTTTGGAATGCCACCAGAGGAGAAGTCAGTGGCCTGGGCTGAGGAAGCCCCCCCATATAATGACCTTCCTGAGGATTAAAAGAGGTATGCTATGTTTACAGATGGGTCCTGCCATCTGGTAGGCCATAAGCGGAGATGAAAGGCTGACATCTGGAACCTTACACACAGGGTTGAAGGGGCAAGAGATGGGGAGGGGGAGTCCAGCCAATATGCTGAGGTGAAAGCCATCCAGCTAGCCCTGGACCTGGCAGAGTGAGAACAGTGGCCAGTGCTGTACATCTACACCAAATCATGGATGGTGGCAAATGCCCTGTGGGATGGCAGAAGGAGGGGAAGCAAAATGACTGGCAGAGAAAAGGCAAACCTATTTGGGCTGCTGACCTCTGGCAAGACATTTCTGCCCACCTGGACAAGCTGCCTGCTAAGACCAGGCACATGAATGCTCACATCCCAAAGAGCAGAGCCACTAAAGAACACCACAATCACCAAGCTGACTTAGCTGCCAAGATCTCCCAGATAGACTTGGATTGGAAACACAAAGGTGAACTGTTCCTAGTGTGGTGGGCCTATGACTCTTCTGGCCACCAAGGGAGAGATGCTACATACCAGTGGGCTAGGGACAGGTCAGTGGACATACCCATGGATGCCATAGCACAGGTCATCCATGAGTGTGACATCTGTGCTAAAATAAAACAGGCTAAGTGCATGAAACCTTTGTGGTATGGGGGGAGGTGGTCCAAGTACAAGTATGGGGAGGCCTGGCAGATAGATTACATCACTGTGCCTCACGCCCGTAACAGCAAACAGTATGTGTTGACTATGGTAGAGGCAAGCACTGGGTGGCTGGAGACCTACCCTGTACCTGACACCACTGCCCATAACACCATTCTGGGCCTGGAGAGGCACGTCCTGTGGAGACATGGTACTCCAGAGAGAATTGAATCAGATAACGGGACCCATTTCAAGAACAATCTCGTAAGCAACTGGGCAAAAGAGCATGGGATTGAGTGGGTTTTCCATATCCCATACCATGCACAAGCTGCAGAGAAGGTTGAACACCACAATGGCCTGCTTAAAACCACCCTGAAAGCTATGGGAGGTGGCACGTACAAGAACTGGGAGAAACATCTAGCAGAAGCCACCTGGCTGGTCAACACCAGGGGATCAGTCAACCAGGCTGGTCTTGCTCAGTCTGCCCTCTCATCTATAGTTGAGAGGGGTTCTCATGGTCTATGAAAGGAATCTCTTGGGGAAAACTGTGTGGGTTACTCCTGCTCCTGGTGGGGGAAAACCCATAAGAGGCATGGGCTCTGCAGAAGGCTTTGGGCACACATACTGGGTCATGCTTGAGACTAGTGACATTCAGTGTGTTCCCCAGAGAAATCTCTCTCTGGTGGTTTAAATCCAAGTGAGTAATGCAGCTCCATGTAATATAGTTCTTGTATGATAGTTTTTTAGTTGTCATAAGTTTTTCCTAGCTACCTCAGCACTGCAGGCGTCCAATGGAACCTATACCCACAGCAGAATCTGGAGGAAGGCTACAGCATCTCACCTGCACCTGTTCTTCCCTGATGCAATACAGCAAGAGACTGTTCCTATTTCTTTCCCAAAGAGAAAGAACTGTTCCTGTTTTCTGATTTCTTCCTCCATGATTCCTGTCCTGCTCACACCAACCTGTCCTGGAGAAACCCATTGCTTTGGAGTATCGTCGGAACTATAAAAGGACTTAAACCACGGACTTTTAATACATGTCTTACACTGTGGACACTTCTGATGAGGAGACCTGTTTGCAGGAAAGTGGCAGTGGTCTAACTAAGGAATGTAAAGGGTTAAGCCCACCTGGAGCCTTCTCCTGACACCTCACTGGGGGTGGTCTGACCTGCCCCCATGTTTAGCCTCATTCCACTTCCTGCCAAGGACTGCTATAAAGGGGGAGACATCTTGTCTTTTCCCTCTCTGTCCCTTGCTGCCTAAGCAACTCCTTGCTGTTCTGCTTCCAGAAAACCACATGCTCTCCAGCCAACACGTGGAGATACCAGATGTTTTCTTTTTTGGAATTCCAACTAAACTGCATTTCACCCTCAAAATCCTGCATCCTGCTTCATCCACCATCAAAATCATCAATTCCAGCAGTTGGACTCAACTCCCATTTCACGGGTTGTATTCTATTTTGTGTATTTTGCTCCGTTTTCCCCTTTATTCTCTGTACTCCCCACCTCCTTCTCCATATCCAGTATTTTGGTTCCTTTTTTTCCCCAGCCTCTGTAATTCCCTTTACCTTTTATTTATTATTAAAGTTTATTTCTTTTTACTTCCAAATTGAATCGAGTATTTATTGATCTTTTTGAGCTTGGGGTGGGGGAGCGGGGGGGCTAGCCTAAACCCAGTACACTGCTGCTGTGGAAGGGGTGTGAATAGCCGTCCCCTCCCAGTGAAAGCAGCAGGAAAAGAAGGGTACAATGGCTCTAAATCACTCCCTTAAATATGCTATTTTGAAGGTGAAACTGGCCAATAGGTATTAGCGTCCATTGTTTTGGCCAATGAATTCAAAGTTCTGTGCCTAGGTGTTCACCCTAACACTTGACAGACAGCATAAGACACCTGATTTGGTCATGTGCTTTCGGGGCTTTCTCGGGCCAAACCCTCATTGTTTGCTCACATCTTTCAACCCCTGGACCTTGCTACAGGAGGAGGAGGAGAGCAGGGGTTTGAACTAATTTGGCAGGATTTAACCCCTACCAGGACAACACAGAAGTCTTTCCTAGAATTTTTTTTTTTAATATATATAAAGGGCTCATACAACTCTTCAAGATTCCCTGGCTATTCTGCCATTTAACTAGGAATAAAAGAAAAGGACCAAACCCTAGCAATGCAAACCATACATCTGGTGATCCTGAGAGTTAAAGACCCATGCTTAACTGATAGTGATGTGAACTCCTTATGCCAGATTGTTTAAGCACAGCAGAAAGCACAAATGCATGTAATTAAGATATTATGTTTGCTTTTTTCCTCCAAACACAAATGCAGTATTTGTGTTTGAGCACTGGCAGTAACAACTGTGAACTAGGTTATTAATGTCTGATTTTAAAATGCTTCTGGCAGGATCCTATCTGAAGGAACAGAAATAAAAATGTATTCAGACAAAACAACAGTGAGAAGTGCATTAAGCAAATTAAAAGCAATGATTACAGAAGAAAACTATCCATTCTTCCCTTAAAGTTATTCACATACAGCTTTCCTTAAAATGGACCCAAACACTTCCATTCTCAATAAAACCTAAATTCTTAAGATGATATATATATTTTAAGAGGTATCATAGTCTTGTTTTATTTAAGGAGAGAAACACAGCTCAGTACCATTTCTGTTTAAACCTGAAAAACGTTCAGGGAAAATGAGCACACAGGTGCTAAAAGGGCTGAGGAGTCTAGCTGCATTAATGGCTCTATTTATCAACTTGAGATTAAGAATGTGCATCCTCAGATCACTCAACTGAGGCTTCTCAGTTTCAGGAGGGGATGAAATGAAAAGTACCAGCAGTTCAGAGAAGCAGATGACACCAAATGGGCATGAGGCATCCATCTGTTAGACAGACTCTTTTAAACTGATCTCTGGCTCAAAATCAACATCTAGAGGTGCATCTTTTCACTGGCTACCCATGGAATGTAGCTGGCTGTTACAAGCAGCTGAAGTAGAACAATTATCAACCTATATCCTTGCAGGGACAGTCTGCAGTGCTTACTAATGCCACATATAACCAGTCCCACCAATTCATCTGTTTAGGCAGACAGGCACATTGAAACATTCTGGTGATTACTGCTTCAAAGTTAACAGTGTGTCCCATGAACACCACAGTTATTGAAGATTATGCCCTTGGTTCTTAACTTTTCTATCAAAGTAATTCCAGCCCACCATCAAAACCAGCACATACTCTGTGAAGTGGACCAAGACAGACAGCACATGCTGGCTCCAGCATGCAGAGCTATGTATCACATAGTGAATTTTCAGCCTACTCCTGTCAAACACTTTCCAATGCTAATTCTCCCCAGCCTCCCTTCGGCAGAGGCACTAGTCTGAGTCATCTGAACCCATTCAGCAGTATTTCCAGACTATCTGCTCTGCAACTCCTACATTTAAGGCAGTCAATACGGATATTGGCAAGGACTGACAGGTAGGCAGGCTGCATGATTAAACAGCCAATTTCCACAGGAAAGCAGCACAAGAGAAAAAGATGTTTTAAACAGCAGCAGTAGTTATGAATTCTTTATTCATCCTTATTTTATCAGCAATGAAAAAAAAAACCAACCTAGAAATGAAACTACATATCCTGTTATTTTCGTAGCTTCTCCACACAGCTGATAGAAAAAGAGCATGGATTTATTTTTCATGCTGAAAAGCTTTTATTCTCACTTTCATACAACCCAGTAAACTGCCAAGAGAGTAATTTATTCTCCCGTCCTCTCCTGAATGTACACATACACACAAAAGATGGATGCTGACAGGCGGAGCTGTCAGAAAGAATTTCAGCAAAAGTAAATTGTTTAGCACTTACAATGAAGCATAATAGGTGTAATTTCATTTGAACTGTTGCCACAAATAAGCTAATAAAAGTACAAGTCAAGACCTAGCCATCCATCACTGTGCAGCCTTGGGGAATATCTCTGTGCAGAGAAGTCCTTTGGGTGTTACTGCAGCACAGAGGCAGGCCTGGCATTTGCTCTCAGCAGTGAGCGACTCAGCTGCATACCAAGTGCAAAGGACTTTCCTGTCAGTCTTTAACAGGTGTGCTTACAGCTATTTCAACCCCCTGCCAAAATGTAAACCAGCAATTCCAATGAACAGTGCTTAAAAGGAAATGTGGATAAAAACCATAGCACACAGGTATGATGTACACACAGCACGTTAGCTGGGCAGGAAGCGTACTTTTCAGGAGACCACTGAGGTACCAGGAAATATTAGAGCTGTTCTCTATAAACAGATAGAAGTTCACATGATACTTGGCTGAAGATACTATTGTCACATCACCAGGCAGTTGTTCTTCACCTAGAATTCCAATGAAGCATCTATCAAAATGCTTTAATTTAAATGGCATGATTAAACCAGACTACAGCATCTTTTCCTGGTTTGAGAAAATTAAGAATGACAGAATGCCAGGGATTGGAAAGGACTTCCAGAGATTGAGTCCAACTCTCCTACAGAGCAGGACCATTTAGAGCATGTTACTCAGGAATGTGTCCAGGTAGATTTTGAAAATCTCCAGAGAAGGAGACTCCACAGCCTCTCCAGGCAGCCTGTTCTATGGCTCCAGTATGCTCACAATAAAAAGTTGGGGTTTTTTTCCCCCATGTTGAGATGTAATTTCCTGTGATTGAGTTTATGTCCATTGTCCTGCATTATGTCAATGGGTATCACTGAAAAGAGTCTGGCTCCATCCTCCTGACAGCCACCCTTCAGATATTTGTTGACACTGATAAGGTCCCCACTCAGCCTTCCCCTCTCAAATCTGTACAACCAGAATTATATTCTATTGCGTTATTCATATGAATGAAAGCACAGGATAAGTATATAAGCCACAGAGGCGATGAAACACAGCAGATCACAGAAGAAGTGCTTGTTTGTAATAAAGATTACCTTTGTAGCAGTATCCTTTCTACTTAGAAACTGTAGACCTATTTGTAGACCTATTTGTCTCTGACAGGTGAAGCTAATTAACCACTGCAAACAGCCTCTCAAGTCCATAAAGTACCTCAGAGAGACTGAAGTAGTGATTAGGGGACTGGAACGCCTCTCGTATGAGAAAAGGCTGAGAGACCAATGTCCTGATCTCATAAATGCTCATAAATATGCAAAAGGTGAGTGACAGGAGGATGGGACCAGCCTTTTTTCAGTGGTGCGCAATGACAGGACAAAGGGTTTGTCCTGGTATGGGCATAATTTCTGCCTGGAGTTGGTTCACTTCTTGGGGCTCCCTCCCCCGTGCCGTGGTAAGGTCTGGAGGTGGGTTGCAGGGACCAGACTGCATAGTTTTGGAAACCAGGAAGTCTCAAGCCACATGGACAGGTCACACGCATGAGTCAGGTGATCTGTGCTGTCTCCCATGGTGTTAGGACCCACCCCTGGGCACAGGACTTTTGAACCAATTGGCCAGACAATGGACATTAAGTGCCTATTGGTCAGTTCCATGCTTTCCTAATGAGGTATTTAAGAGGATGCAACGGGCTGTTAGCTCTCTCTCTTTCTCCATCCTTGTGAGGAACATGCGTTTCCGCACCCCATGCAGCTGCGGCCACGTGTTTTGCAGCGAGCGGCAGCAGCAGTGTTTTGCAAAGCGGCAAAGGCAAACCTCTTTTCCATTTTTCCTCGGGACAAATCCTTCTCTTTCCTTTTTCCTTGGGACAAGCTCTTTATCCAGCATGCGTTCGTGAGTATTTTTACCCGCAGCTAGGACTGCCTTTGTTATTAGGCTCTTTGTTTCCTAAGTTCTGACTGTTTAAACTGTTTAATTCGGTGTTTTAAGTGAGTTTGTGTAGTTATTCTTGCCAACCGAACATCCAAAAGAAGCCAGGGGAACTATTCCCAGAACCACTGCAATTATTAACAGTAATAAAAATTAATAACCGCAACAGGGTTACAGGCACAAACTTAAAAATAGGAGTTCAATCTAAACATGAGGAGGAACTTTACAATGAGAGTACTGGAACAGACTGCCCAGAGAGGTTGTGGAGTCTCCATCTCTGGAGACACTGAAAACCTGCCTGAATGTATTCCTGTGTGACGTTCCCTAGGTGAACCTGCCTTAGTAGAGGGGTTGGACGCAATCACAGAATATATTTGGTTGGAAGAGACCTTCAAGGTCATCCAGTAGAACCTTCGGCACAGACGAGTCAACATTAAACTATGTCACTAAGCACCAGGTCCATACTCTGCTTAAACATTTCCAGGGATGATGACACTACCACCGCCCTGGGCAGACAATTCCAATATTTGATAACCCTTTCAGTGAAGAAATATTCCCTAACATTCAGCCTAAACCTCCCCTGGCACAGCATCTATCCTTTTCCTCTAGACCTCTTGCTTGCCACTAGGGAGACTCAATGATCTCCAGAGGTACCTCTATTCCTCTCTGTGCTGGTTTGAACTAATTGGAGAATTTGAGTGAGAAAAATAGACTACAGGCTGAGAAATGAAAATACATGATGTCACTTCACTCACAGCTTTACTGAGAAAGAAAAAAAGTGTTTTAAGAGTTATAACCCAAATATAGATAAATCAGACGGTTTCAGACAGCTCTGGAGCTGCGGCTGTTTCTCTTGCATGGTTCCTTTGTCTCTGCCTTTGTAGCTAATTCTCAGTAATTCCACTAACCTCTTTCCTACTGCTAATCCCCCTGGATGATCTACCTCCTCCTATCTGCTGCACCAACAGATGGTGAGATAAGATTGGGGAAGGGGGGAAAGGTGGTAGGGGTGGTTGGAAAACCCCTCTTAGGAATTTTGATCTCTGGGAGGGGTGTGGTGTTTCAGTATTATTTTTTCACTGTATATATCTGTAAATGTCTGCTATACATTGTAAATATTTGCTTGTATATTGTGCATTGCTGTAAATATAAAGCTTCATTTATCAACTTCCAGCATTCTGAGTCCTAGCCAGGGTTATATCAAAAGGGGGGAGGGGAGCAGGTAATTGCTAAACCACCACACTCTCCCATTCCATGATTGTTTAATAAGCCATTAGCTCACTTCAGTGGAATTAATCTTGATGTGTCTTCTTTTATCACTGCTATCAAACACAATGCACATTCCTTCTGCCAGATGCATGAGTAGACTTCTTCAGTCATGAAAAAAATACACTCCGCACTTTGCCTTCCTGCCCAGCCTACAGTAGTCAGCAAAAGTGAGCAGTGACCTGCACAGCACAGGCATGCAGGACAGCTGCAGAGAGCATAGCAAGAAAATACTTGTAAAGAACACAAAAACAGCAAATGGGACAAACCAGAAAGCTGACAAAGGCTCCTGAAAATACATTGTGTGATATTTGTAAGGACTGATGCACTCAGGTTTATCAAAGCTGCCTATATATTGCAGTGGCCACAGAGCAAAGATCACAAGAAATCTCAGAGCAGTCACTCTGCCATTAACATTTACAATGTACCATGGAGGACTTCTGCTATCTTCTTGAAAGCAGGGATAGGTTGGTGCTTTCTATTTTAAGTGGGAAAAAACACATTCTGTATACCATTACTTTCTTTCTTTAACTAAAGGACAGCCTGATTCATTATTTTGCTAGCTGTAGCTAAGGGATAGACTAATTTCACATAAGGCTCATGCAGCATTTGGGATGAGGAGGAAAGCCTGCATACCACCTGATACATTAGCTTTACACCACCATCACCTTTGGTTACTGCAACATTAATAGTGCCTGTAAATTCTCCTGGATAAGACAATATTCTCACCTGGAGAAACCAGGAAACAATATAGGCAAAAAGAGGGTAAGAGCACTTTTTCCTCCCCCAAGCTACTGGTAGTAATTATTCACATTTCTCAAAAACTATTCTTAAAATAGAAACTTTCATTCTCCTAACAATTTCTCTTGGATAGATCCTTACTACTTAATCAGATAGGAATCACAACAGAGCTCTGCCTGTGTCAGCAAACCTGAGCAGTCAATATCCCAGTAACTAGATTTTGAGAGCACAGGCGTGATATTGTTCTATACTTTTGTGGGCAATTTTTTCCCACTACATAGGAGATAAACAGACCACTTGTGAGTTTTTTTCCCTTATGCTTACACATTTAGCAGTTCTTACCTAGTATTTATTTAGTACAGTCCTTAATGGGGAACAGAAGTGACAAGGTTTCATTAAACTTTCTAATTAAAAGTTTAAGTGTCAGTGTGGACCTGAACTCTTCAAAATTGGATTAAGAAAATCTGCCTCTGCGAACTGAAGGAAGCAATTGTATGAGAGAGTTATAGACTTTTTCCTTAATTTTGAAAGTTTCCATTAAGATTATAGCTTCAAGGCATGCTCACAGGAAAAAAAAAATCTAGAAAACATTTACATCTATACCCCAAAACCCCAAAGCCAGAAGAAGAATGAGGATTTGCTTGGTGAAATTCCAAAGTGAGCACCCGAACGGTTCTAGCTGGCCCCAGGCACAGTGTGCTGCACTCACAAGAAATGCGGGTGCTTCATAAAAATTTTGGGAACCTTGACCCTAACTTCTTTCCTAAATGAATATTCTTCCCAAACAGAGCCCGACTAACTCCAGTGCAGTCTCACCTTCCTGCAGGCAACACTACACCACAGACACTGCAGAAGCAAGGATGAAATGTTTACTTCAGATCTTTATTATTTACCTTTACAAATGCCCCTGCAAATAGTTGAGCTAAATATCTTTCTGAATATGTAACAGACAGATGTGGACCTTTCCTTTTTGATTTCTAGGTAGCATGTTAAATAACTCATTTTTTCAGAAAATCAAGCTTCTAGTTTAGCTGCCTGACTTTAGGAGTCAATTCAAACATCCATTTTAACCTTTTTTTATCAAACAACTTAGAATCATAGAATAGATTCATAGAATCAGTCAGGAAGGGACCCCAAGGACCATCTAGTTCCAACCCGTGTGCCATGGGCAGGGACACTCTACCCTAGATCAGACTGCTGAGAAGCCTCATCCAGCCTGGCCTTAAACACCGCCAGGGATGGGGCCTCAACAACGCCCCTGGGGAACCCATTCCACTCTCATGCTGAAGAACTTCCTCCTCACATCCAGTCTGAATCTCCCCACCTCCAGCTTTGCTCCATTCCCACTAGTCCTGTGACTACCTGATAGCCTAAAAAGTCCCTTCTCATCTTTTTTGTGGGCCCTCTTTAGATACTGGAAGGCCACAATAAGGTCACAGTGCCTCACAGTTCCTAAGTGCCACAGCCACAGAACAGAAATGGCACTTCATTCATATTGTGTCATTAGAAAACTCAGGCCACTGAAGTACAAACAGAACTGTTTAAAACCATTTGTTACTCACCTGGAATGAACAACACATCTCCTGCTTCCAGCAGACATTGATAGCGCCTGGCTCTTACAAAGAGGGGGTATTTTCCTAGGTCTGGGTTATCCACATCCAGCACCTCTGACTTAGTACCTAGGAGAATGTTCAGGAGCAATGAATAAACCTTGCACCAGTAACAGCACTATGACACCACTGGAAATGGCAGTTCCTGAATACAATTTCATACTGCTTTGTTGTTCTGGAATTCTTCTATGAACCAGGGAGGCCTGATGGCACTCCTCATGACATGTATTTCTGTTGGAGTTCTCCTCTAACTGCAACTTTACTAACACTTGTTCAGCCTGGAGAAGAGAAGGCTTTGGGGAGACCTAATAGCAACTTTCCAGTACCTGAAGGGGGCTTACAAGAAGGTTGCAGAAGGACTACTTCCAAAGGCCTGCANTGGAGATATTCAAGGTCAGGCTTGACAAAGCTCTGAGCAACCTGATCTAGTGGAGGACATCCCTCTTGACTGTAGGCAGGCTGAACTAGATGACCTTTGGAGGTCCCTTCCAACCCAAACCATTCTATGATTCTATGTTTACCATACCCAGAACACTATACTCCTCCACAATTAGGTGCTGAGAACAGAAGCAGGCACAGCTGGTGGCCTCTCCTGCAAATTTCCTTACCTCCCCACTAACATGATTATTTTCAACTAAAGCACATGGGATCAGAGTTAAAAGACAAAATGAATTCTTGCACATGGGTCTTTCTGATCTTTTTTCTACAATGCAACAATTTATGACCTGGAAAGGAAACTACTATCACTAGAGTAGTGAGTGAGTACTATCACTAGAGTATGAACCAGACATGTATGGCATGCATACCTGATAAATATAAATAGGGTGCATCTTGAGGACTATACAGAACAACTCGTTTCTTCCCTGTTATCTGGATTAAGAAATTATCCATTACCTGAAATAAGCACAGTAGGAGATATGCCAGCCAAGAGTTGAAAATGAGCATACAGCCTGCAACTACATCAAAATAGCTTCAACTTAAATGACAAAATTATTAACAATTTGACTGGTTAAAGATATGCAGAAAGAGCTTCCTTCCACATACAGTTAATTTAAAAAGCTCATTAACTGGAGTTGCTCTACCCCCAGAGATGCACATTCTTGACAGTGAATCTGGAAATATTATTGCTTTCCAAGAACTTTGTATTTTCCTTTAAATAGAAATCAAGTTCTTCCATCGTGAAGCGCAAAAACACACCAATAAATGTATTAGAATACAACACAATAAATGTATTAGAAATACAGCCTGTATCAGTCAGTTGCTAAACAAATTAAAGTACTGCTGAAAGAGACCTCTGGTATCAGCTTCCCAAGTCACAAAAACAGCTACTATCAGATGGCTATTCTGAGACAGATTTTCAGAGCCACACTGCAGAGCACCATCTTCTGGCAACAAAAAGGTGGATTATTTTTTCTATCAGGCTTTGAGAAAAAAAGCCCTATGCATAGCAAACCCAGTTTTCATACAGCAAGTAATAATGCAAAGTTTAAAATTAAGCTATTTGCACATCTATAAAACACAGCAAGTTTTTATTAACCTCTATTATCCCTAGAAGCAAAGTGAAAAAATATCCTCTAAAATACCTTACTGCTTTCATCAAGAGGGCCAGGCATCAACTTTGTTATGATTTTTGCAAGCAATGAAATACACGTACTGCTTATGTAACAAACAAGGAAATCTCTAGTGATGTATCACAGCACAATGTTCTTCTGGGCTTTTATGTGGACCCTTAATGAATAGGTGCAGGTCTGTTTTCTGGAAGAGCTTTTGGGTGACCTTAAGGATATGGGAACAAATTGCTGTTCAGCTTGCTCTGGCATGACTCCAAAGACATACCCATGAGAAATACAGGTACACCAAGCAGACCATGAACACATTGTTGCTCAGATTCAACCTCCATAAGCAGGCTGCACACAGACTAGAATGTATACTTGGCAAACAAGTCACCAAACTATTTTGCTTGTAATTATCTTGCTAGACTGACAACCTGACTGCTTGATTTTCCATCTAGAAGAAACCAGAAAATATGTTGATGCAAGTTACTTGATTGCACAATCACTGTTTAACTGTTTTCTTCTACAGCTGACTCAACTGATAACAGTCAGACTGTATCTGTTAGTTTACCAAGTTTGCATACAAGCATTTTTAACTAGACTATGAAAATAGTACAAGACAATGAGGGTTGTGGCCAGGAAGGCCAATGGCATCCTAAGGTGCATTATGAAGAGCATGACCAGCAGGTCATGGGAGGATCTCCTCCCCATCTGCTCTGCCCTTATGAGGCCAAATCTGGAGTTCCACATCTAGAGCTGGGCTCACCAGTTCAAGAGGGACAGAGAATTCCTGGAGAGAAATTCTCAGCCCAACTGAGAGCTATGAAGATTATTAAGGGACTGGAACATCTGCCTTATGAAGAAAGGCTAAAGGACCTGGGGATGTTTAGCCTGAAGAGCAGTCTGAGAAGTGATCTTATTAATGCTTACAAATACCTGAAGGGTAGCTGTGAGGAAGGGCCCAGGCTGTTTCCAGTGGTGCCCTGTGGTAGAATGAGGGGCAACAAGTATAAACCAGGGCACAGGAAATTCTATCTCAACACAAGAAAAAAACTTCTTATGCTGAAGGTGCCAGAGCACTGGAACAGGCTGCCCAGAAAGGTGGCAGAATTTTCTTCTCCAGAGAGATTCTGAACACAGCTATTGAGATCCCAAGTAGTCTTCCCTAGGCAATCCCAGGTGGGAGTCAGACTCAACCACAAGATGTCCCTTCCAACCTCTACCATTTAAAAATTACATCCAGCAGCAAAAAGCTCGAAAAATCAACAAGGAATATCAATTAAGAACACAAGAAAGGCTGCTTCCTTGCTCTACTTACTATGTAAAAGGCAAAGTTCCTCATATGAGCACATGTGAAAACGTTCCTTCCAATACAGTAGTACCAGTAAAACTGATGCATGAACACCTAAGCTGCTTTTAAAATATTACAACCCATGCCTTCAGGAAATGAACAAACCCACATACTGCATCTTTTGAGATTAACTGCTCTAGATATAGTGTAAGACACTCCACAGCACCGCAGCTGCCCTACAGCAGCATCCTGGGGCATTATTGCTCTGCAAGGCCTTTTGTGCTCACTACTGAACGCAGAGGCACCTGCCGATCCGGCTTTCTGCAGGATCTATCTGCCGAGCACCATTGTCAGGAGAAGGGAACACAGAACAAACAACAGCTGGACACTGCCACCTGAATTTTACTCGGGTGAGTGCAGGATGAGGGCCCAACAAGAAGCCTAGGAAAGTGCATACCCACAGACCGACCGACCGACCGACCGACCGACCGACCGACCGACCGACCGACCGACCGACCCAAAACCATCAAAACCTGCCACCAGGCTACGCCTCGCTTCCCGCCACGCGCTTTTTAAATGCTCCCGTGACGTCATGGCCGCGGCGGGCGGGCGCGCGCTGGCGGGAGCCGCTGATTGGTGGAGCCCGAGGGACAGGCCGGGCGCAGGCCCAGTATGGGCTGTGCCGGAGGGAGGTGACCGCTGCGGCGTGGGGTTGGGTGTTCTCATGAGTAGGCGCTGCTCGTCTGCCGCTGCCGCGTTCTTGAGGGAGCTCGTTGGCTCCGCTGCTCTCTGTCCGGGTAGGAGCATGAGTGTCTGTGGGGCACCGACTGCCTGTGTCGCGGGGCCTGCGGAAGGCAGTAGTAGTGGCGGCGGCGGCGGCGGCGGCGGGGGCGGTGCTGGTGGTGCGGGCTTCTCAGCGCGGCTGAGTCCGCCGTGGCTGAGGCTGCCGGAGGTACCGGGCGCAGAGCCGCACCGAGCTAACGAGCTGTTACTGCTACTGCCGTCATCGGTCCCGCGCGGCCCGACCTTGCCGCAGCATCACGTTGTCTATTTCCCAGGAGACGTGCAGGTACGGCAGGGAGGGCTGAGGTGGGGTAATGGCGAGTGGGAGCGGCCCGGGCGGCGAGGGGGTCGGGGATCGTGGAGGCAGCCGTTGAAGCGTGTGGTGGGAGCGGGAGCATGGCCGAGCTGCTGGGTCCGCCGCGGCGGGTTGGGATTGCTCCCTGTGGCGGTCCTGGACGCGTTCTACCCGTTGCCACTGGGAAGCGTGGCGGGAATAGGCCGAGTTGCAAAACAGTAGCGGTTATGGAGCCTCCTGTAGCACTGCCTGGAGACCTATGTCCGGCGTGGTAGTGAGGCCTGGAGTGAGCGCGGCGGTGGAGGGGAGGCTGTGACACCCTGAAGTGGCACGCTGTCCTGGCCAAGTTGAACACCGCGGCGCTGGGCTGGTGTGGGGACAGACCGCGCATCGTCCTGTGGGTGTTCGGAAGCAGCGAGGCTTTCCTAGCCTGTCCTGAAGGAAGGAGGCAGGAGTCGTCTCAGAACTAACTCTGGACTGTTGTCCCCAGACATGGTTTAGTGGCCGTGGTGGTGTTAGGTCGACAGTTGGACTCGATGAACTGAGAGGTCTTTTTCAGCTGAGACAATTCTGTGATTTTATGTGGTCAACCTCTGTGACATGGCCAGCTCTGGTGCTCGGGGTGGCCAGCCAATTTCACCAGTCAGGAATTCTCCAAAGTTCAGGTAGAGCCTTTTGTCTAAGGGAAAGGCTTCCTTTTTTTTTGTCATGTAGAGATGCAGGACTTTTGTTTGAAATATTTAGGAGTCCTCTAAGAAAATCTTTCTGTTTAGCCTCTTTGGGTATGGCTTTATTATTCTTCAGCAAGATTAATTAGTATTCTTTGCCAGTATAAATTCAGAGGTGAGGATCATTCATGACCTACGGGTTAGTTTTTTCTCACCTGTGCTCCATATGGATGTGAACAGGGATAATGTAAGATTCCTTTAGGTTAAACAAGAGGAACTGGGGTGGGTTTTTTTGTTTTGTTTTGTTATGTTTTTTTTCTGTATAAAAGAAAGCTTCCTGCAAATTTTGATGTCTGTTGTTGGTTTGCAATGTGATAATCAGCATTTCTGCAGATGCGTGCCTATTTCTCTGTGGGTTACAGCTGTTTCCTAGTTTGCTAACAATGTAAGTGCACCAGACTGAACTGAAGGTTTCTCACAGTGCAGTAATTAATCTTTTCTCTTGGTTTTAATTTTTCAGAACTATCATGATGTCATGTCTTGCCACCCAGAAAACTTCCAGTGGGAGCACTGGAGCTTTGAAAACGTTGCGACCACACTTGCTCGCCGGTTCCCCGGTAGCTTTATTTGGGTTGTGAAGTGCTCCCGAATGCACCTGCACAAATTCAGTTGTTATGACAACTTTGTGTCCAGCAACATGTTTGGAGCTCCAGAGCATAGTGCTGATTTTGGGGCGTTCAGGCATCTCCATACATTGTTAACTAATGCTTTCAGGCTCGCCCAGAACATTCTGCTGTCCCAGAAAAGCATGCACAGTGCCAGCAAGGAGGCAAAAATAGCTGCTTGCAAGTCACAGCCACAGTCCGTTCCTGCAACAAATGGCTGTTCCTCCACAGAGAGAGATTGTGAATGCTCCAGTAATTCTGCTATGAGCTTCCCTGTACCAGCTGCTGTGGGTGCAGTGTCATTCACTTTGATCGGCTTCAGCAAAGGATGTGTGGTCTTGAACCAGCTGCTTTACGAGCTGAAGGAAGCTAAAAAAGACAAGAATATAGATGCCTTCTTAAAAAACATAAAAGCCATTTATTGGCTGGATGGAGGCCACTCAGGAGGAAGCAATACTTGGGTTACTTACCCCGAGGTGCTGAAAGAACTTCCAGAGACTGGGATTGAAGTTCATTCTCATGTTACGCCATACCAAGTGTTTGACACAATGAGGTTGTGGATTGGGAGAGAGCATGAGAAATTTGTACAGATACTTGAAGGACTTGGTGTGGAAATAAATGATCAGCTGCATTTTGCTGACAATGTCCCCTCTTTAGAAAACCACTTCAGAGTTCATGAAGTGTTTTGAGACTGTGCATGAATATTCACTGTAAAAGTACTTTTAGCACTGGAAATGTTGTCACTGAGATTGAGGGCGTTAAGCAGATCCTATCTGAAAGAGAGTATATCTCAGTCCTGTGTTGCTAATAGAGATTAGATTTTTTCAGTCAGTAGCTGAAAAAGGAGGATTGGGACCTGACACATGCTGTAGTTTATTCCTGGAAAGAACTGTTACAAAGAACTATACGTGGTTGGTTGGGGATTTTTTGTTAAATGTGAATGTTTATTCTCAAAGTTGGCAGCTTATTCCTGGATATCTAATATCATGTGCTGCCTTTAATGGGAGTTTGAAGCGCTCAAAAGACTTTCCCAGGTCTGGGTACTTGAGTTTAGGAGCTGCCAGGGCCAAGTGCTTTGGGCTTGGTTAACAGCAGATGTAAGGTTAGTCTTCTGACTGGAGAAAAATGGTGATTGTCAGAATAATCTTAGCTATATATGTTCATGAAAGCTGGTGTAGTTGGTTAAATCTTCCTGTTTTGTAATGTTTCTTCTAAATGAGTTACCTTGGGAATCATAGTGCCAATGTGTTGTTCTTCCTTCTGTGTACCTTGCCTTCTATAGAGTTCATTAATTGTGTAGAACCTGCTAGTGAGAAGCCCTCTCATCTGGGGCTTGAAAGAAAGAGGTGTACAGCATGCACTTTACAACGTGGAAGCAAACTCTGTATCTAATACATAGTTGCATGTAGTTGATCAAAAGGAGGAATAATCTATTTTAATTGATGGAGAGAAAAAAACACAACTTGCAACTCAGCTAACATTTTGCAGAAGAATCTGAAATCTAGTTCCATCTGTTGGGTTTTTTTTAACAGCTGTTTCCTGGAGGCATTATTCAACCTTTGTTGATTACCAGGAGGCTTATAACAACTTGATGTGGTCAAAGAAAGGCTAGGTCTCTTTCTGGTCCTTTTGATAAGCTTTGCAGCATGTGCAAAACGTCTTCCTGTAAAGGAAATGTGGGTCACCTAACACTGTGGTCTTAATAGTCTACAAATAGATCTTTATCCAGCTGTAAAATTAAGGTAACCAAACCCCCAAACACACTGCTGCTCCCTCGGTTTTCTACTGACTGCATTAACTTGGGTATGCTAAAACTTGCCCTGGCCAGTAACAGTGCAGATCACAGACTGATTCCTGAATGCTTCTGTGCCAGGCAGAGCAGGAGGAGCAGCTTGTTGCAAGCCTTTTGAAAACGGCCGTTAAAATATTGACATTGTCTTCAGAAGTTTCTGGATAGCTGTCCTATGAAAATAACATTAACCTGTTTGATGTTGGCTGTTTGCAATAACTGTTAAAGTGAAATGAGCCTGCCTGTATTGACATGAAGAATAAGCACTTTGTTGTGGAAGTAATCTTGCTGTGAGACCTCACGTTGTGGAGGGAGATCAGATGGGTTGTTTTTCATTCTCTGAACAGTTGTAGTATGCTGTTGGAATGTGCCTCTGTCACTCACGACAATGCATGCTAAAAATAAATTCTGCACACAGTGTGGAAAAAAAACTATCGCTGATGGGTGAAGCCACTTTGTGGCTGTAAAGCAAGCAAGGAATGTGCAGTTAGGTTTTGTAGATTGAGCTTTATCAGGTGGAAACCTAGCTCAAAAAAAATCATATTTGATAGCTTTTTTTCAAGGAGGAGACTTTGTTATTTGTGCATCAGCACGTGTGATTCTGAAACAGCAGGTGGGAGAGTGGCATGGAGCACCCAAGGGCATGACTGTTTCAGTGTTAGGATGGCACAGATCATGGTTTGTATGTGCTTGTGTATTGACGTGGACTGGAGGGGCAGTTTTTAATAATGTGAGATGCACATGACTGAAATTAGAGGATTCTCATGCTTACAGTTGTTTCATTCAAGATACTTCTGGGTTTGACTAGAATGAGCAGCCTGGTAGATAATAGCTGCTATTCTTTGTATTTAGTTGTTTCTTTCTTGTGCAATAGACAAGACATTCAGATTTGGAGAAGTGCCAGAACATTTTAAGCTGTGCCTGTTAAATTCCTTTGAAACAAATCTTGACAGACTGAGGGAACTGGGGATGTTTAGTTCAGAGAAGAGAAGATCTTAGCAATGTCTATAAATATCTGAGGGGTGGGTGTCAAGATAAAGGTGGCAGGCTCTTTTCGGTGGTGCCCAGTGATAGGGCAAGGAACAGTGGTTACAAGCTGAAACACAGGGGGTTCCACCTCAACAGGGAGAAGAACTTTATGGTGAGGGTGCTGGAGTCCTGTAGCAGGCTGCTTAGAGAGGTTGTGGAGTTTTCTTCTCTGGCGACTTTCAAAACCTGCCTGAATGCATTCCTCTGTGACCTGCCCCAGGTAATCCTGCTTTTGTCAGGGAAGTTGGACTGGATGATCTATGGAAATCCCTTCTGACCCCTAACATTCTATGATTCTATGAAATTGTCCAAGTTCTGTAGGACTTAAGTGGTTTTATTTCACATGCAGCTTAAATATGAGAAACTGGTAATCTTTTTGCTATCTGGGACTAATTTAATTATACCTTTGTAGAGGCTGCTGCATAAATCAGTATTGGCCCCTAATTTTGAAAGGTAATTAAGGATCTAAGTCTTTAACACGTTGCTGAGAGGAACAGTCTTCTATCCTCCCATTCATAGCACCTGCTGCCTCACATTAGCTCAAGCACTTACTGGGGAGCTGTTCTAATTATCTGTGAATGCATTTGTCCTACAAGATTTTATTTCTTGTGCTTTCTCCTCTTCCCAGGAACCCCATATTGCTCTCACCCTTGCTTTGGAGCACAGCATGCACTTCTCACACACTGAGACATGATCAGATTGTTCATACATGAATTACTGCTTCATGGAGCTTTCTTTATTTGTCCTGGAGTACAGGGGAGGCCCAAGAACACCAAGGAGGTAGCTCTCTAGGGAATGAGGAATCAGGGAATGGCAGAATAAGGCATGAGCACAACAGTCCTCTGTGCTAATGGTTAGACTTAAGTGATGGCTGTGCAGGTGGTGCTGGAACACAGCTTTGCCTAGCCCTGCAGGCTCCCCATGCCTCTCCATTTGTCCTGGCAAAGGGATATGCTCTGTACACCTCTGCAGTTCAGACAGGGCCCTCAACATTGCCAGTTCGATAAAGCCAAGAGGCTTCCCCAGCCTAACATAGAGAGTCTGTCTCACCAGTAAGCACAGCTAATCCTTGTTCCTTTTTGAACAAAAAAAAAAAAATAAAAAAGACCTATTTGTGATGCCAAATTTAAATTCTGCCCTCAGAATGTACAATGATGTCCATCAGAATTGCTTGGCTAGTTCCATTCATGCCTATTCATCAGGGTGGCTGAGTGCCTATTCACATGGTAGCTGACTATTTTGCTAAGTCAGGCTGCCAAGGAGAACGGGTTTAGAAGAATAATATGCACAGTGTTGCAGTTTGCTGCTCTTCTGGAGAACGTTCTTTCCAGTATTTTATTATCACCATGTATCTTGGTCTAAGAGCCTTTAAGAAGCCACAGTTTTAATAAAGCACTGCTAGGAGCAGATGTACCTAAGCCAGATAAATGCTGCATGCCCCAAACTGTGCAATAATAGAATCAGAGGGACAATGACAATCTGCCTTTTCTGTGAGGTATCTTTTTCACCAAGCTTTTGTAGGTGCTGCAACTTGCTGTAAAGTAACTATCCACAATGCCTGTGGTGATGCAGTCCCTTATCCTAGGGTGAGGCACAGGGGCAGTGGCAGACAAACAAGATTCAGTTAGCACATGGGTAAGTAATTTACCTTGTGGCTAAGCTGCCACACCTCCCTGGACATCCTGTTCCAATGTTTGACCACTCTTTCAGTGAAAAAAAAATAAAAATCATAGCCTAAGCCTACCCTGGTGCAGCTTGAAACAATTTCCTCTTATTCTATAACTAATGACCTGGAAGAAGAGACCAGCACCAACTTCTCTACCTTGTCCTTTCAGGTTATTGGAGAGGGTGATAAAGTCTCCCCTCAGCCTTCTCTTCATCCAACTAAACAGTCCCAGTTCCTTCAGCTGCTCTTCTCTGAGCCTTTCAGCAGCTTAGTTGCTCTTCTTTGCACCTGCTCCACTGCCCAAATGTCCTACTTGGATTGGTGCTCAAAACTGAACATAGCACTCAAGGTATGGCCTCATTAATGCTGAGTACAGGGGAACAATCCCTTCCCTACTCCTGCTGGTCACACAATTGCTGATCCATTGCCATTGCCTTTCTTTGCCATCTGAGCACATTGCTTTCATATTCAGCCACTTGTCATTTAGAACCCCCACACAATTTCCTAGCTACAGTTTCCCAAGCCTATAGCACTGCCCGAGACCTGGCCCTTGGACTTCTTGCAGCATATCCCATTTATCCAATCTCCAAGCTCTTATTCTAAAAGAATCTATTACCCTTACAACCAACACAAATAGCTTTTCTGGGCCTCCTCAAAAACCACTATGCTTCTACTAAGCTTTAGCCCATAAGGTCATAAACAGGAGCATGTGCAGTTGCACACTGGCAGATACCAAAACATTTGTTCAGAAAAGTTTTAAGTGTAACAACGCTCAAAATAAGGCTGAATTGTAAATACAGGCCAGCTGCAAATGTACAGCTGGTTGTATAAGAGAGAGCACTTCCATCTCAGACAGACTGTGTACTCACTGAGCAAGAAGAAAAAAATAAAGGAAAATCGACAAGGTAAGCTTTGCTCCAGATTATGTTTATCAACATCAGTTTTATTAGCCTTGCAGAAGGCATATTTATGCACAAACAGAGAGCTAACATGAGAACACACACTTTTCCACTCTTCCAGGAGCCTGTTGAATCACAAGGTGTTATTCTCTACATAATCATTCCTATAGGCTTTCTCTTGGATGCGCAACACCATTCTCCGAGCATAAAAGTCCCTGTATTCCTCAGGGAGTTCTTCCAGTGTTTTCAAGGCTCTGTCCAAGATCTGGAGAGCTCGAGAGGCTGCTGTGGGATCTTTATTTCCATAAGTATCGTTCTTATCATAGGACTCAGCAGGAAGATGCTTCCAAAACACGTTCACTGCCACTCCAAATTCTTCAGAAACTACATTGTGGAACCACAGAGCTGTGGGAAAAAGAATGCCAAAATGAAAACTACCACCTGAAACTTCTATGTGACTCACGACCACAGTTAGAATTGCCCAAAGTAAATCTAGTTGAGGAAAAGCCTCAGTTACTCTATATTTTATTTATCAGTTTATCTCTTGTACATAAAAATGATTAGGACTTGTCTTCCATTTCTTAAAAGCCCAATAACTCTACCACCTACAATCCTCATTAGATCGTGTGCCTCACAGTTCCTAAGTGCCACAGCCACAGAACAGAAATGGCACTTCATTCATATTGTGTCATTAGAAAACTTAGGCCACTGAAGTACAAACAGAACTGTTTAAAACCATTTGTTACTCACCTGGAATGAACAACACATCTCCTGCTTCCAGCAGACATTGATAGCGCCTGGCTCTTACAAAGAGGGGGTATTTTCCTAGGTCTGGGTTATCCACATCCAGCACCTCTGACTTAGTACCTAGGAGAATGTTCAGGAGCAATGAATAAACCTTGCACCAGTAACAGCACTATGACACCACTGGAAATGGCAGTTCCTGAATACAATTTCATACTGCTTTGTTGTTCTGGAATTCTTCTATGAACCAGGGAGGCCTGATGGCACTCCTCATGACATGTATTTCTGTTGGAGTTCTCCTCTAACTGCAACTTTACTAACACTTGTTCAGCCTGGAGAAGAGAAGGCTTTGGGGAGACCTAATAGCAACTTTCCAGTACCTGAAGGGGGCTTACAAGAAGGTTGCAGAAGGACTACTTCCAAAGGCCTGCACTGATAGGACCACAGGCAATGGGTTAAAGAAGAGCAGATTTAGATTGGATGTTAGGAACAAGTTCTTTACCATGAGGGTGCTGGAACAGTGCAACAGGTTGCTCTGGGGGATGATAGAGGCCCCATCCCTGGAGATATTCAAGGTCAGGCTTGACAAAGCTCTGAGCAACCTGATCTAGTGGAGGACATCCCTCTTGACTGTAGGCAGGCTGAACTAGATGACCTTTGGAGGTCCCTTCCAACCCAAACCATTCTATGATTCTATGTTTACAATACTCAGAACACTATACTCCTCCACAATTAGGTGCTGAGAACAGAAGCAGGCACAGCTGGTGGCCTCTCCTGCAAATTTCCTTACCTCCCCACTAACATGATTATTTTCAACTAAAGCACATGGGATCAGAGTTAAAAGACAAAATGAATTCTTGCACATGGGTCTTTCTGATCTTTTTTCTACAATGCAACAATTTATGACCTGGAAAGGAAACTACTATCACTAGAGTAGTGAGTGAGTACTATCACTAGAGTATGAACCAGACATGTATGGCATGCATACCTGATAAATATAAATAGGGTGCATCTTGAGGACTATACAGAACAACTCGTTTCTTCCCTGTTATCTGGATTAAGAAATTATCCATTACCTGAAATAAGCACAGTAAGAGATATGCCAGCCAAGAGTTGAAAACGAGCATACAGCCTGCAACTACATCAAAATAGCTTCAACTTAAATGACAAAATTATTAACAATTTGACTGGTTAAAGATATGCAGAAAGAGCTTCCTTCCACATACAGTTAATTTAAAAAGCTCATTAACTGGAGTTGCTCTACCCCCAGAGATGCACATTCTTGACAGTGAATCTGGAAATATTATTGCTTTCCAAGAACTTTGTATTTTCCTTTAAATAGAAATCAAGTTCTTCCATCGTGAAGCGCAAAAACACACCACACTTTAGACATAAACCAACACAGACTCAATAGGAGATAAAAACTTTTTTTTGCTGTAAGGGTGTCTGAGCTCTGGAGCAGGCTGCCCAGAGAGGTTGTGGAGTCTCCTTTTCTGGAGAGATTCCAAACCTGCCCAGACATTGTGATTCTGGGCAACCTGCTGTGGGTGACCCTGCTTTAGGAGTGGGATGAACTCTAGAGGTCCCTTCCAAGCTTTACAAATCTATGATTCTGTAAAAATATTATTAACAAAATATATTTAAGATTTCTGTTCTTTCACAGTGTTACCCCTAGCACATTTTGCTGACTTTCTATTCATAAAGCATCCTTTTTCCTGATTAAAGTGCAAAACTCCTATTTTTAGGACTCAGTGTGTTCAGAATTACACTGCACAATGTTAGAAGGGAATCTTATTTGGAGTCTACCCCACTGCAGCACCAGATCACCACAATCAGTGTACAATTACCACAATCTGGCCACTAGAATTAAAAAAAAAAAAAGAGAAAGAAGGTAGTCTGGGAAATAAAAAACATGTTTCAGATTTTTAATTGAAACTCAAAACAATAAAAAAGGAACAAAATCAAAACATATCATCCTTTAAGTATGGAATTAGACATAAACCCAGTAAAACATTACACCCACACAATGTATCTGTTTAAAATTCACCCTACCACTGAAGGTGAATCATTTTGGTAATATAAAATATGCAAAGTGTGTCATTAACCAACCTTAGTCAGAGATTTGCACCCTAATACCAGAACTCCATCATGCCATCAGCAGTATTTTATGCTAAACGCTGATTACCTACATCGTAATGTGTCCATAGCTGTAATCCAGCTGAGCTGATACGGAAGACGCTAGAGAAAAACTGCTCCTTCTCAAAATATTCTGGAATTTGAACATCTTCTGCCAAAACAGGAAACTCCTTTCTGATATCTGCAATATCCTGAAGCAAAAAAGGACACAACTCTTAGAGAACCATGTATGCACATTAAGATAAGGGAGCTTCCCATCAAGTGAAACACCACAGCACTGGCAAGCAGCTGGAAGCAGCAGTGAGTGTTCTTGCAACACTGACTTGGTTGATGATACTATGAAGAACTGAGAGAGAGCTGCTTTGTACCAGGGCTGTTAGAAATCATGTTGAACAAGAAAGAGATCAGAAGTCCTTTCAAATTAGTTTACAACAAAAGCTAAAGAATGGGAGTTGAGGAACATGCTCTTCAGTGATCAGCTAAGCTATCATACAACAGCAATTATTTTAGACACTTGGGCTTAAATATTCTGACTTAAGTCCAGTCAGATCCACAGATCAAGTGACCATAAAGAAGCTGTATGTCTGTCTGACAACAAGCTTTTAGAAATATGCTTACACTGTGACTTTACAGTGTTAGAACTGAAATCCCAAGTAGCTCACCTTCCTAGCATCCTCTCCCACTGATCGTAAATAGTACTTTTCATCCTGCAGAGAACACAAAGAATAATTTTGCTTCTTAAAGAAGAATTACAAACGCACTTGAACAAAGAGCCTACATTTTCCCATTCATCTACTGCAAGGCTTCATTACAATATACAAATACAGATGTAATTTACAATGTGCTCTTGTGGCCTAAAAGGCCTGTGGTGTCCTGGGGTGTATTAAAAGGGCTGTGGTTAGTAGGTTTGAAAGGTTCTCCTCCCCTCTCTACTCTGCTCTGGTGAGGCCACATCTGGAATATTGCATCCAGTTCTGGGCCACTCAGTTCAAGGACCTCTGGGATCTGCTTGAAAGAGTCCACTGCAGAGCCACATACATGCTGAAGGGAGTGCAACATCTCCCTTATGAGGAGAGACTGAGGGAGCTGGGGGTCTTTAGGTTGGAGGAGACTGAGAGGTTATCTCATTAATGTTCATAAATATGTGATGCCCAATGACAGGACAAGGGTCAGTGGCTGAAAGCTAAGGCATAGGAAGTTCCATGTAAATATAAGGACATTTTTTTTTCACTGTGAGGGTGATAGAACACTGGAACAGGCTGCTCAGAGAGGCTGTAGAGTCTTCCTCTCTGAAGATATTATTTCATATTCACCCCACTGGATGCATTCCTGTGTGATTTTTTCTAGGTGATCCTGCTTTGGCAGAGGGGTTGGGCTGGATTATCTTTCGAGGTCACTTCCAACCCCTAACATTCTGTGATTCTGTGACATTCAGCAGCTGTATTACACCTCCTTGACTCTGCTGCTCCCTGCTGTTCATCTCAAGAAACAGGGAAAATAAGAGCAGAAAAGTGAAGGGGGAGACTTGACAACTGCTCCAGCACTGCTGTTACTTTAAGAGTCAAAGCATACGCAGATTATAATGTAAATTATTCAGCAACCTGATGCAGGAAGCCATTTCAAACAGCTTCCAAACTTACAGCATCCTACATCACATAAAAGGTGGAAAGCATGTCTGCATTTAAAGCTGTTGGCTTCCTAATCACAGCTCTCTGAAAAATCCCATTTAAACAACTGCTACTCACAAACTGTGTTACACTAAATATTTGTGGTTTCATAGCAGGTGTAATGAAACTGAAATGCTTATATGACATTTTCTTGCAAAAATGCATAAAAGACACAGTTCTTACTCTAAAGCAAGGTTTGATTGCTATTTTTTAGCTGCAAGTTTTGCCAATGTAAAGAACTTTTGTTAATAGGGTGACTGAAGTTAGCTAGCCACACTGTACACATACAAAACTGCTGCAGCAAGTCCATATGAGGGCCACAAAGATGATCCAGAGACTGAAACATCTCTGCTATGGGATAGGCTGAGGGAGCTGGGGTTGCTCAGCTTGGAGAAGAGAAGGCTCCAGAAGGACCTTACAGCTGCCTTCTAGTACCTGAAGGAAGGCTGGAGAGGGATGAGGCAGAATGTTTTTAAGCTCAGGCTGAGTAGGTTCAGACTGGATCTCAGGAAGAAGTTCTTCAGTATGAGGATAGTGACACTGGAATAGGCTGCCCAGGGAAGTTGTGGATGCCTCTTCCCTGAGGGTGTTCAAGGCCAGGTTAAATGAGGCCATAGAGCAGCCAAATCTAGTTAAGAGGTGTCCCTGCTCATGGCAGGGAGGCTGCAGTAGATGGCCCTTGAGGTGCCTTCCAACCTGATCCATTCTATGACTCTATATAATCAACTTCCAAGAGAAATTACTTCTCCCCATGTTTTTTCCTCTTGGCTTCAAGCCACACAAACCAGTTAAGTCTAAGACCAAGTGCAAGCAGACTTTAAATTTCAGTTCATCATTTACCCCTCCATATTCTGGACAAATAACTGACAGAATAAACTGTGACAGTGAAGAAATTACCTCAGAGAAAAAGTACTCCTTGTGTTTGACTTCAGCTGCTCTTCGTACAAACACATCAAAAGGCAGAGTTCTGAAATGTCAATATTTATACACTGAATCCACGTAACAGCACATGGTCCAAATGTCAGGTTTAACATCACAAGCTCCCTTTCCTATCTACTGTAACTGAAGATGCAATATGTTGCTTTTTCTTTATTATTTACCATGGTGACTAATGAGTGTTTGCAGTGTTTGAAGAGTTCTACCAAGAACTCTGCTCTAGCAAATTGTTCCAATACATGTCTAAACAGAATCATGTAACTGCTGAGGCTGGAAGGCACCTCTGGGCAGCTTCCAGACCAACCCCCTTATGTGCTCTGCCATGAATTTGTGCACAAGCACAGGTTCAGATCTTAATTTGTAGATCTCTACTGTTTATTTCAGTTATTTCATTAACTTTTTAAAACATGTGCTGCCTCAGCTGTGCACAACAGAAGAGTCTTGGTATTTCCAAGTGTTTCTTCACAGTTTTTCTTGAAGTTATTAAACAAAACTTCAGAAGATTAAAAAATAATCACTTGGCATTAGAGCCAAGTTACATATTTATTTAAATAACAGGATCAGTGACAGCTGAGTGGTGAACCAAGCACAAGTAGTAAGAGGACATGTATTAAATTGTTACGAATTCAATGTTATGCTCACTGAACTCACCACCTCCCATTAAGTGTTACTGGATAATGAATATACTGCACATAAACTAGAAGCTTCAGAGCAACCACCAAGTACTCAGGGTGAAGAAGAAACTATCATCAAATAAAATTTTTCATGATCACGTTATCCATTCTACGAGAAAGTGACCCATTGCCTAGACCACTTCTCTAAGTGTTTCAGGCCTTTTCATAATAGTGAAATACAACTGCTGTAGTCAATGGCAAACCAAACAAAACCCAACCCTCTGCCTTCAGCTGAAATGTATCATACTCATTTACATTTACCCTGAACTTGTGTATTCTGCTGCTGCCAGAGCTCTGCCCCTGCTGTCCATCCTCCCTTACACTAGCACACATCTGACCTCATGGTGAACCTGCCTGCAAAGCTAAACCAGCAGAAAAACATTCAGATTTCTGTAGTACATCATAACCTAGCTGAATGAGTTCCAGAACTGGCAGAGAGATAGGGCTAGGAGTATGCAGCCTATGACAGAACTTTGTCACAACGCACTTGCATCAGTTTAAGCCCAGGGAATTCCACATTTTATCCTTGGTCTTTATGCTCTTTTAGTTCTACTTATTCTCCCTCCATATCAGAATGGATGGCTTGCTGTGGAAAGGGCCAAACCTTCCTGACTGTCAAGTGAAGCAGGTGAAAGTCCAAACATCCACTACAATGAAGCATCATCAGAGCACATCCATATGTCTGTCTACAAACCTGCTAAAACTAGCATGTCAGACCAACTGCATGTGAGCTCACAGTAAATAACACTCTAGCAAGAAACAAAATAGAGCATGGAAAAGGAAACAGCCATTCAAGTACAACTTCCTCGGAAAGATTCGTAAGCTCATTATACAAAGCAGAATATAGAACTATTCTAAGACATTTTTTAATCCTAAATAACAGGCTCCACTCACAGAGACCTGTAGTTTGTTTACACTGAACAGCATATGCTTCAGCCTTCTTAAACCTTGAACAAACTGAATACATCTTGTTCCCACTTCAGGACAACAAACAACAATTAAAATAAAGGCATTTACCCCCAAAGAACAACATGATGACTGAGATTAAATGAACTCCAAAGACATGTTCTGGCAACAACATGAGAGGAACTTCAGGGCAGATCAAGAGTGTATGTGACCCACATCAAGACTAAAGAGCTGAAACACAAGGTGAAACGTGATATCCAGTAGTTTGAACATTCTGAGAACTGCATGCTGACTTTGAAAGGAGCTTAGTACTACTTAGTAACACCCCTCTAGAGTGGAACAGCATGCCTGCCACATGCCGGCATTCAAAGGGTTCAGACACATGGCAAGTCAGAAACTAGCACCATTCAGTAATAGTCAAAATGCTCCATGTAATCAGAACAAAGAACATATCCTCTAGTATCAAGTGAGGGTTAGTTTGAATTTTTTTATTAATGCCAGTAAATGTTGGGCTAAAGTTTCCTACAAGAGATTTGTCTTAATACATCTTCTAGCCAAAACTTTTAAGGCCCTGTGCATTGGTTTAAGCTAGCCTCCCTGAGCTCAAAAGCTCAATAAATAGACCTAATTTGATTTGGAAGTAAAAAAAACCAAAAAACCACCCAACAACTTTAACAATAAATAGAAGGTATTTTAGGTAAGGGGAATTGGGGAATTACAGAGGGTAGGAGGGAAAGAGAACAAAATATAAGATATAGGTATAAGTTAAGGGGAATTACAGAGGATATGGAAAAGGGAAAACAAAATACAAAACATAGGTATACAACCAGCAGATAGGAGTGGATGGAAGTAGAATCCAAGCAGTGAAGTTGGAAATTGATGGCAGATGCAACTGGACACATGATGATGAAATGTAATGATTTAGAGTTCCAAATATGGTTGCTCTCCCCACACGTCTGCTGGAGAGTACGTGGCAAATAGCAGCAGCAGGAAAGCAAGATGCTGGCTGATGAGAGAGCAGGGTCCAAAAGAGAAAAAGAGACACTTCTTCTCCCCTTTATAACGGGTCTCAGCAGGAAGTGGGAGGGGGCTAAACATGACACCTGGGGGCAGGTCAGACCACCCCCAGGGAGGAGTCAGGATCCAGTTCAGGTAAACCCCCCAAGAGGGCTTAACCCTTTACACCCTGTTTGGCCCCTCCTTTCACCCATTAGTATTGAGTCAGCATGTTGAGATACTAGTGAAATGAAAGGAAAAAAATCAAGGAGACCACCTTGACAGGTAATTTAAAGCTTTCACAAAGTATCTTCATATCCTTACCCTCTGATTCAAAGAGATACACTGTGAGTTTGACAGTTACAAGTACACGCCTTTAAAATACAAGAGGTTTTGGAATGAAGTACCTATACACAAAGTTCTTACTGAGGAAATCCATCTGTGGCACCACTGAGACGTGAATCTTTACTTCTTTAGATCCTTCAGCTTGGCTCAAGTAATTAACTGTCCACTTGGTTGTGCAAGTGCCCAGCTGCATTCCTTTCAGCACTACTGGCTTTCTCTAAGGAACAAAAACAGTTAAATGCTTAAATGATCACAGCATCCAGCAGAAGTTTTTTCAAATGAAGTACAAACAAATCACTTGAATAGTGGAACCCACTACACAGTCACTACTGATCTGTTCACAGTGGCAATCAAAACACTGAATGTTGAAACAGAATACAGTAAATGGTAGGGTTGTTTCTCTGTTTATTTTATACTCTTTCCTAGTATGGTAAGGAGGAACACGGAGAGGCAAAGACAACTTTAATGTTCATTTTGCTCTGGGGCCATTGAGGAATCTGGCCAGACTACAGAATAGCTAGAATTGCTCTAGCCACGGCTTGGTAGCAAGTAGACAAAAGACCATGCAGTTAAGGTGTTACTTGTGAACTGTGGTGATGCTCTCTTTCCACCTATATTAAGGTTTCTTGATGCTGAGAACCGCAAATAGGTTTGGTCCAGCATAATCATAAAAAGCAGTAGAAAGGTATTTTGCTCTGAACCAGCATCGTGAAGAAAAAGGAGGCAAGCAATGATAAAGCACCAAACCCCAATCTCACTTTTCTTTAACCACTGCCAAACTCACCGAGACCAGATATCAGAGCTTTTTAGCAAGGATTTGTCTGCAGAAGCTCCTTGTTCCAAATCTCATATTCAACCAAACGGATCTCGATACCTCTTAGGAAATGCGAAACAACCAGGCCTACTGTCTGTCTGCGCCGAAGGAGAGTGCCACAGACATACCCTGCCTTCCTTCCTTCCTTCCCTCGCTCCTCTCCTCCCACAGCCCCGGGCCGCTCCAGCGCCAACTCAGTTCGGGCGGCTGCCCCAGGCCCGCCGCGGCCGGGGAAACAGAGCCCTACCCGGGGATAGATGTCCCGCAGGAACTGCTCTCGCGTAACCCCACTCAGCCGCTCCACCGCCACCACCGTCTGCTCCCGCCGCTCCATGTCCGCCTCAGCGAAGCCACCCCCATCCGTTCCCCGCTACTTCTCCTCGGAAAGATGAGCCCGCGCAGAAACGTTCCGCGCCTCCTCCAATTTGGTGAGAGTCAGGGACACAGCGGATTCCGCCCTTCTCCGGGAAGCTCGGCCCGCAGGAACTGCGCGATTCTCCGAGCAAGGCTGATTGGAGCCTCCGAGAACGTGGAGCAACACCGCTTCCGGAGGCGGCCCCGCGGAGCAGGAACGGTGGCGGCGGCTATCTGTTTCCTGCGGAGCAGGAGTTCCGACGGACGGAACGGGTTCGTGGGGCGCCGCGGACATGATGGCGTTGCACGGCTCTCTGAGTCGTGGCCGCTGGCTGGCGCGCACGCTGGCGGCGCTGGCCCAAGTCCCTTCTCTGGGGCTGGCCGCAGCCACCTCTTCGGTCCTATCACTGGCTAGGTTCCTCCCGCTCCGGCCCGCCTCCTCCCGCTCCGGCCCGCCACCGGCCGGCTTCCTTCCACTCCGGCCTGTCGCCGCTTCGACTCCGGCGCTGTCCGCCTTCCTCCCGCTGCAACCCGTTGTGCGGTTTGCCAGCACGGCCGGGCAAGGGCCGGAGGCTGAGGGCCCGCAGCGGCGGGTGGTGGTGGTGAGGATCACCAGCCCTTTTGTCTGGCTTCGCACTCGCTTCTATTACCTTCTCATTCGCCTCTACTTCGATCAGGAGTTCAGCATCGAGGAGTTCACGCGGGGGGCCAAGCAGGTGAGCGGGCGGCGAGGCTCGGTCACTCGGCGTGGCCCCTCAGCTTGAAGCGAGGGCCCTCCCGCCCGCCCACCGAGGGGAGAGGTGGCCGAGCCGAGCCGTCCCAGCTGCGGCCTCCCTTAGCTTTTCTGGGGAGCTGCTAGTGTCTGCGTTTAACTTCAGAACTTAATATCGTAGCGTCCATGTCCACTCCTGTGTAAAACAGAAGGAGTTCACCAGTTAGGCTCCAAATACCTCACTTCTGGAGGAAGTGGAAGTAATTAGAGGTGTGCTTTTTCATCAGAATTCTCTTATTTTTTGCCCCCCGGATTCCACAATTAAAATGAGCTGGTCTAACCATCTGCCACAGCAGTGTGGAGGAAGATGCTTCTAGATGTTTTAGAGACTTAAAGGGCAAATGTATCTCCTCTTAGCAGGTTTCCCTGAAATTAAAAAGCTTGGGCAGGCATAGAGCTGCCGCATGTATTTATCCAAATTTATAAATCCAGTAAGCTTTGTCAACAGAATGTGTTAAAGAGCTGGTGGTCTCAAAGCTAATAGGATGAAAATTGCAGTTTCCTGCTGTGAAACTTAAGTTACTTCATTTAATTAAAAAATGAAACCTCACCATAAAATGGAAACCACCTCAAAACAACACAGCAGGTGGTAGGGAGCAGAATGTTAAAATGCTTGAGATTAAGAGAGACAAAATCCCCTGGACTGAATTAGTTTCCATATGTGCAGAACCACCTGTTTTACCTTGGCCTGTTTTTGCCTTTACTTGCCGTAGTGTTGTAAATGCTCTCTCCCCATCTTACATATGTGGTGGTTGACCACGTTGAGATGTTGTTCTATTTAAACAGACCCACAAAACTGAGGGGGAAGGGGGAGTTGGGTTTTCTGAAGTTTAGAGGCTAAACCAGATTTTAAAAGAATTTTATGAACTGGAACTTTCTTTTGACTGAAGCTAGAACACCTGTGAAAAGGGACAGCAGAACAAAATATTTACAGGAAAAGACAGATTTCTTGAAATGTTTTAAAAGAATTACACAGGTTATGTAAGTGGATCTCTCTTCAGAGATCATCTAGTCCAACCCCACTGCCACCTAAGGCAAGTCACACAGGAACGCATCCAGGTGGGGTGTGAAAGTCTTCAGAGATGGAGACTCCACAACCTCTCTGGGCAGCCTGCTTTAGGACTCCCATCACCCTCACATTAAAGAAGTGTTTTCTTATATTGAGGTGAAGCTTCCTGTGTTCCAGTTTGTACCTGTTGTTCCTTGTCCTGTTACTGGGCACCACCAAAAGCCCTGTCACCTTTATCTTGACATTCACCCTCAGGTATTTACGGACATTAATGGCATACCCTTTCATCCTTCTCTTCTCCAGGCACTAGGACTCCAGGGTCCTTCTTTATGGGGCTGCTATGCAGCAAAATAACCCCTGGCCTGTACTGGTGCCTGCTGTTACTCCTCCCCAGATGTAGGAGTCTGCACTTGTCCTTTCTGAGCTTTGTGCAGTTCCTCTTTGCCCAGCTCTCCATCCTGTCCGCACCTCATTGGATGACAGCTCAGGCTGTGATGGGGTGCCAGCCACCCCTCCCAGTTTGGTATCATCAGTGACCTTGCTGATGAACTTGCATACTTATTTAGGAAGCTATGTGTTCACTTGCTTGTTATCAAAAATTTTGATGCTTTAGATGAGAGACTGAAATCTGATTTTTTTGGTCAGTTCTTGGGACATCTTTTATAATGCTGGAGAGCTTCCGTATCACTGGAGGTACATTC
This sequence comes from Psilopogon haemacephalus, assembly GCA_013396835.1. NCBI lineage: Eukaryota > Metazoa > Chordata > Aves > Piciformes > Megalaimidae > Psilopogon > Psilopogon haemacephalus. The sequence continues at coordinate 39,804 of VWZI01009966.1, forward strand.
TGCAAACTCTAAAGTCTTCAGTCATGGAGTATTTGGGTAGCTTGTCACATAGTGAGGGATTTATCTGAAAAATGAACCAGCCCAGTGTTATTTCTTCATGTATTTCTCTCTTGGCTTTTCCTAGGCCTTTTCTGTTGTTTCAAAGCTGCTGTCTCAGCGTAAACTTGACCTCCTGGATGAACTTGTATCAGGAGAGGTAAATACTTTGTATCTCTTGTTCTATCACTTGATTTTCCCTGAAGAAGCAGTATACATTCAGCTTGTCATTAACTACAAAAACTGCCAGTTTGGATTAATGTGGGCAGAACAGCAGAATGTGGAACAGGGCAATAGTTTTCCTGCAGCATTTTTGTGTTTAATTTCAAAGCATGAAACTTAATGTGAAGTTACTGTGTTTAAAGAAATAATAAAATTTGTAACATTCAGCATAGGGACCAATGGCCAGAAAAGATTTCTGGTGTACCAGAAGGGACTGGAAGGCAATGGGTTCTGGGTGGCAGATGGAGTTGTAGATCTGTTAGTGCAGGCAGACACTGATACTTGGTCAGTGCACCAGAAGAAAGGAACTGGTTTGTACTGATTCCTGCTTCACTAATACATTCCCACCCTAGGAGGTTATACTGCCAGTTGCTGGTTTCAGCTGAAAGGCCTCAGTCCTGTGTCCTGTTCCCAGGGATATGGCTGACCTGGCTAGTTAAGCATTGATGCTGTGTGTTCTGGTGAATTTTTAATTGCTGAAGTTGTCTTGGCCTTCCCAGGGGACAGAGGTGGCAGATGCATCAGAGCCAAGTGGAGGAGATACTTCAGGTCTATGTCTGCCTTGTTACTGAATGTCAGCTTGACCTGCCCTATTGCCACCCATGCCTTTGCAGCAAAAATTTTCTATCTCTAGTGCATCCCCACTGGACAAACTCGCCTCCTCTCTCTAAGCAGAGATAGCAAGAAAATAGTTGTTTTGAAAGATCATCTCCTCTTCCTCTGCTCATCTTAAATCCTTCAGGCGATTGGCTTAACATTGACCCAGAGACCTGTAACCAGAGCATGTAGAGCTGAGGTTGTGATACCAGATCTCATTGCTTTGGTCAGTGCATTTTCTGTCTGCAAAATATATGAAAAACTGATGTCTGTGAAAGAAAATTGTCTCTTGTTGCCATGTGACCTCTGACTTTATTTGTTATTAAGAAATGGCAATTCAAGTTAGGCTAGAAGCTAAGTATGAATTAAAATCAGTGTTGTGCTGCTTCGTCCTTCTTTCTGTCATGCCTTTTTCATGTGGTGTCTGAGGTGGTGCCTGTGCAGTTTGTGCACCACATCCTCTTTCTGTTTAATACATCAGTGGAGGTGATGGGATGCTCAGCTGCCTCTATGTCAGTTCAGTGTGGAGCTGTTCAGTCCTGGAGCAGTGATTTTTTTAGTCTTTTCTGGTTTGCCACTGTGTAAACTTTTTCTGGTAGGAACATGGATCACAAAAAGGCAAAAATAAACATGGTGGTGATGGACCTGATTTTCAAAGAAGTCTGTGAAAGAAATAAACTGAAAACTAAGAAAAGAATCACACAGAATCACACAATGTTGGAAGAGACCTCAAAAGATCATTTAGTCTAACCCCCTGCCAGAGCAGGATCATCTAAAGCAGGTCACACAGGTGGAATGTCTCCAGAGAAGGAGACTCCACAACCTCTTTGGGCAGTCTGTTCCAGGGCTCTGCCACCCTCACACTTAAAAAGTTTTTCCTTATGTTCTTGTGGAACCTCCTCTGCTCCAGCTTGTACCCATTGCCCCTTGTCCTATCGTTGGACATCACTGAGCAGAGCCTGTCTCCATCCTCCTGACACTGCTTTTCACATCTTTATAAACATGAATGAGGTCACCTCTCAATCTCCTCTTCTCCAAGCTAAAGAGCCCCAGCTCCCTCAGCCTTTCCTCAGAAGGGAGATGTTCCACTCCCTTCAGCACCTTTGTGGACTCTTTCAAGCAGTTCCCTGAGGTCCTTCTTGAACTGAGAGGCCCAGAACTGGACACAGTATTCCAGATGTGGCCTCATGGGGCAGAGTAGAGGAGCAGAAGAAAATCTCGCTCAACTTAGTGACCCACAGCCCTTCTAATATGCCTCAGGATGCCATTTGCTTTGGCCGCAAGGGCATATTACTGGCTCATGGACATCAGGATGCCCAGGTCCCTTTCCTCTATGCTCCTCTGCAACAGGTCAGTCCCCAACCTGTCCATGGGGTTGTTCTTTCCCAGATGCAAGACTCTACAGTTCCTGTTGTATTTAATTCAGTTCCTCCCTGTCCAATTCTCCAGAAAGAAAGAAACTATAACTAAGAAGTGATTGAATCTAAAGCCAAGGAGTATACACATAGTGCAAAATGAGCAATAAGAGGGCAGAGGGTAAGTATTGTCTTGGGAGCAAGCTTAGCTGCTTACTTTGAAAACCCATTTTTGACAGTATCTTTTCTAAACATTTTTAACATGCTTTGTCTCCATTTTTTGAGCAGCAAATAGATCTTTGTTCATCTTGCTGAATTGGAGTGCCAAAACTGCCTAGTGCCTTTTCAGTTCCACTGTTCTATGTGTTACACAAATGTTTTAGTGATACAGCTCGTTTGGTTAACTGCAGTAGAAAATATTTTGACTTCCAATTTCCTAATGAAAAGCTAAGTAACAGTTTTTCTGAATTTAGGTACTTCAGGTGCTGAAGGAAAAGATTTCTGTGCTCCCTGACAACCACAGGGATGCTTTAGCAGCTGACATTGATGCAATCATGTATACAACAGAAGGAGATGTTCGCATTTACTATGATGATGATGGTATGTTTAGAATTCTAAAACACTTCAGCCACGGGCAGTCTTATTTCCTGGTTTTGCTACTAAGCAGGCATTCTCCTTCCTGATGTGGGTTTGAGTGCTGCATCTTCTTGGTTTTGTGTTTGTATCTAATCTGTGTATCATTCCTTGATTCCTTTTAAACCAGAAACAAAGATTATTGTTAATATGTTATGGTACTGTTTTGATCTCTGCTTAGGTTTTCCTCATTGCTATTGTTTTGTAATTTCAGATTTTTACATCATTAGTCCTTAGCAATCTCAAACCACTCAAAACCAATTATTCTGCTATATGCAGAAAGCTGTTTGCTTCAGCAATGTAAATGCTGCTTCCAGGAAGAATAGTGAAGCCTGGATAATGAAATAAATGTTACTGTTTCCACTTCTATTTTCATGAAATATATTTCGTTTTAGGACTTCTTGACTATTTTGTTTTCCAAGTAGTTTTTTTAAAACTAAGGGTGAGCCCAGACAAGTTTTTGTTTTGATTGAACACCAGCATTATGTGCTTAGTTCAGTGTTAGACACAGCTGAGATGGTTTATAGCCTAACCACTGGTCTTCTAATGAACATTTCATATTGTCAGACCCAGGGAGTTGCTTTTCTGTTTTGGGTGACAGGGATTTTTCTTTTTTCTTTGTCCTCTGAGGCTGCTGCTGAATTTCAAAACTCTGTGTACTTAGACAAGCAAAAAGCAACCAGCTTTTGGTAAACAACTTTTTTTTTCGGATGATTTGTTTATCATAGAATCATAGAATGGCTGAGGTGGGAAGGGACATCAGAGATCATCTCCTCCAGCCCCCTGCCATGGGCAGAAATGCCTCTCAACTAGACTTGGTTGTTTAAGGCCTCATCAACCCTGGTCTTGAACACCTCCAGGGAGGGAGCATCCACAAGCTCCCAGGGCAACTCATTCCAGAGTCTCACCACCCTTGTATTGAAGAAGTTCTTCCTAAGATCCCGTCTAAATCTATTCTCCCTCAACTTCAATCATTCTCCCTTGTCCTATTGTTAAGACACACTTAAGAAGAGTTCCTCTCCAGCTTTCCTGTAGGTTCACTTCAGCGATTGGAAGGCAACTCTCAGGTCCCCCTGAGTCTTCTGTTCTTCAGGCTGAACAGCCTCAGCTCCGATATCACGCTGCACTCATGACACAAAGTATATATTTACCTGAACAGTGGATTTTATATGTTGATAAACAGTACAAATATGGCTTCAAATAGCTTTATTGTTTATTTCAGCTGCCCTTCCAGGGTCTCACTAGAATATATGGTAGGTGGCAAATAGGAGTATTTGAGCAATGAGAAATGTGAGATCTAGCTTACGCTTTGATTTATTTCCAACAGGAAGAAAGTTTGTTAGTATCCTGATGCGTTTCTGGTACCTGAATGGTGCCAACCTACCTGATGAAGTACCAGGTGAAACCAAAGTTTTCCAGATCATGTTTGGAGATGAAAGCACAAAAGAAAAAAGACATCTTTTAACAGCAAACTATGAGTAAGTTCACCTGTCCCTTTTTTTCCTCATGCGTGGGTTAGCTGTGTGGAAAGCAGTTTGGCAGCTGAAAGTACTATGCCAGTGTAGAGCTTGGTATGTTTTAATTTACCTTGATTCTAATTAAGTTACTTCTCCTTTAGCTTTCCAATTTTGATTCTAGGGCCAAATATTTTAAATACACCCTTAAGTCATTAAGTTATTACCTTGCTTCTGAGTTCTCATTAATAAGAACTCTCTCTAGCAGGAAGAACAGTACCTGGAACATTGACTGAGGTACCTAATTCTTTCTTGTACTATTCCTGCAGCTTTCAGCATATATCAGTTCTTGTTTCCCATTTCTTGTAGCACAGCTTGCAGCGATGCACTCAAACCAAGCAGTCAAGTGTGATGCTGTTGATTTATCACTTCTGTACAACAGTCAGAACTGGAATTAGTTGCAAAAGTAGCTTACGAAAAAGAAAATTATTTAGCCAGATGCTTTCTACAGAAAGGCAGAACAAAGCAAGCATCCGCCTGGTGTTTAGATAGTTCATGCCACTCTGATCAAAGCAGCTATTAGGTAGATGTTTTTTCATGGGAATGCTTGTGAATAATGCCTGTGTTGGTGTACTGATGCCAGAGCAGTACAGAAATGTCTGCGCAGTTGGCAAAATGTACTGTAAGTAACCTTCTGAAGAGCGGGGAAAAGTGTGGATTTTTGTGTGAGAAATGTAACACAATCAATGACTTATACACCTATATTTGAAATGGAGAGGTGGTGTGGTCTGCATGATGAGGAGCTCTGAAACAGTGGGAACAGTCTGATGACACCAATGCTGTTTGCCTGAATAGGTTTCTATGGATCTATTCCTCAGCTGAGGTAAGGATCTTCCTTAGGGTTGGAGGCTCCTGAGGTCCCTCTAACCTTAAAGCACGTATTATCTCCCTAATCCCCAGCAGAGAGATCTTTGGAAGTGTGGATTCCTACTGCTATTTATAGCCTAAGCTCAAAGGACAGAGATACCATAAACCTTGGAAGCCTGGTCTTTAGTATTGGAGTGTCTGGAGAAGACAGTTTCTAGGAGTGGATTTGCATGTAATTATAGATCAGTGAAGATATACTGCTCTTGTCCACACTGTATAGGTTGCTTGGAAGCATGACTATTCAGCTTGAAGCTCAGACTTCTCTTTGGATGACAAGTAGTCGAAACTGACATGTTCCAATAGCAAGGCATTGATGACTACAAAAGGAAGACTGAAAATAGGAGTGGGCACATTAATTTTCCTGTTAACAACTGCAGAACTTTCAGCTTTGACATGTGTCTGAAAATACACGACTTTTTTACAAGGATAGCTCAATAAAAATGAGAATTTTCGGGTAGAATGCTTAATGTGTTGATTTCCCTTTACCGTGCATTAAATTAAATCCTTTTTTTAGAAGTGAGGATCTGCCACAAAGCTGTGTTCATAGTTACTGTGATGGAAACTGAGTGCTTTCTTGCTAGAGGGGTCTTATTGTTGCTGCCTGATCTGAACCAAAACTCTGTGAAGTCAGTGCACTTTGAATCCATTTTGGTTTTCTGATTTGAGGCATAACCATCATAGTGGAAGGAGCTTTTGCAGGATTGATGGTGAGGCAAAGTGTTCCTTCTTGATTTCTTGTAGGTATTAGTAACTCTTTAGGGATCAGGTAAATTTAAGCAACTTTTATTTTCTTTTCCAGGTTCCAAAGGGAATTTACAGAAGGAGCAAAACCAGACTGGACAATTACACGGATTGAACACCCAAGGCTGTTAGAATAAATGACTTCTACAGTCTTTTTATGTACTATTGTGAATGTTCTGATTTAACAAACATCAGGCTATTTTTTGTCTTTTTTTTCTCCTCTTCCTGCCTTCTCCTCCAAAAGAGGGATGAATTTCATATGTTTGAATTTTCAGAATTATTTCTGAGACTTGCACTGGGCTGCAGCTTTACAATAAAGCCTTTTCTCTGAAAAAGGCAAGTGTAGTTGGTGCTAATGCTCACCTGGGACATTCACTCAGCACAGTTCCACATGGTACTATGAGTGTCAGCTGCTTACATCCTGAGAAGACGTGATACTGCTTGAATCAATGCTTTCTTGGCTGGTGGCCCTCCTCAGTTACTTTCTTGTGTTTCTTTTTTTTCTGTAGAGTCTGTAAATATATAACTGAATAATATGCAAGATGAAGTAGAGGTAGATGGACTTCTGAGATTGTCTAGTGATGGACTTCTGAGGATTTTCTAGCCTCTGGTTCATTTTGAGGTTAGCATGCTTTTGAATATGTTTGAAATTAAGAAAGAGCCATTATCAGTATTTGATAAAGGATTGGAGTAAGAAAAAACTTCTAGCATTGCACTGGGAGAAGTGATCTGACATGCAGATAGCTATTTTTTGAAAAATAAACCTAACATTCCTTTCAATTCAGTATCATCCAGGCAGTTCCAAGTTTAGAGGTTAACGAAAGAAAAATCAGTAAAAACCATGAGTTTAAAATTGACAGTGAAGCTAAATGAAGCCCTCTGAAATGTTTTTTTGAAACTAGCAAATCATTAAAATTAGATGTTGCAATGGAACAATTTCCAAATTCTTATTTTATCTTTGTGTCTAGATCTTGAGATTCCTTGTGTAAGTAATTTGAGGTTTGTCTTTGAAGAGCCACAGGAGATCATCATAACAGCTTTGGTTTAATCTCCTATCTTAACTTTAAAAGCTGACTTTTCATAATTCATAGACTGGTTTGGGTTGAAAGAGGCCTTAAAGGTCATCCAGTTCCAACATGCCTGCCATCGGCAGAGGCACCTTCCACTAGACCAGCTTGCTTAAGGTCTCATCCAGCCTGGCCTTGAACACATCCAGGAAGGGAGGGCATCCATGACCCCTCCTCGGCAACCTGTTCCAGTGTCTCACCATCCTCACTGTAAAGAATTTCATCCTAATATCCAGTCTAAACTTTCCTTCCTCAAGCTTCAATCCATTCCCTCTTGTCCTATCACTACTTTCTACCCGGACATGTAGTGTTTCAAAAATGTGCACTATAATTACTGTGATTTCACAGTCATTGTGATTGAATGTATAAACTAAATTGCCTGTAGTTCAGCTCTTACAGTGCAGTGATTTAGTGAGAAGAATGTTTAAAGCTTAGCAACACATCTTTTATCATGGCTTTGACTCCTTTTTACCTGCCAACCATAAATTCTCTGTCCTGCATCTGATCATCCCAACAATGTCAGTAAAGGGTGCTTGTCATCTTACATCATCCCTGTTTCCTCTGGTGGAAATACTTTGCTTCCATGTAGTTTGTTCAGGCAAAATGGGAACTTGTGGTTTCTAAGTTGCCAGGCAGAGGTAGCTACTCCAAACCCTCTTATTATCTAAGATAAGAGATGTATTTAGTGTTTTCAAAGTTGGCTTCCAGCTATTCTATGTACTGCAAATATTGTCCCAAATTCTCAAGGCAAAAAGGATAAGCAGTGGGTTAGGTTTGTTTCATTTGGATCTAAGATAGACATGGAGGAGAATATTGTCTTGTAATTCAGGGATTAATAGTGCTATCATTCAAATGCTTTACTCTGAAAATCAATGCTATTTTAAGTGTCACAGGATTTCCAAAAAGAGCTAAAAGGAGTGTTGGAAACATCATCATGATCTGAAAATATGGTGCTGAGCAGAGATCAGTAGAGCAGTGTGGGTATCTTGCTATCACAGCATGTTAGTGCTCCCAAATTCTCTTGCTGATTTGTCTCAGACGTCACCTTAGAAATCACAGCATGTAAGGGTTATGGTCTGCTTTGTTTCCTTTCCACCTTCTCGCCTGGCTTTTGTTTCTGTGGCTTGAAGTCAGGGGGACAAGGACAACTGTAATTATGGTGTACAGCTTGTAACCCATCTGAAATAGGTGCAGTTTTAGCCTTCTTGAAAACAATGTTAAAGGCTTGGTAGTGATTTTTAGGGTAAAATACTTATCTCTGTCAGCAACGCTGATGTTTCTGATTCATTTTACATAGTGAGTTCACAAGGTGTCTAGATTGCACATGAACTGACGATGGAGATTCAAAGTTCCAGATTCATAGGATGTTTTGAGTTGCAAGGAACCTTAAAGATCTTGTAGTTCCAGCCCCCCTGCCATGGATAGGGACACCTCCCACTAGACCAACTTGCTCAAGGCCTCATCTGGGCCTTCAGCACCTCCATGGAGGAGGCATCCACAAGCTCCCTGGGCAACCTGTTCCAGTGTTTAAACACCCTCACAGTAAAGAATTTCTTTCTAATCTTGTCTAAATCTGCCCTCTTTAAGTTTCAATCAATTTCCTCTCATCCAGTCACTACAAGCACTTTTTAAAAAAGTTCCTTCCAGGCTTTCTTGTAGGACCCTTTCTTCTGACCAAATCATGTTTCTTTTGGTACATCTGGAGTTTGGGAAACCTTTATTTAGTTGTTCATCCAAAACGTGGTTGTGTTTATTGACAGCTGCTTGGCACAATTTCAATGTGTCCGAATTTTGACAATCACTAATGAGATCTGGCTAACAAAAACCTGATTAATTTGCACACCTCATTCACCAGTAGATGGCCTTGGTCACACAGCTATGGGGCTGGGAGGAGACTGGCATTCATGAGAGAGTGCAAGGGATAAAAAATACAATGTAGGGGCATTGATTCCCACTGAAGTGCTATTTAAATCATATAGACTTGTTTGTAAAAAGTTTTGATGTTCTCACTCTCATCGACTTTTATCCTGAGTCAAAAACTTTTGTTGTCTCTGCAGTGGCTGCCCACTTTTTTTAAAGTGGCAATTTAACAGCGTTCTCAACGTAGGGAAGCTGAGTTATACATGTTGAGTTCCCACAGGCACCTTGGCTGTTGGTAACAAACCTTAGTTTGACATACACATTTTCATATTTATCATGTTGATTGTAGTTCAGCAGTTCCCCTGCTCCCCCCAACTTTGAAATAACCCAGATGAGAACTCAGCTGGCTGGAAGTTAAGGAAATTGAAGCTTTATATTTACAGCTTTGCACAATATACAAGCAGATATTTACAATGTATGACACATACTTACAGATTTATACAGTGAAAAGGTAATACAGAAACACCACACTCCTCCCAGAGATCAGAGTCCCCAAGAAGGGGGTTTCCAACCATCCTACCAACTTCCCCCACTTCCTAATCTTATCTCACTATCTATCTTACTTGCCAGATAAGCAAAAGTGGATCGGCCAGGGGGATTAGCAGCAGAAAAGTAGTTAGGGAAGTTATTCAGCTAAGAAGGCAGGGAGAGAGAGGCAGCAGCAGCCAAAGCACAAAGCAGTCTATCTTATGTTTGTTTTTATTCTAATTTTGTAACATTTCAATAAACAAATGAGTGAAGGAGACATTGGAATGTTTTTCTTTCTCAGCCTATAGTCTAATTTCTCATTCAAATCCTCCAATAAATTCAAACCAGCACACTGTCCCACCATTGTCATCAGCTGGCACATTTGACCTTCCTCTGCTCTTGAAGCATGTTCAACCTTGACCTTCACTTCAGGTTAAATTTAGCTAATGATTTTCAATTCTTATGGCTGGAAGGCTATATAGAAGTAAAAGCCATATTGTTTGTCACAATAGTGATCAAACACATTCAATCCTTCACAAGTTCTGTGATTCTCTCTTCTTGGTGGAGTGGTTAAACTTGTTTCTGTCCTGTGTGCCTCATGAGCTGCAAGTGGGACATTTGGGATTCAAAACAGGTGGTAGTCACAGGATGGTTCCCAGCTGAGTTGAGATGAGAGGTAAGTGTGCATCGTGAGAAGTGCTTCCAACTTCATTCTTCCCTTCTACATGGCTGTTGTTGATCTCTAAGCATTTGCCTGTTTGTGGGTACTGGAAGAGGTAGGTGGCCATTAAAAAAAAGGAAAAGGTGTTGTCTCCCCAGCTGTGCTCTTGTTCTTCTAAGGGGAAGGTAGCCAAGCCAAATGGTGTGCATACTGAATACTGACTACAGTAAGTCATAGGAGTTTCCTTCCTTCTGCCTTTTTTTCACTTAGTTGCTGATGTGCTGTTCTCTTGGGGGTTTACAGTCTTGACAAAGAGGATAGAAACTGGCTGAGTCACGGTACATCTACAACGCTGTTGAGAGCACCCACTTTGTCACACCTCTGACCTTTATGTGCTGCATGCTTTTCCTCATAGGAATTTCCCCTGGTGAAGTTGATGGGGAATCAGTCATGCCTTCTAATGGGAGCAGGATGCAACTTTTTTGCTGCCTTTGAAGTTACTCTGTCAGAAATAGAGACAAGCTAAAATTAGACATGCTGTAGTTTCTTTAGTGTGCCATTTCCTTCCCTCTTCTGCTGTCACAGACTTTTGGTAGTGAGCTGTAGGGCTCAGGATTTAAGAGAGAAAGGAGGAGGACAAGCAAAGCAAAGACTAAGCAAGATGAGATCACAGTAGCATAAGGCTGTCAAGACAAGGTTGTCCCTGGGAACAAACCTGCCTTTCTGACGCTGGAAATCTGCCTCTGGTTTGCTGCAATTGCACTTAGCAGAGGGAATGACATTTCACCAAGGATGCAGACCCTTGCCCTAAGGACATGGGAGATTTGGCATGTGTAGGGAAACAAGTAGTGACTAGAACATTCCTCTAAGTTGTATTTGCAGCTAACAATAACCTTTTACGTAGTCTACACTTCTACTACCTTTGCAAACTACTACTACCACCTGAGGTTTCCAAGATTAGAGCTGAATTCCAACCTTATGTTATGCAAAGATTTCAGGGAGGCATAAGAGAGGAGAGCAGCCACAGGCTGTTTGCCTTACACTGATTAGCAGCTGGCACATCCCTCTAAATTAGGAATGAAGAAGGGGAGGAAAGGAAATACTCTGAACTTTCTGGAACCACTTGGCAAGTGCAGCAACCATAACTTAAGTGCCAGTTGCTGTGTGTGGAAACTAAAGTTTCAGTAGTGTGATTAGATAAGTAGGTGGCCTTGTAAAAGCCTGTGGGTCCGCCAGAACATCAGTTGCTGTGCTTGCTCGTGGTGTTGTACTCTTTCAGGACCTTCAAGCTTCTTATCTGCAGTACAGCCAAACAAGGTCATTACTTGTGGTGGATTTTTTTGGTGGGTAGACTTTTTGGTGGTTTTTGTTGTTTTTTTTTTAATAAACTGAGAAGTGATGAATATGAATAATGGTTTGGGGGATTTTTGTTATACTTTCAGAGGGACCAGGGTTGAGAGACTTCTATATAAAATAAAGAGCAAGCTAATGAAAATTAGTTTGTGTAATCCATACTTCGTTCAAGGCACTGGACTTTAAACAGGTGGACAATGCTGGCTTGATGGGTGGAAATTAAGTCATTAAAAGATCTACCTTGAATTGATACCTGCTTGAAATATCTCACAGAATGCGGGGGGGTTGGAACCCTCTGCCAGAGTAGGGTCACCTAGGGCAGGTCACACAGGAATGCATTCAAGTGAATTTTGAATGTCTCCAGACAAGGAGACTCTGCAGTCTTTCTGGCCAGCCTGCTCCAGGTCTTTGTCACCCTCAGAGTGAAAAGGTTTTTCTTTATGTTCACATGGAACCTCCTCTGCTCCAGCTTGCACTCATTGCCTCTTATCCTGTCATTGGACATCACTGAGCAGACACTGGCTCCATCCTCCTGACACTCACCTTCATGTACTTACGAATATTAATGAAGTTGCTCTCAATTCTTTTATGTTCAAAGTACATAGATTATTAAAATCTGTGGGATGAGTGTAGCTTAGGTCTACCTCAGGCTCAGTTGCCTGTAGCAGAGCCTTTTGAGCTATTAGCCTGTTGCCTACATTTTTGTCATTAGTGTAATTAAGATGACTCTTTTGAGGTAAGAGATATGTTGCATAAGGTAGAACAATGGAGAAATGGCTGATCCTTTGGGTGCAGCATGCTCTGCTTGTTGCTGTAGGGTAGGGTTTTCATTCCTAACACAGAATTCTGCATGGCCTTCAGAAGGCATCACTTCTGCTGTGAAAGCGTGGTGCAGCCCAGCAGTGAGACAATTCAGTTGTCATTTCACTATTGCCATGGGGTTCTATCCCTCTAAGAGTTTACTAAGTCATTTGTACAAAGACTTGTAAAGATGGTAGATTCGTGGAAGCTTGTATTTATAAACTGTCAGATTGTGTATCTGTGTAAAAGTTTCAGAAGCAAATAGATCCCATTTGGGGGATGATTTCTTTATTAGCTTTCAGCTGCATTAAAGCATTCATAAGAATAAAATCTTGGGTAACTTGATTTCTACTCTCAGTAAGGGAAGGCTTTCCCTGTTATCATTCACGTAAATTTGGAGTGTTTTGTTTGTATTTTGGGTTTTTTAATTCTCTCCTAAACACTAGCTGTTAGTCAGGACTGAAGAAAGTGCTCCATTGCTGAGACAGTATAAACATCTAAGGCAAAACCAGATTCTTTATCTGGCCAGTCATTCCTCCATATTTTATCTCCTTTCTGATTCTGGATTGGAAAGCTGTTGGGTTTGAATGCCAGATTGGTAAGGTTCACAGTGTTTCACAGGCTGTTATTGCCTGACGATCATAGGATGTTAGGGGTTGGAAGGGATCTCCATAGCTTGTGAAGTCTGACCCCCCTGCCAGAGCAGGACCATAGAATCTAGCACAGGTCGCACAGGAATGCATACAGACAGGGCTTGAAAGACTCCAGAGAAGGAGACTTCACAACCTCTCTTGGGAGCCTCTTCCAGTGCTCTGTGACCGTTACATTAAAGAAGTTCTTCCTCATGTTGAGGTGCAACTTGACAGTGTGCATGTGCGGCCCAGACAGCCAATTGTGTCCTGGGCTGCATTAAGAGAAGCATTACCAGCAGGGCAAGGGAGGTGATTCTCCCCCTTTACTCTGCTCTTGTCAGACCCCACCTGGAGTACTGTGTGCAGTTCTGGAGCCCCCAGCACAAGAAGGACATGGAACTGTTGGAGAGAGTCCAGAGGAGGGCCACAAAGATATCAGAGGTCTGGAGCACCTCTGCTATGAGGACAGGCTGAGAGAGTTGGGGCTTTTCAGCCTAGAGAAGAGAAGGCTTCAAGGAGACCTTATAGTAGCCTACCAGTATCTGAAGGGGGCCTACAGGAGGGCTGGGGAGGGACTATTCACAAGGTCTTATTATGACAGGATGAGGGGGAATGGGTTTAAACTGGCAGAGGGGAGATTTAAACAGGATGTTAGGAGAAAGTTCTTTACAGTGAGGATAGTGAGACACTGGAACAGGTTGCCCAGGGAGGTTGTGGCTGCTCCCTCCCTGGAGATGTTCAAGGCCAGGTTGGATGAGGCTTTGAGTGTCCTGTTCTAGTGGGAAGTGTCCCTGCCTATGGCGGGGTGTAGGAACTGGATGATCTTTGAGGTCTCTTCCAACCTAAACCATTCTATGATTCGATGATTCCCGTGCTATAGTTTATACCCATTACCCCTTGTACTCTGCCAGGGCACAACTGGGAAGAGTTTATCCTCTCCCTCTTGACTCCCAGCCCTCAAATATTTATAAACATTGATTAGATCCCCTCTAAGTCTTCTCTTCACCAAATCAAAGCCCCAGGTCCCGCAGCCTCTCCTCATAGGACAGTGCTTCAGCTCTTTAATAATCTTCATAGCCCTCTCTAGGACTCTTTCAAGTAGATCACTGTCCCTCTTGAACTGGGGAACCCAAAACTGAATGCAGTTTTACCCAGTTTTACCCATGTGTGTTTTACCCAGTTCTCTGCTAATACAGTGTCCCTGGGTACAGCTGGTGCTACAGGTGCCGTGTATGCTTTAATCTCTTGCTTTCATTTCACTGAAGGATATGGGTTTGAGCAGGGCTAGCTGGGTGAAAGTGGAGATCTGAAGTGATTGAGTGGCTCTTGGCAAAATTACGAAATTATAATAGCAGAAAGAGAGAGAGGAAGGGGATTGAAGGTGGATGGCAAGCATATTTGAAACCAAAACAGGCAACAGAATTTGGCTTGATTGTGTAATTAATCATGCAATTAATGTATTAAATAAGGAGTGCAGTAGTGTCCAGTTCTGGGGACCCCATACAAAAAGGACATCAAAGAGCTGGAGCGGGTCCAGAGAAGGCCACAAAGGTGAGCAGTGAGCTGGAGCACCTCACCTATGGGGATAGGCTTGAGGGAGTTGTGTCTGTTCAGCCTGGAAAAGAGAAGGGTATGGGGAGACCCAGTAGCAGCTTTCCAGTACCTGAAGAGGGCCTAAAAGAAAGCTAGGGAGGTGCAGTTTACAAGGGCTCGTAGTGGAAGTATGAGAGGGAATGGATTGAAGTTTAAGGAGGGCAGATTTAGGTTGGCTATTAGGAAAAAAAAATTTATAGCGAGACAGTGGAACAGGTTGTCCATGGAGGTCATGGATGCCTCCTCCCCAGAACTGTTAACACCAGGTTGGATGAGGCCTTGAGCAACCTGATCTAGAAGAAGGTGTCCATGCCCATGGCAGGGGACTTTAGAACTATACAATCTTGAAGGTCTCTTCCAACCATTCTGTGATTCAAAAGTAGAATACTGTCTGGGTAATCAGAAGGAAACTAGGTCTAAAGGATTTACAGCAACTTGCCTCAGTTGTGAGGGATGTCTTCAGAAAGCTAAAATGTGAAGAGACTTCTGCTAGAACATTCACATGCAAGCCCCCTGTTTAGTTCTTGTTACCAGCAGTCAGTGGCTTCTCATGAGGTGACAACTTTCTCCTCCAAGTGGTAGAGGAGCCAACAAGAAAAGGTGCTATGCTGGACCTTGTTCCCACCAACAGGGAGGGCTGGTGACCAATGTGAGGCTCAGGGACAACCTTGGCTGCAGTGACCATGAAACAGTTGAATTTAAGATCCTCAGGGCAACCAGGAGGATGGTTTCTAAGCTTATGACCCTAGACTTTAGGGGTGCAGACTTTGATTGCTTGAGGGATCTGCTGGCCAAAGTATCATGGGACAAAGCCCTAGAGGGAAGAGGGGCCCAGGACAGCTGGACAGTATTCAAGGATCACCGCCTCTGAGTCTAGGAGCAATGTATACCAATAAAGAGGAAAGCAGGGAAGAATGCCAGGAGGCCTGCCTGGCTGAGCAAGGAGCTCCTGGACACTCTCTCACACAAAAAGAGACTCTACACGGAGTGGCAGAAAGGACAGCTAGGATGGGGGGTATATAAGGAAGCTGCCTGAGCAGCCAGAGATCTGGTTAGGAAAGCCAAAGCACAGTTTGAATTGAATCTAGCCAGGGAGGTCAAAGGCAACACCAAGAATTCCTACAGGTATATTAATGGTAAAAAGAAGATTAGGGAAGGTGTGGGCCCCCTCAGAAAGGAAACAGCTGAACTGGTCACAAGTGACATCGAAAAGGCTGAGGTTCTCAACGACTTCTTTACCTCAATCTTCACTGCAAAGGCCTCCAGCCACACTCCTGGAGTCATGGAAGACAATGGCAGGGACTGGAAGGAAGAGCTGCCCAT
>VWZI01009966.1:57095-70533 GCA_013396835.1 Psilopogon haemacephalus
AAAAAAAGGTTTGCTGATTCAGACATTCAGAAAATGCCAGGGGCATGCCAGGGTTTGGTTTTGTTCTCAGATTTTCTTCAGCTCTTGTTGTTTTTCTGCATGTCTGCTGGGACAGGCGTAGCTGTGTCATTTGAAGTCAAGGGCTGTCTGAGTGCAAGTGATTCTGACAACTGACCCTCCTGCACAAGTCTCTCGCTGTGTTAAGTAAACCCATACCTACCTCTCAATGGGGTTTATTTGACAGGGAAAAGTTTTGTGTCCATTCAGCACTAATCCATCCAAGTGTTTGAGCTCAAAAGACCTAACTGTGCTGCTTTATTAAGGCACTGCCCTAAAAATTCTTGCCTTACTGCTAGAAATTTTCCTGACCTTTCACAGGCATCTACTTCCAGAACTCTCCCTGTTTTGTTTGCACTGAAGGAGTCAGTTGGATGCAGAGTGTTGCTTGTTTGCTGCTTAGGTAGTTTGCTGGACTTTGAGATTTGCAAGAGCTGTTGTGGTGGTGTTTTGAATTGCTTTCTTGTCTTGATTTTGTGTTTCCTTTCACAAAAGCTGCCTGTTATAGTAGTCTTCTCTGTTTCTCCCAAGTGGAGTCTACTTCCTGTTTTCTTTGTGTGCAGCACCATATGTAATTGTTTTACCATTCTTGCTTTCTTCCTGCATGATTTGGGAACAAGAGCTTTTATCCAGATATATATCCCTCTCCCAAGTGTATCAGCTCTCCAAGTTCCAAAGTTAGTTTTGAACAATACGCTTTCACATATTTCCCTTCTCCTTGCCTAAATATATTTCTTTGTGAAGTTGTGACAGCACCATTGCAGTGTGCCTTGACTGACTCCACAACACTCTGTACATGCAGGTCTCTGAGGAAGGTGGTTTGACATTGTCACTTCAGCTGTTCTTACGCTTGTAGTCCTGATTATTGATGAAGGTCACAACTAGAGACATGGTATTTGTGGGATTTGTTTGGCTTATTGCTGGGTTTCTTGATGGCATTTTTTTGTTTGGATGATTTTTTTTCTCCAAGTGCTACATCCAACATAATGTTCCATGAAATAAATCACTGAATAATTTGTAACTTCTGCTATCCGGACCCATAATGTCTGAAGTGCTTCCTGCTTCATATTCGCAGGGCTGAAGTTGTAAATCATTAAAATCCTGTCCTTTCAGCATGAATTATTTTATTGAGTCATATTTTATTCACATGACTTTTCTCATTCAAGGTTCCCTGGTATGCGTGAAACATGTTAGTCCTGCAGTCTGCTGTAGCAGTTTAACTTAGATATATTTTTCTTATGCCTCTTAGTTTGTGAAACAGCTCTGGTTTGGAGTTTTGGCTTCAGTATTTTCCTCATTTTCTCCATTCTCTTCTCCCTAGAAATTGTCCAGAGTATATTTTCAGTGGTTATGTGAATGTCTGACCCTACATGCAGGTTAAAGACCATAAAGAAGAAACTTTGTATGCATTTAGGGGCTTTAAATTCAGCATGGTTAATATAAATTGTTTAAATAGTTGAGACACTTAGTGGTGATTTCCACCAATGGAGACAAGAGCAACACCTCCCTCCCATGAGGTGATGAGAAGAAGAGAAGTTGGGATCTCAGAGGGAAATGGGTCTTACCTGCTGCTTCTTTGCAGCAGGATGGCTCTAAAGGAAGAAGTTGGAGATGTTGGGAGGATGTACAAAATGATGCACCTGAAACTTTTCCACAGGCCACATCATGTCAGGGCTGGGAAGTGGAGATTGCAGCCTCTTGCCTGTGCTTTAAAAAACCCAGAAAGTATTTTCAGTTCATCAGGGACAGGCAAAGTCACTTTAGTGGAGAAAGAAAAAAAAAAAGAAAATAAAGTTTTTAGTGCTTGTCCATCTTCTGTCCCAGCCCCTGGCTTTCAGCATCCCCAGATGCTTTGCTTCTCAGGATGCACATACAGGCTTTTCTTGATGCCACCACAGCCGTGTCAGTGCATTTAATGTCCCCAGGTTGAGCTTTCTGAGGGTGGGGGTGTGGGGGGGTTGGTGTGTTTTTCTAATTGCTTCTGTTCCTTCAGCGGCTGGGGTGGGTTTAGGAGCAGGACCTCAACTGCTGGCACCTGTGGAGTGCCACTAGAGGTTTTTTTACTGGGGGCACCGGATGCAGCTGTTTTATTAGAGGAGCTGTTGCAGTGTGGGGACTACAGGAGTGTGTGTCACTCCCATGTGCCAGCAGAATGGTGAGTGGGGTGTGGGCAAGGAGGAGTTTGGTGAGGGGCAGTGTGTTGGATTGGGGATGCTGTGGGGTTTTAGGCTGCTCAGCATCCCCAATGGGAGTGCCTTAGGAAAGGGATGTGCCCCTCCGTGGCTTGTCGCGGTGGTGCTGTGTGTCCTTTTCTCCCTGAGGCCTGATGCATGGGAACACTTTGCTCTCCTCTCCATCCCCCTAGGTGTGGGTTAACCACAACCTGGTTTTTTCACTGGCTGGGGTGGGTCTGAAGCCCTTTTGAGAGCTCTTTACTGCTGCTAGCATCCCCCTGAGGAGCAGGCTGGGACTGAACAGCCCCAAAATGTGGCTGCTGCCAGTCAAGGCGGGGCCACTTTGTACTCCTGGGACATGGTATTCCTCGTGGGGATGTGGGACCTGAACCCCAAATTTGGAACTGCAAGGTGGGGATGTTGTGGAGTTTCCTTCTCTGGGGACTTTCCAGCCCTGTCTGGATGTGATCCTGTGCTAGATTCTATGGCCCTGCTCTGGCAGGGGGGTTGGACTTGATGAACTATGGAGGTTCCTTCCAACACTTAACATCCTGTGATCCTGTGAACACCAAATAAATGTGGAAGAAAAGTCACTTTGTGACTGGAGGAGTATTGTCCCTGGGAAGAGAACTGAGGAGAGCTGTGGATTTCTAATTGTCCCCGTTTTATTTTGTCTTCTCAGGCAAGAGCAGACTGTCCAAGCTACTGTGTGACTAACATTATCCTGGTGTGGGTCTGGCACAATTGTTAAACCATGCACTGCAGAGCTGTGTGCAGGCATCCTTGGGCAGCTTTTTAAATGCAAGGCACCAAAGGAAGTCCCCATGTGGCATAACTCATAAACACTTCAGAGGGGTAAGAAGGCATGTGTAAGTATGTGGTCTCCTGGTCTTTATTTCCATTTTGCTCACCTTCCTCATGCTTACTACTCAGGTGTATGGAAATTTGGGCAACAAAGTGGATGAAGGGTCTAGAGATTAAGTCTTACGATAAGTGGTCAAGAGAACTGAGGTTGTTTAGCTTGGAGAAAAGGAGGCTGAGAGAACACCTCATTGCTCTCTACAACTCCCTGAAAGGAGGCTCAAGTGAGGTGGGAGTTGGTTTCTTTCCTCTAGTATCAGGTGATACAGTGAGAGGCAATGGCTTGAAATCGTGCCGGAGGATATTATGAACAATTTCTTACTGGAAAAGTGGTCAGGCATTGGAACAGGCTGCCCAGGGAGGTGGTGGAGTCCCCATAGTGGAGGTGTTTAAAACCATATAGACAACATGGCATTTGGGAACGTGGTTTAATGGCTGTGATGTTAGGTCAATGGTTGGACTTGATGATCGGAGAGGTCTTTTCCAATCAAAATGGTTCTGTGAACCCACAGTAGCTACAAGCAGAGGGCCTGTCACATGGCTGACTTTATCATTCCAGTTCTAGGTTCCTATTATAAGTCTGAGCCTCAGTTCCTCAGTCTGATAGGTTTAACTAAGAGATACGTGGAGCACAGTCTTGAGCCTTATGGTGCATGTTGCCTCATCACCTGTCAGGAGTGCTGACTTTCCTGTCTTTGAGTGCAAGCCTCATCCCAGTTTTGCATGAGACCAGACTTGTTCTACCCTAACACAGTCTTGAAGCAGTAAAATAGCCTCAGTGATGTTATGTAAGGTCAGCCTGGCTGCTCAGAGCAGCCAAACCTCTCTCTTCAGAGCAACAAAGCTCTCTGAGCCAGCCCTCTCTGTGAATCAAACTGCCTCCGGTTTGTGCTTCAGGTACTTCCCTGACCTGTGTACCAGACTGTTCCAGTGGGTTCTTTAGGGACCAGAGAATGAACTCACACATGGGTACCCACCTCTGGGTACAGTTTCAACACTTTATTATAGCTCAAATACTAAAATCATAAAGAGAAAGATATACTGGAAAGTACAATGCTTATAGCTCAAGTACTAAAAATCATAGAGAGGAAGATATATGACTGGACATGATGGAAGTAGAGATTAAGGATGATCAGGTAGAGTCTCTGTGGGTAAGAATTAGGGGGAAGGCCAGCAAGGCTGACATCCTCGTTGAAGTCTGTTAAAAAGTACCCAACCAGGAAGAAGAGGTTGATTTATTATTCTTTAAGCAGCTGGAGGCTGCCTCAAGATCACTTGCCCTTGTTCTTGTGGGCGACTTTAACTTGCCAGACATCTGCTGGGAACTTAACATTGCAGAGAAGAGGCAGTCTAGAAAGTTCCTAGAGTGCACAGAGGATAGCTTCTTAACCCAGCTATTACCTGAGCCTACCAGGGGTGCAGCCCTGCTGGATCTGCTGTTCACAAATACAGGAGAGCTGGTGGGAGATGTGGTGGTCAGAGGCTGCCTGGGGTCCAGTGACCATGATATAATAAAGTTTTCAATATACAGTGAAACCATGAGGGGCATCAACAAAACCTCCACACTGGACTTCTGAAGGGCAGACTTTGGCTTTTTTAAGGAACTAACTGGGAAAGTTCCTTGGGAAACAGCCCTTAAAAGCAAAGGGGTCCAGGAAGGCTGGACCTACTTCAAGAAAGAACTCTTGAAGGCACAGGAATGGGCTGGCCCAATGTGCCGGAAGGCAAGCCGATGAGGGAGACAACCGCGCTGGGTAGGCAAGGAGCTTCTAAAGGAATTTAGGGGAAAAAAGAGGGCATATCACCTTTGGAAAAAACAGGAGACATCCCAGGAAGAGTTTAAGGACACTGCTAGGTCTTGTAGGAAAAAAAAAAAATAGAGATGCAAAAGCCCACTTAGAATGGCCACTGTTGTAAAGGAGAATAAAAAATATTTCTATAAATATATTAATGGTAAAAAGGGGCAAGGACAACCTCCACTCTTTATTGGAAGTGGAGGGGAATATAGTTACAAAAGATGAGGAAAAGGCAGAGGTACTCAACACCTTCTTTGCCTCTATCTTCAATAGTGGGATAGGTTGTCTTCAGGACAGGCAGATGGAGCCAGGGACCAGTATAGTCCCCCTGTAGTCCAAGAGGATGCAGTAAGGGACCTGCTGAGGCACAAGTCCATGGGATCAGATGGGATCCATCCTAGGGTGAGGAGAGAGCTGACAGATGAGCTGGCCAAGCTGCTCTCTATCATCTATCAACAGTCCTGGCTCACTGGAGAGGTCCCTGAAGACTGGAAGCTGGCCAGTGTGGTGCCCATTCACAAGAAGAGCCAGAAGGAGGAACCAGGAAATTGTCAGCCTGACCTCAGTGCCAGGCAAGGTTAAGGAACAGGTCATCTTGAGTGCATCACACAGCACTTACAGGATGGGCAAGGAATCAGGCCCAGCCAGGATGGGTTTAGCAAGGGCAGGTCCTGCCTGACCAACCTGATCTCCTTTTACAATCATGTTACCTGCCTGGGTAGGCTGTGGATGTAGTCTACCTGGACTTCAGCAAAGCCTTTGACGCTGTCTGCCACAACAAGCTCCTGGCAAAGCTGGCAGCTCGTGGCTTGGACAGATTCACTCTGAAATGGGTCAAGAACTGGCTGGAGGGGCAGAGCAAGAGAGGGGTGGGGAATGGTGCCACATCCGATTGGCGACCAGTCACGAGTGGTGTGCCCCAGGCATCAGTGCTGGGCCCGATTCTGTTTAATAACTTCATTGCTGATCTGGACAAGGACATTGAGTCCGTCATCAGTAAGTTTGCAGATGACACCAACTTAGGAGCAGGTGTCGATCTGTTGGAGGGTAGGAGGGCCCTGCAGAGGGACCTCAACAGGCTGGATGGGTGGGCAGAGTCCAATAGAATGAGATTTAACAAGGCTAAGTGCAGGTTCTACACCTTGGCCACAACAACCCCAGGCAGCACTGCAGACTGGAGAACAGAGTGACTGGAGAGCAGCCAGGCAGAAAGGGACCTGGAGTTCCTGGTAGGCTGAACATGAGCCAGCAGTGTGCCCAGGTGGCCAGGAAAGCCAATGGCCTGTGTCAAGAATAGTGTGGCCAGCAGGACAAGGGAGGTTATTCTGCCTCTATACTTGGCACTTGTCAGGCCACACCTTGAGTACTGTGTCCAGTTCTGGTCCCCTTAATTCAAGAGAAATGTTGAGGCACTGGAATGTGTCCAGAGAAGGGTGAAAAAGCTGGTGAGAGGCCTGGAGCACAGCCCTATGAGGCGAGGCTGAGGGACCTGGAGAAGAGGAGGCTCAGTGGTGACTTCATTGCACTCTACAACTACCTGAAGGGAGGTTGTAGCCAGGTGGGGTTGGTCTCTTCTCCCAGGCAACCAGCAACAGAACAAGGGGACACAGTCTCAAGTTGTGCCAGGGGAGGGATAGGCTGGATATTAGGAGGAAGTTCTTCACAGAGATGTGTCACTGGAATGGGTTGCCCAGGGAGGTGGTGGAGTTGCCATCCCTGGAGGTGTTCAAGAAAAGTCTGGATGAGGCACTTAGTGCCATGGTCTAGTTGATTGGATAGGGCTGGGTGATAGGTTGGACTGGATGATCTTGGAAGTCTCTTCCAACCTGGATGATTCTATGATTCTATATGACAAGGAATGCTGTTGATCAAAGAGCAGGTTATACTCATCCTTTCCAACTGACCAGCAAAATTCCTGATCTCAGGGCTGGCAGACACTTATCTTACTAAGGTAGGCATCCCCACTGGGAACTGCACCATCATGGTGGCAAGACACTGGAATGGGTTGCCCAGGGAGGTTGTGGCTGCTTCCTCCCTGGAGGGGTTCAAGGTCAGGCTGGATGAGGGCTTGAGTGACCTGATCTAGTGGGAGGTGTCTCTGCCAATGGCAGGGGGTTGGAACTGGGTGATCTTTGAGGTCTCTTCCAACCTAAACCATTCTATGATTCTATGGTGGTAAGACTGGTGCCACTCCAACCCAGGTACCTAGACTCAGTATACATGGGTTCAGAATTCTGTAATGTATGGCCAGGATGTTTCAGAAGGCTGAACAAAGGAGGACAGAGCTCCTCCTTTATTTTTGAATCTATTCTTTCCCTACTACTCATATGCATACTTTCAAGCCCTGTTTCCCCTGGATCTTCTCTCTCAGTAACCTAGTGATTATTGGCCTGTGGTAACTTCTGATCAAACACATACCAACTCTTCCCTCTTATACAGACCAAGGCTTCCTGTTTAAATGTTGATTTTAAAGACCTAAGTATCTTTGTCTTATTTTTCTACACTATAGAGCTTTTCCCTATGTAGCAGGCCTCTGGGATATGCAGAGGGACAGAGCCAGACCTCCTGAGAGTCAGGATAGGGATGGGAGGAGGCATGTACTGGACGCTGATGTAAAGAGGCAGAACTTGAATTACAGTGTAACACACAGAGGATTTTGGTTCAGCAATCCAATTGTGTGCTGTGTGCCAGAACAGAAGAAATGGCCCTCATTTCCTTGCAGGTTGTCTGCTCTATTAGTTAGCTTACCTTAAAGCTTCATCTTATTTGTAAGCTCTGACCCAAGCTTCTCATTCATGGCTCCTGAATCTCTAGAAAAGGAAAGTAGTATCACCAAATGGTTTGGGTTGGAAGGTACCTTAAAGATCATCTAGTTTCAAACTCCCTGTCATGTCCAGGAACATCTTCCACTGGACCCAGTTGGCTCAGGGCCCCATCCAACCCAGCCATCTTACTGTCTTACTCTTCCTTTAAAACAAAACAAAACAAAACCCCCAAACAAATAAAAAGCTGAAACTCCTTTTTTTTTTTTTTTAATCTACAAGACAGACACAGGGGTTGGGGTGTTTTTTTGGTTGTTGTTGGTTTTTGGGGTTCTGTTTGTTTGTTTGTTTTCCTGGACACTAATTTTATCATTATCTATTTAAGATGCCTATGTAAAGGATGTTGCAGAGGACCAGTGGATGGATGTGTTGTTTTGAAGCTATCAGTCAGTTGCAGTCCTAGGTTCTGAGATGCAAAGTTTCAGGCTATGCAAGAAGCACCCTCCCTTCTCTCTTCTATCAGCTGGGCTTCTCTAGTGTGTAATAAAGGAGGTCAGAACAGACATGGTGTGTCACTTCTCCCTGAAGGGATTGTATTTCGTATGGTGAGGTAGCAGAGACAAGGAATGGAACAACTGTTTAAGACAGAGTGGCTTGGCTTAGGGAACTTTTCCTGGACAAAGAAATGAGGCACAGGATGTGATGAAAATAGATCATTGAAAAGGGAGCTGTTTCCAAATGCTGCAAGGAACAGTGCAACGTGAGTTGAGGTAGGCATTTTCACATGGTTCTCCCCAATGGTGCTCTGTAATTAGGCTGCATTGGCTGAGGCTGAGGAAGAAAGAGAATCTTAGATTTGGCAAGTTTTGCCTATTTCTGTATGGAAAGCACATGTTTTTTTCCTTAAGACTGCAGTTACATTTTGCTAGTCTGCATGCAGTGACTTGAACAGACCGTTTATGAAAATCACTAAATACTTACTGACAATAGCATTTATCCACTCTCTCTTTTCTTCCAGGACAATGAATTGTCTTTCTAGTAAACATTGCTTTCAGAGCTCTGAGTATCAGGGAAAAGGAGCTAGTGGGTGGGCTCTTTGATATTCCCTGAATCTACAAAACACCTTTGTGCCCCACCTCGAAAACATGATGATTGCATTCTTGCTCAGAAGGGAACAGGACAGTTTTACTGAAGAGCAAGAATGAGGGTGAGAAAAATATCACAGTGTAATATGCTGCTGAAAGAATTTGGGCTGTTCAGCATGGAGAAG
The DNA here is from genome assembly GCA_013396835.1 of Psilopogon haemacephalus. Lineage (NCBI taxonomy): Eukaryota > Metazoa > Chordata > Aves > Piciformes > Megalaimidae > Psilopogon > Psilopogon haemacephalus. Next base: position 66,016 of record VWZI01009966.1, read on the forward strand.
AGAATGCACCACACAGACCTTATTTCAATATCTGAAAAGGACCTAGAGGAATGCTGGGGAAGGACTGTTTAGAAGGGCTTGTAATGATAGGACAAGGGACAATGGTTTGAAACTGTAGCAGGGCAGATTTAGGTTGGACATCAGGAGGAAATTCTTTACAATGAGAGTGGTGAAATATTGGTACAGGCTGCCCAGGGATGTGTTTAAGGCCTTGTCCCTGGAGATATTCAAGATCAGATTCGATGTGGCCCTGGCAGCCTGCTCTAGTTGGAGGTGTCTGTGCTAACTGCAGGACTGTTGGACAAGATGATCTCTGAGGTTCCCTTCCAATCCAATGCAATCTGTGAATCTGTGAAATGACAAGACGGGGCAGAGACACACTGAGGTAGTTGCTCATTGTAATGTAATTAATCACACAAGCTTATGATGTAAAGTTGAAGTCTACCCTTCTGCTTTCTCTCTAAACATGCTTTTGATGTTACAAGTACCAGCTCTTATTATGAATGCTGTGCACTTTTAAGATCGAGGAGCACAATTATCTCCAGTTGTAGATGTGAGCTGGCACAATATGATGTATGTGATGCCAGCAGAGTGAGCTGTCTGAGGCAAATGTGATCTGTTTATTTACTTGCATTGTGAGCTCAGTGAAGTTAACTTCCTTGAATTGGGCAGAAGGCAACAGTACTATCTCTGACTGGAAATCTCAAAGATACTGAACTTTGAATGAATGGATGTGGGCATGACTTTTTCATTTTTCTGTGTTAAAACTCAGGTAGGTTTAATTCAGACAAAAACCCCACATTTTGCTGTACCCTGGAGGTAGCATTGGCTTTGTATATTTATGGATTTGGTCTGTAGTTAATTCTTGGTGCTGCTAGGAAATGGTGTGCAAGCACTGAAGTAGTTTTACCAGAAATAGGTCAGGTAGGTTGCTGTTTTGATAACCACCATATCTTTCCATCACAGTGAAGAACATCTTACAAACTTCTGATATTTGGTGAGTGCAACATCAAAAGCCTGGTGGGCTAAGTGAAGCAGATGAATCATAAAATGTCTTAGGTTGGAAGAGACTGCAAAGATCATCTGCTTCAACCTCCCTGCCATGGGCAGGGACACCTCTCTTGGTTGCCTAAAGTCTCATCCAACCTGGCCTTAGACACCTCCAGAGAGGGGGCATACACAACCACTCTGGGCAAACCATTCCAGAGTCTCACCACTTCTGTACCAAATAACTTCTTCCTAAGATCCAGTCTAAACCTACTCTCACCCAGTTTAAAACCCTTCTCTCTTGTCCTGTCACTAAACACTCTTACGAAAAGTTTCTTCCCAGCCTTTCTGTAGGATCCCTTCAGGTATTGGAAGGCAGTTATTAGGTATTCCCCAAGCTTTCTCTTCTCCAGGCTGAACAACCCCAGCTCCCTCAGCTTATCCTCATAGCAGAGATGATCCAGCCCTTTGATCATCCTTATTGCCCTCCTCTGACTGGACTGGTTTTATAGTATCTTCTCACTCTTCAGCACACACAGGAAAAACATAACTTGAATAATACTGTGAAGTTTAACTCTTCTGTACATGTATCCCTGCTGATCAGGATATGGAAATTAAGAACCTGGGCTATATTTAAAGACAGTTTAGCAGTTTTGTTGTTCCCTTCCCACCACAGCCACTTTGGAATCTTTATGTTGCTTCCATTACACAAAGTTGTAGATGCCCAGAAAATAGAAACACTATCACTTGCTTTATGAAGTGACCCATCACATATGACAGATAGCTGTTAGTGATCTTGCTACCATGAACCAAGGGGTTTACCTGTGAATCCTGTTGATAACGTATTTATAGAAAACATATTTAATTCAGGGAGAATTCTTAAGCAGAAAGAGAACCCTGCATGTTCTTTGTTTTGTTCCAAGTCACTTGTCATAGCTGATAACTGGCTACAGGCCAATGCAATTCTTCTGCTTACAAAATTTGATAAGGATTATCTTAATTTGATCTGGGAAATGTTTGTAATCACTTGAAGTTGATAGGGATTATTTCACCCTCCTGTGAATAACGCTAGCAGTGCAGCTGTTTAGAAAAATGAATGCTAAGCAATTGTAGAAGTTGTGGGCAAAATTTAAGTTGGTAGACAGCTCTTAATGCATGTTGAAATGTTCCAAGGTCACCATGCCCTTCTTTCCTATTAGTTGCTATAAGAATAATTGCTGGAATCCTTGTGGTCAGAAACGTGAAGTTCTTATCTGAAAGCCAACGTGTCAGTACGGAGATGCCTTTAACATTGTAGTTTGGGATTAGAACTTGATGAAAACTGGAAAAGACCTGAAGACTCATCTTGGTAAGAAGGCTTCATGCACTTACTTTTCTCTGGTACTTGGTTAAATACTTTAAGAGACATGTTGAAATGTGCAAGTCATATTTGCATGTAATGTATTATAGGTAAAGTGTGAAACCTCACATGTTAGGGAGGGGAGTGGGCTGGAACGGTGCCCCAGCATCTTCTCACCTTCTTTAGATTTTTGTGGAAGAAAAACATTTGATTGTGCTGGGGCCAGCCATATGCCTGACAACATTTGCATGATACATAGCATCCCTGCCCTGCTCCCAAACTCTCCCAAGTGTAGACAATTGAATGTACTTCCACCACTCTGAATGTCTGGGGGTGTGATGGTTGACTGGAGCCAGGAGCAGCTCCAGAGGCAGGATTTGAGAGGAGGCTCAGCATGTTGCCAGCAAGTTTGGAGCACATGGTGCCTCTTTAAAATCCCTTCTCAGAGAAGAATGATACTTAAAATAGACTCATTTTCTGTGATGCCATATGTAAGCTATTATTAATCCAGACTTTTCCAAAGTCATTTTTCAGCATTCTATAAAGGGAACCTTCTCAAGCACTGAGGAGCCCCACTTCATGCAATTCAGAGGAAATGTGCTCGGAACAAGGAAGTTCTCCTCCATTTTAAAACCCAGAGAAAGGTTTAGAGATGCAAGCAAAACTCAGATAGGAGTTTAGAGGTACAAGCATACAAGTTTTTTGTTCCTATGTATGTTTTTTATATCCCTATCAATGTCTCTCTTTAAAAATAGAAAATCATGTGATGCTATCCTCAAGAATAGGGCTCTGTTTTCTTGTGGTTGGTTGGTTTATTTTTTCCTTCTGTGTTTTATAAGAAGGTAGACAGTGTTATATTCACCCAGGTACCTTAATAACATCAACACTTTCCTGTTTCTTCAAGAGCAGTTCTGGTTTAGCAAGTGGTTCTGGGCATGGGGCAGAGCTACTTAACTGCAGGTGTGATGCCAGCTGCATCACGAGGAGTTTGGGACCTTCAAAGAGATGTTCAGCCTGCTCTGACTATAGCTGACACATGTTTTTTTTCAAGGTTCTGATGAGAGTTTTTATCTCTGTCTTGGTGGTCATTACAGAGGAGGCAATATTAAAGGCATCAGGTAGATGGGAAGAGTCACTCTCACTGCCTTGCGTAACTGCCACTTACCTCTTGAAAAAACCTGGGGTGCAAACTTTCTCAGTGAAATGTTAGCTGAGTTGCAGGTCTAGACTTCAGAGCAGGGGGGAAACCAAATGTTTCAGACCAGTGTTACTTCTTTTTGCTTTCAGTCCTGGTCCTTTGGTCCTTTATAGGTTAAATTAGTATCCTTTAAAGCTGTGTTGCTACAGACATGTAGCTCATTGTTATTTGGTCTGCTACAAACGTAAATCATTCTTATGGGCAGAGCTCACACAAGGTAAACCTTGTGAAGTCACCAGGAGCTGTCTGTTTGCCTTTGAGCTCTGTCAGACTAGTTTTATAGGATAAATATCAGATTTTTGGATGTATACTAAACTGAATTTTGTGGATTAATTACTTTTTTAGAGTTTTATGCCAGGGTCATTAGGGTTTTTAGGAACCTTCTCACAACAGTGTGGGTTGCCTGGCATGTTTTTATTCTTCAGTATGACCCCTGTGTTGCACACTGTGAAATCAATAAAGAGCATCAGACAAGGTTTCTCTTCACCACAGAGTATATGCTCAGATCCTCCTCACCCGAGGGTCCTGAAGGAACTGGCAGATGAAGTTGCCAAGCTGTTGTCAATTGTGTTTGAAAGGTCATGGCAGACTGGTGAAGTTCCTGCTGACTGGAAAAAGGCAAATATAATACCTATCTTCAAGAAGGGAAAAAAGGACGACCCTGGGAACTACAGACCAGTCAGCCTCACCTCTGTGCCTGGCAAGATCATGGAGCAGATCCTCCTCAAGGCTCTGCTAAGGCAGATGGAGAACAAAGCAGAGGTGTCTGATGCCAACCAGCATGGCTTCACCAAGGGCAAATCATGCCTAATAAATTTGGTGGCTTTCTACGATAAAGTCACAGCAGCAGTGGACAAGGGAAGGGCAACTGATGTCATCTACCTGGACCTGAGTAAGGCCTTTGACTCTGTCCCACATGACATCCTGGTCACCAAGCTGGAAAAACATGGACTTGATGGGTGGACAACTCGCTGGATAAGGAATTGGCTGGATG
>VWZI01009966.1:71151-83190 GCA_013396835.1 Psilopogon haemacephalus
AACTGGCAGAGAGGAGACTGAAACTGGATGTTAGGAGGAAGTTGTTTGCAGTGAGGGTGGTGAGACACTGGCACAGGTTGCCCAGGGAGGTTGTGGCTGCTCCCTCCCTGGATGTGTTCAAGGCCAGGCTCGATGAGGTCTTGAGCGTCCTGATCTAGTGGGAAGTGTCCCTGCCTATTGTGGGGGGTTGGAACTGGATGATCTTTGAGGTCTCTTCCAACCTAGACCATTCTATGATTCTATGATCCTCAAGCTTTACAGGCCTGCCCCACACTGGAAAACAGTGTGATGGTCTGCCACCTCCTTGGGACAGAAATGTGTAAATACTCAGTTCTTATTTACTTACCTGTGTGACCTGCAATTGGACCTTACACTGTACTTGGTCAATGAATGTAGGTGATATTTGCTTACCAAAATTTTCAGATGTGCTTGAATAGGGGAGACACCTGAAATCCAATCTTTTCTCACATAATTTTAAGTGCCAAACCTGAATATGTGCTCTTGGAAATATCAATATATATATTGCAGAATGTTAGGGGCTGGTAGGGACCATGAAAGCTCATCCAGTCCAACCCCCCTGCCAGAGCAGAATTACCTATAGCAGATAACACTGGAACGTGCCCAGGTGGGTTTTTAATATCTCCAGGGAGGGAGACTCCACAACCCTCCTGGGCAGCCTGTTCTAGTAGTGTTCTGTCACCCTCACAGGGAAAAAAATTCTTCCTCATGTTTCCATGGAACTTCCCAGGCTTCAGCTTCCACCCATTGCCCCTTGTCCTGTCATTGGACATCACTGAGCAGAGCCTGGCTTCATCCTCTTGGCACTCACCCTTTACATCTTTATAAACATGAATGAGGTCACCTCTCACTCTCCTCAAGGCTAAAGAGCCCCAACTCCCTCAGTATCTCCTTGTATGAGAGATGTTCTATCCCCTTAACCATCTTTGTGGCTCTGTGCTGGACTGGGAAGCAATTCTATGTCCTTCTTGAACTGGAGATCCTAGAACTGGACACACTATTCCAGATGCAGCCTCACCAGGGCAGAGTAGAGGATCAGGAGCATCTCTCTCGACTTACTAGCCACAGCCCTTCTAATACACCTCAGTTTGGCATTGGCATTCTTGGCCACAAGAGCACACTGCTGGTTCATGGTCAATTTCTTATCCACTAGGATCCCCAGGTCCTTTTCCCCTTTGCTGCCTACCAACAGGTTGATCTACAATCTATACTGATACCTGGGGTTGTTCTTTTCCAGGTGTAAGACTCTACTCTTGTCCTTGCTGAATTTCATGCAGTTTCTCCCTGTCCCACCCTCCAGCCTGTCTAAGTCTTGCTGAATAGCAGAACAGCCTTCCTGTGTGTCAGCCGCACTCCACCCTTTGTATGTCCTAGCCCCCAGTCTTTGGACATAGACAGTAACAACTTGTGTTCAGGGATATTGGTCTTGGTCTTGGAATTATGTCATCTGGAATGTCACTGTGTAGCTCCTGTGAAGTGACTAACAGTTTGAGACCTCTTCTTTTTGTTTGGTATTTTAATTTTTTAATTTTTGGTAGAAAGTTGATATATTGAGAGTTGTGATGCAGTTTTCAACACTCAGGTGCTGTGTTTTGTTTACAACTCTGTGAAGGTCTTGGTTTCATTGTTTAATTTTTGTACATGCTGCATTACCTTGAAAATCATAGAATGATTTAGGTTGGAAGGTGTCAGCGAGACGCGGTCCAGAGTAAAGACGAGCACCGATGTGATTAGGTTATTCTCTGTTTTATTGCACTCCTTTCATTGCCAGAGTGCGAGGAGTGTTCTCTAATACTACAAGCTCATTGGTAAAAGGGGGTTGTATGTGGCAGACAATAATTGGTTATTACCCAAATATTAACAATAACATTAATGCCTCTTTGTAACTAGAAGCTTCTGGCTATGTTTTCCAGAAGCAGGAACTGTCTCGTTATGTACTGCTGTTTTCCTTCCCTCTGTTCTGGCTCTACTTTCTCTTCAAAGGCATTCTGCTGTGCTTCTCTTCAAAGGCATTCCTCACAGCGGGGGTTGCTCATCACCATCAGGTTATGTCCCTTTTCACTTAAAAATTCCTCCATAGGAAGGGAACTTAAAGATCAGCTAGTTCCAGCCCCCTGCCACAGGCAGGGACACCTTCCACTAGACCAGCTTGCTCAAGGCCTCATCCAGCCTGGCTCAGGGAGCATCCACAACCCTGGGCAACATGTTCCAGTGTCTCACCACCCTCACTGGAAAGAATTTCTTCCAAATCTCCAGTCTGAATCTGCCCTACTCAAGCTTCAATCCATTCTCTCTCATCACTACAAGTCCTCGTAAAAAGTCCTTCCCAGCTATCTTTTAGGCCCCCTTCAGGTACTGGAAGGCTGCTCTAAGGTCTGCCTGGAGCCTTCTTTTCCGCAGGCTGAACAGCCCCAACTCTCTCAGCCTGTCCCCATAGGGGATGATCTCCAGCCCTCATCTTTGTGACCCCTATGGACCCAATCCAGCAGTTCAATGTCCTTGCTTTAGCAACACCGCAACACCAGGACTGGACATAGTACTGCAGATGCAGTCTCATGAGAGCCAAGGAGAGGAGCAGAATCCCCTCCCTCACACTGCTGCTCTGACTGCTTTGAATGCAGCCCAGCACACAGCTGCTTGCTGTGCTGCCAGTGACCATTGCTGGTTCACAGCGAGTTTTTCATGAACTGACACCCCCAAGTCCTTCTCCTCCAGAGTGCTCTTGAGTCAGTCCTCACACAGCCTGTATCTGTCCAAAGGTACTTCAAAGAAATTTTAAGTTCAGTCAAGAAATGTTTTTCTGTTTCCTCCACATGGAACAAGAACATCAAAATATCAGCAGAACAGGTATGTCTCAGCTGTGGAAAGTCACATCACCAGAAAGAGAGCAAGATGCTACCACAATAAGAAGTGCATTATACACATAAACAAAATAGACAACTCATCTTAACCTCCAGCTGTTCTTTCTACTTGTGGTTCATCACCACTGAAACCAATTAAAGGCAAAGGAAATACCTATTAGAAACTAAAAGACAGAGAGAAGCATCAAGGGAAGGGAAGAGGGGGAAGGGCAAAACAAGGGATTTCTACAGCTAGGCCTGCCCTAGAGTGACACTGTTCATCTTTCTCACAGCATCTCTATTTTCTTCTCAGAGCATGGCAGGAGGTAAGGATATGGGCAGGTGGCCTTGTTGCCAAAACCCATCTAGCACAGGCTCCTGCTGCGGGGCTAACGCCCTCCTTGGCTAGAGAACAGGCTCCTAGACAATCCTGGCAATGAGGCAGGGATCTCAGTGCGTAAAGGAGCAACCAGTAGATAGGCAAGGAACTGTTGTGGCAATTTGCATCCAGAGCCTTGGGTTTGTCGTAACCTGAAGGACCTCGACTTAAGGGCTTTTCTGCATCCAGACTCCACCCCTAGTCTAGCTTACTTTTTGTTTGTTTATGTTTACACAGGGCAAAGACACAAACCAGAGACAGCTTTGACAGCTTAACAGTTTTCCAAATGTTGCTCCGTGGGGTCTCTCTTCCTTTACTGTGTTGCAACTGGAAAAAATTCCAGTCCCTTGAGGAAGAGTTTCAGATTTGAGGTTTCACTTTTGTTTTCACTGGGGTGATGAAGGTCAGACCCTTCCATTTGCCCTGCCTGGGGCTGATCCCCAGCAGCACATGCCCTGCTTCCCCTGTCTGACCAAGTAGAGTCTCTTGCCCTGGGAGAATTGTGGAAAGTTGGGTCTCCACATCTTCTAACCCTAACCTCACCTCTTCTAACACAGTAACACAAGAGATTTTCCAGATCTTAGCTGTGATGGTTTGGGAGTTACCCATTCCCCACACAGTTAATTCACCCAGACTAGACTCAACTGGATGGAAGTTAAGGAATGAACCTTTATATTCACAGCTTAGCACAATATACAAGCAGATATTTACAATATATTACAAGTATTCACAGCTATATACAGAAACATACAAGTTAAAAGTAATACAGAAACACAATACTCCTCACAGAAATCAGAGTCCCCAGGAGGGGCTCTGAAACCACCCTTCCAACTTCTTTCCATCCCTCTCTCTTACCCCAGAATCTGTCTTACATGCAAGGTGAGTTGGAAGGATCATCGGGAGGGGTTAGAAGCAGATTGATTAGTTGGGTTACACAGATCCAGCTAGAAACCAGGAAGAGACATGGACACCAACAGACTCTGACAGATAAGACAGTCTGTCTGTTTTTGTGTCCTTGCTTTAATACGTCTCAGCAAACCTTTAAGTACCTAACTGGAGCATAAACACCTGCTTTGCAGGCATCATCTTCTCACCACTCAGCTGTCATTTAGCACCTAGTGAAATATGACTACTAACGAGATGAGAGAGCAGACAAAACAAAAATGATGCGTTCTCTTTTCCAGTCTCTTGATAAAAACGTGAAGGCAGTGTAGCTCATCCATTGTGGCTGTCCTGGGACTTTATAGCCAGACCTCAGGCTGTAATTGCTGCAGAGTTTGCGGTTGGAAGTCCCAGCTATTTTTGGTCACATAATCCTCAAGCCAGTCAGGGTTTTTAACTAGCTTCCTCTCATCCCTGCTTCTTCCGCTGCAAATGAGAGCAGGCCTGAGGCTGATGTGAAGGCACATTTGGTGCCTAACAGTGATGGAGAGATGGGGCTCTACTTGATACAAGTAAGGTGTCCATTTATTGTGTGCAAAGCATCAGCTTATATACACTAAAATCCAAAGCCTTTACATTGTGTCAAATATTAGTTGGTTAGCGCAGCTGTATATATCAAGCTATTGGCTAGTAACAGCTTATCGAGATGCAAATGCATATTCAAGCAAAGCTTACACTCTTTTTAATTAGTTTGTAGACAGTAGCTGTCTCTAATACAAAAACATCTCCTGAGGTTCTGCTCTCACATATTTTCAGTCCTTCACACTTATCTTTCCCTGTTCTACCAGTACTTTTCCACCAACTCAGTGGCACCCTGTACCCATGGCTTTTGCCCTACTAGACTCAACATCCTGGTGCATCAGTCCCTCGGTGTTCTGAACAAAGTCTAACAAAGCATTTCCTTCATTGCCCACCCACAGGCTGTGGGTCTGTGTTTAACTACAATGTTTTTCCTCTGGACTTTATGAGCAATGCTTTGAGCTCAATAGAGTAGGCTGTGTAAATCCAGCTCTAAATGAATCTTGATGACTTCTAAGTAGAAACTCTTCTGAGGAGTCAGCTTGTAGTCCTTGTTTATGTGCAATTTACAAGTAACTTGTAGCTTGCCAAATTAACATTTTTCCTTCCAAGTATACACAGTTTTCTGTTTCAAAGGGACTTTTTACTGGCTTTTATATGCACTGAAAATTTAGAGCAGTTTTTCTGCTCATAAAAAGAAATATAAATATATAGAGTCTGACAGCAGTAGCCAAGAAGTATGTAATGCAGACTGCTTGTCCAAACATATTTCTCCTAACTTACATCACCTCCTTAGTCCCTTCTTAGGGCTTGTATGAATTGGGTAAAGCAGGTTAGAAGTCACAGCCTAAACTTATGAAAGACCTTAAATTGCAATTCTACTGCCAGCACTATACATTGGAGTTGGGTGTTTTGAGACTGTGAATGCAGATCAAGCTTTAGACATTTTTATTGCTCCTTAGAGAAGATCCAAACCAAGAGTGAGAGACTCTTAACTTCAAAGCAAAACAGACAGAAAAGACTCACTTGAGTAAGTCTAAATACCTGCTCTGAAGAAGTTGGTTTGGGACTGCTAGTAAGGGTAATTCATGTGATTAAAATCTATATTTGAGGATTCCTGTGCAGTACTTGAGAGGGGATAATCCCTTAGCTCAGAATCAAGTCAGAAGTTTGTTCATGAGTAGACAAGAACTGTGCTGGGATGAATCTCAATCCAAACTGACCTTTCCCTTGGGTAGTTACAATGAAGACTGATGGCAGCTGTGTGATCAGCAGACTCATTTCCACTTCCCATCTGTCTGAGTGTATTTCCATGGGCAGGCTGCTCTCACTGTACCATTTAAATGACCCATATCACCAGTAAACATGTGGCAGAAGTAATTTTCCTTAGTATAAGGAGAGCAAAAAATAAACTCTGCTCAAGTCTTAGAGGCATGTTTTAGAGCTCATCCTCTTCTCTCTATTCCTGCCTCTGCCCAAATTGAGTCTAAGCAATTCCATGATTGCTATTCATAAATATTGTCACACTCTGAATACTTTCTCTTAATTAATTTTCAGATGTAACCATCGGAAGTGACAGAGCTGTGTGTACTTAGTGTTGTAGCCTTTCAAAGTAGGTAAATGACTTGCAGATGCTCCACCAGCCTGCAGCCAAACTTGACTCTGTCAGTTTTAACATACACATGACAAAACCACATTGTCTCCAAACAAGACTCAGCATAATAAACTCTTCTTCTACATAAACACTTTTATGTCCTTACTGATTAAAAATAGGACCCCATTTCTTGCAGAGTTCATGTGATAGCAATCAGGCCACAGATGGAAGCTCACACAGTATTTAAATGGTTTGATGGTAATGCTGCCAGGGATATAAGCTTATTTTTGTGAGTATGTGTTTAGAAATATCTATAAAATAACTTCTATAAGTTAAACGAGAATAACCAGTGAAGATTCCTGAAATATTTCATGTGGTACACTTAGAGTTCATGCATTTTAGGATATATTTCACATGGCATTTTGTTGACCTTAGACTTAAATGAAAGTTTTCTTGCTGTTATGTCTTTGTCTTGCATCATGAACAGAAGTTGAAGCTGCTTTATGAATTGGCCACAGCAGTGTCATTTGCTGAAATAAAAGTACAAATCTCCACAGGAAAGGTCCTTCAAGTTGGTTGCATCTTTGGAGTGTATATAGGTACCTTTTATCTCATAGAAGTACTTCAGAAAATGGCAAGATTGGAACATAAAGGACTTAAAAGTACTGTGTGCAGTTTGACTCTGGACAAATAGCAAATAACTTCACTGGTCATCTATGCATAGATAAACTGGCATAAGTAAATGATTTGACTACAGCAACTTGAGAAGTTCATGACAAAAAGTTTTATTGAGCTGTTGGAGCGGGTCCAGAGGAGGCCATGAAGATAACCAAAGGGCTGGAGAAACACCCCTGTGGGGACAGGCTGAGAGAGTTGGAGCTGTTCAGCCTAGGGAAGGCTCCTAGGAGACCTTAGAGCAGGCTTTCAGTACCTGAAGGACACCTACAGAAGACCTCAGGAGGGACTTTTTACAAAGACTTGTTGTGATAGAATGAGAGGGAATGGATTGGAGCTTGAGTAGGGCAGATTTAGACTGGAGATTAGGAAGAAATTCTTTCTAGTGAGGGTGGCGAGCCACTGGAACAGGTTGCCCAGGGAGGTTGTGGTTGCCCTCTCCCTGGAGGCATTCAAGGCCAGGTTGGATGAGGCCTTGAGCAAGCTGGTCTATTGGAAGGTGTCCCTGCCTGTGGCAGGCAGCTGGAACTAGCTGATCTTTAAATTCTCTTCCAACCCAAACCATTCTGTGATTCTATGAAAAATTGCTCTTTTGCTGTGCCAGCCAACAAGCAACTAACTTACAAGTATTCTTTTGGTTATTAATCAACACAAACTAACTTTCTATGCACTAATATCACATGAGTTACAGACTGGCAGGCAGGCCAGAAGCCAGGAATGAGGGTGGGGTGAAGGCAGATGGTGAGAAAGAAAGCCCTTTATTGTGTGAAAGCCTGTTTGCATGTTGCCGTGATGATGGGCATTATGAGCAAGCAGAGATTTCATCTCCTTGATAGATTCATCTCTTAGGGCTGTAATGCTGCTGGAGAGTAGTGGGAAACATGGAGAAAGATTTAAAAAAATCCCTAAGCTGACTGAAGAAGTAAGCACCATTGATGAAATGCCTACTAGTTAATACAGACCAATTCATAAAGCTGTGGCCTCAACTTAGTACATGTGGTTGAACCTTCAGTAACTCACCAGGATGTTTTGGTCCTAACTGATTTCCATCTCCAAGTTGTACCACTCCCCCAAAATATTTTCTTTTCCCCATTAATACTTTCTTGTTTAAGTTTCCCTTCCCACCACAATCTCACTCCAGTGGAAAAAAATCCTGCTGCTTTTCTCTTGCTCCATGTGAAAGGGGCAGTAGCATTTATACCAGGTGATCTCTTCCATTGAATGCTTTGAATTGCTTTGTACATGAAAAGACTGTATTTATTTTTCTCAAAATCCTTAAAATTTAAGCTCTTTAGGTTGCCAGGAATGTTGCTGTTTGTGCTTTGTAACTCACCTCTGTGCTTTTTCAGGAGGACAGAAAAATAGCTGTGTCAAGTAGGTTATTCAGTGCACCCGTGGGAGCGTCTTTCAGAATCCTGTTTTACTGTGCTGTGCCCGGCATGGGTGTGAAAAGGGCAATTCTGTCAGTTACCTGTCTTTTTCTTGATTATAATCATAAACATGAAAAAGCTACATATCAGGCCACCTAGTTCTCTTACTGTGTTGTTGTTACTTGGAGGTTGTCTGTCTTCCCCATCTTTTAATCTCTGGTTACAGACAAAATTCTTTCAAGTGTATTCTGGAAAGTAGGACTGTATTTTTCTCGTTTTGGACATGGTAATTAAGAAATGCTATCTGGGTCATCACAGCTCAATTGAAATTTTTCTTTGTCTGGATTGTGGCATATATGTAACACAAATCTTGCAAGTTGAGCTGGTTGTGAAGTTTCAACCCTGAACCAGAAGATACAGTTCAGTTTCTTCTCCCTCTGAATTTTTGCCTGACCTTGGATAACACAAGTTCATGTTCTGATTTTCATCCCCTACTTGCTGGGTATGTGTGTAGGTGTGTGCTTGGAAGGTGGTGGAGTCACTGTCCCTGGAGGTGTTCAAGAAGAGGAGGCTGGAATGAGATGGGTGTTGCTCTCTTCTTCTTACTATCAAGCAATACAACAACAGGAAATAGCCTCACCTTGTGCAAAAGGAGGGTTAGGTTGAATATTAGGAAAAAACTACTAAGAGAGTGGTCAGACATTGGAACAGACTGTCCAGGAAGGTGGTGGAGACACCATCCCTGGAGGTGTTAAAAAACGCACGGTTTAGTGGCCATGGTGGTCTTAGGTTGATGATTGCACTCGATGATCTTAGAGGTCTTTTCAAATCAAAATGGTTCTATGATTCCAAGCAAAGAGCACTGAAACGTGAATGTGGCTTTGTTGATACTGAAGTGCTAAGAGAACTTTGTACAGCACCCAGCAGGTGAGAAAGGAGAAAGCATATTTCTGCATTTCAATATCTTCTTTAAGCTTTACCTTTATAATAGAGTGACAGTAAAGTGTGCATCAGATCCATAAACTCTAATTTGGCACTTGAAAACCTTTCCCAAAAATCTCTTTATAACCCTGAAAGTAAATGAAAAATGTTTTATAATTAAGAGTGTAGAATGACACCTCCCCCTTGTGCTTCAAGGGACAGATTGCTCATTCCACCAGAACAAGAGCATCTCAAGAGCATCAGAAGGCCAACAGGGCTCTGACAAGTTTTCAGCCAAGCTTGAGGTGCATTTTCCAGTTTGAAGGGTACCTAGCATTTTCAGCACTGAAAATGCACATCATCAAACTAACTGTCAAAGTTCATTAAATACTTCTGTTTCCCTTATCCTTGTAGAACTTCATTATTTCTGTACAACAGACAGCCCTGTTACAATTAGATGCCTTTGTATGATCCCAGGATCACACACTTACAGAACATGGTTGTAGTTATACCAACAGTTGATATCATGCTGGTAAATGGTGTTGGCACACTCTTCCAATAGTGACAGGCCTGCATCTCAGAGCAAGCAAAACCAAGGTGTTTGATTACCAGACAACAAAAAAAACCCCAACTTTTTCCTTTATTATTTCAATGAAACTCCATACAGGTGAAGGATATGGTTAAAGTGAAAACTGAGTTAAAACACAAATTCAAGGGAGGAAGGAAGGTAATGCCAAAAATGCACAGAATCACAGAATCATAGAATGGTCTGGGTTGGAAGGGCCCTCCAAAGGTCATCTTGTCCAACCCCCTCTGCAGTTAGCAGGGACATCCTCAACTAGATTGCCCGAAGCCCTGTTGAGCCTCACCTTCATTACCTCCAAGGATGGGACCCAACCACTTCCCTGGGCAACCTCTTTCAGTGTTCCACTATGCACACTGTGAAAAACTTGTTCCTAACATCCAATCTAAATCTACTCTTCTCTATTTTGAAGCCATTGTCCCTTTTCCTATTGCTCCAGGCCTTTAACTGCCCCACTGTTTGTATCACAGTAACCTCTTGACTTCTTAAACAAAAAACTATACTTGGTGCTTCCCATTGGGTCACTGAGGGAGTCATTCAGTTGCACAGTTTGCCATGTGCTCTGATACAGTAATAGGATTCATGTACCTGATAAATCAATCTGGGAACAATATTCCCTCAAGAAAAGCTTTGAACTTCTCTCTTCCATGGTGACAAAATGAGCAACTGAAGTATCAAATCTAGTTTCTCTACATTTCTGCTTTTTTTCATTTCTGCAGACTTTTGCAGAGGTTGTAGTGAGGTGGGGGTTGGTCTCTTTTCACAAGTACCAGGTGGTAGAATGAGAGGAAAAGGCGTGAAATTGTGCCAGGGGAGGTTTAGGTTGAGCATTAAGAAATATTTCTTTGCTGAAAGAGTGGTCAGGCTTTGGAACAGGATACCCAGGGATGTGGTGGAGTCATGGAAGCACTGTTTTTGGAGGTGTTCAAGAAATGAGTGGACATGGCACTTTGGGACATGGTTTAATGGCCATGGTGGTATTAGGTTGATGGTTGGACTCAATGATCTCTGAGGTCTTTTGTAAACAAAATATTATATGATTTTATGATTTAAATAATACTTCTCAGTGTCTGCAAATAAGCCCAAGTCTGTAAGTGTTTAATTGCACTCCTTCAGTGCTAAATCTGTAGTGGTCACAGGAAAGCAAAGTTAACAACAGTTAAGAGAGTATACAGGAATATCAATTGTCTGCTCATTTGTCATTTTTACCCACACAGCTGCTAATGCATTCTTCCCACCACTGCATCCTTCAGGGTGAATAAATGCCTCCCTTGGAAGAATAGTTTTGGCCACTTTAATTGGAGGTCAGCTCACTGTAAGGTCATTTATTAGAGTATTCTAAGACAGAACTGTCCTACCTTGGCACCTCAGGAAATGGGACAAGTGAGTTCAATGGCTTCTGGACTAAATGTAGAGCTGCTAGAAATAAGTGCAGTTCTGTTGAGACAAGTGAAGTCATAGTTACTTGTTAATATTTTTATTTAAGCAGACTGTGTCCATTATCACAGTGCATTAGGGAGAAGTCTGGAAATTACATAGGCTCATAGTTAACAGGTTAAAAGTTCTTATTTCTTGTTTATCATTTGGGATTCTTTGAGTATTAACTCTAAACTACCACATGGCTTTTGAAAATAAAAATTGCCATGTCATTAATTCATGTTTTACTTTAAGGGTAGCATGTTTTGACACAGGGGTACTTGAGAGCAAGAGCTTCATCCTGCACAATAACCTAGTTCTGTCACTTAGCAGTGGTGGTGCTCTCTGATGTCTGAAGAACTTGCTGAAGAACAAGTGTTCAGAAAACTGATACAAAGTGTGGAAGTGTAAATCAGGTGCCTGCCAAGCCAGGACATGTGTGAAACAAGCATTATCCTTGGTGCTGACAGGTGTGAGCAACAGCCAGCATCTGGGTTTGCTCCTAGTGTTTTCAGTTACATCTTTCTTTCAAAGGGAAGCCCACCTCTCATTTTTCCATGTGGAAAGCTTCTGCCGTTTTAGTTTTTTGTAAGCAGGACATAGGTAGTGTGATGGAGTGACTGGTTCTGTCTAGTCCAGGCTCCACAGTCTCTGGAGAGGAATGGAGGCTCCTGTTTTCCTGCCCACCTCTGTAAACCTTGAGAGCTCACCCATCCTCACTAGACCAAGAGAAAGTTTTGTGGCTTTCTATGATAAAGTCACAGCAGCAGTGGACAAGGGAA
>VWZI01009966.1:83469-107900 GCA_013396835.1 Psilopogon haemacephalus
CCTGGGTTGCTGCAATCCCAAGCACAGATACAGGCTGGGTGGTGAGTGGCTGGAGAGCAGCCCTGAGGAGAAGGACCTGGGGGTCTGGGTTGACGAAAAGCTCAACATGAGCCTGCAGTGTGCACACGCAGCTCAGACAGCAACTGTGTCCTGGGCTGCATTAAGAGAAGCATTACCAGCAGGGCAAGGGAGGTGATTCTCCCCCTTTACTCTGCTCTTGTCAGACCCCACCTGGAGTACTATGTGCAGTTCTGGAGCCCCCAGCACCGGAAGGACATGGAACTGTTAGAGAGAGTCCAGAGGAGGGCCACGAAGATGATCAGAGGGCTGGAGCACCTCTGCTATGAGGACAGGCTGAGAGAGTTGGGGCTTTTCAGCCTGGAGAAGAGAAGGCTTCGAGGAGATCTTATAGTAGCCTTCCAGTATCTGAAGGGGGCCTACAGGAGGGCTTGGGAGGGACTATTCACAGTCTGGTTGTGACAGGATGAGGGGAAATGGGTTCAAACTGGCAGAGGGGAGATGTAAATGAGATGTTAGGAGGAAGTTCTTTACAGTGAGGGTGGTGAGACACTGGAACAGATTGCCCAGGGAGGTTGTGGCTGCTCCCTCCTGGAATGTGTTCAACGCCAGGCTGGATGAGGTCTTGAGTGACCTGCTCTAGTGGGAGGTGTCCCTGCCTATTGTGGGGGGTTGGAACTGGATGATCTTTGAGGTCCCTTTCAACCTAAACCATTCTATGATTCGATGAAAGGGGAGAAGGGGAGTGACTGATAAGATGAAGTGTGAGTTGTTTGTTTCACAGACTTTGTGTTGACCTGTTTATGAACCACAGCTTCTTTATCAAGAAGCAAAAAACCTATCTGGTGAGGCAGGTGGGAATGAATTCTCTGAAATTTTGGGGAGAGTGTGAGAAAATAAAAGGCATTTAGATGTCAAAAACCTCATTCTAGCACACACACAAAATAAAAGCTGACTGACTCTTTTGGTTTCCTTTTAACTCCTTTGAAATGGCAGCAATGTTACCTAGAGAGAGAGTTGACAGGATAAAGGAATACCTCAAGAGATCTTTTGATGAAGAGGTGCATCAGTTTTTGCCCACTGTATGTGCTTCTGTGAGCTCTTTTCCGAGGTGTGCTGTAAGCCCTGGCTCCTGTCAACCTGTAACTGAACATGTATTTGCTGGTCAGTGCCTTTGCTCTGTGGTTGTCTACTGCCTTATTCAATCAGAATAACATTACTAAAAGTATTGCTGACAAAAGTGCTGTAAAAATCTGTGTTGGAAGGGGTATCCAAGCTCTATTTCCTTCAAAATTAAGAGACCCAACCAAGCCACCTGGAAATGCTCATGGTCATTTAAAAATCTGTTGTGTGATCTGATGGACAAGCACACAGGCAAACCTGTGTATTTCCATAATTTTAAATATTGCCAGTTTACTCCAGTCTTTCTCCATGGGCACCAGACCTCATTGTCTCAAGAAGCAGTTTGCACTGGAAGCATTAAAAAATCTACTGTTATTGTTGAAAGAGAGTTGATTATGTTGCAGCATGTACCAGATTCTTCTTGTGACATCTTTCCTGCTTCACATTTAAAATGCTCCAAGCTTTCCAAGGCTTTTGCTGACTGCTGGCCTCCAGTGCTCACATATTGGCCCACTACCTGCTCAGTCCTTGGTTCCTTCATTTCTGTCATCTTCTGCCATAGATTATATGATACAAAAAAAAAAAAAAGCTTTGGCTTCTAGTGCAATTTCACATATGGTGAAGTGAGCTCATCACTTAGTTATGCTTTTTTCGCTCAATCCACTTTCCTGGTGACAGTTCCAACAGGGTATCTGGAAAAATGGAAGCAGAAAACAGGAAAAACTGAAGCAAGTGTGGATGTCTTGATACAAGACATGGTATGTGAAACAGAAAATCCTCTTCAAACTCTGCAAACTTGCAGAATAAAATAGGATTTTATTTTAAGTGTTATGCAAAAGGTGAAGAATCTGAAATGGCAACACTAAGTCAATTTGGAAGTATCCATGCTGGTCTAATGCAGAGGCAATAGCGTGAATGAAAAGGGCTAAAATCTGTTAGTTAGCAAATACTCATTGAAATAGAAATTGAATGAAGCCTCAATAGAGCTAATAGAACAGGAAGCAACTGGCATGCTGGCTCAGTCAGCTCTGTAACCAAAAGGACCTCACCTTGCAGCCTTTGCTAAAGCAGGCTGAAGAACTGTAAGTTGAACCATATAGCCAACACTTTAGAGAGCACAATTAACTTTCTGTATCAATGATAACTATGTGTCACTAGTGGCTCATCTCTGAACTAAAATTTATGTGACCCCGAATATATTTTGTGGGTTTCATAATTTTTTAAAAAACTATTTTACAATGGGCTCTGGTGGCCAAGAAGGCCATTCTGCCATTCTGGGGTGTATTAGAAGGTCTGTGGTTAGTAGGTCCGTCCTGGTAGGGCATAAATCCTGCCCAAATTAATTCAAACTCCTGTTCTTTCCTCCTCCTGTTGTAAGGTCTGGGAGTAGCAGGTGAACAGGTGATGAGAGTTTGAACGAAGAAAACCCCGTGCCACATGATCAAGTCAGGTGTTTTGATGCTGTCCCTCAAAGTGTTAGGGTTGACCCCTGGGTGCAGGACTTTGAATCTATTGGCCAAAACAATGGACGCCGATGCCTATTGGCCAGTTTCACCCTTCAAAATGGAGTATTTAAGGGAGGGCGATTAGAGCCATTGCTTCTCTCTTTCCTGCTGCCTTTCGTCCGAACCGGACTTCTACTTGCACCTCTCTCACAGTGGCCACATGTTTGCAGCATGCATTGCAGATTGCAGCAATACATCAGTAGCAAGGCAAACTCCTTCTCCTCCTCTCCTTGGGAACTGTATACCTATCGCGTTTGTGAGTATAAGGCGGGCTTAGGATTTTCCCCTGTTAGAAGGTTCCCTGTTTTTCTAAGTTCTGACTGTTTAAGCTGTTTAAACTGTTAGATTCAGTGTTTATAAGCAATTTTGAGCAACAACCTTGCCGACCGAACATCCAAAGAACCCCAGGGAAATTTTCCCGAAATCTCAATTATTAATAATAATAAAAATACTAATAATTGCAACAAAGTCAAATGAGGTTCTCCTTTCCCTCTACTCTGCCCTGATGAGGCCACATTTGGAATATTGTGTCCAGTTCTGGGCCTCTCAGTTCAAGAAGGACTTCAGAGAACTGCTTGAGGGAGGCCATGGAAAATACTAAGAGAGTAGAACATCTTCCTTATCAGGGGAGGCTGAGGGAGCTGGGGCTCTTTAACTTAGAGAGAAGGAGACTGAGAGGTGACCTCATCAATGTTTGTAAATATGCAAAGGGTGAGTGCCAAGAGGATGTGTAGAGGGATTTTTAAGAGAGAAGGGACGTAGCTTGATAGCAGTGAACAACTCCTGCTGTGAGGAATGCCTTTGAAGACAAACATAGCAGAACAGCTTTAAGGAGAAAGTGGAGCCAGAACAGAGGGAAGGAAAACAACAGTGCAGACTGAGACAGTTCCTGCTTCTGGAAAAGTTAGCCAGAACTTTCTCGTATTTAAGAGGCGTTGATTGTTATTGTTACTACTTGGACAATAACCAATTATTGTCTTCCACATATAATCCCTTTTACCAATAAGCTTGTAGTATTAGGAGATGCCCCTCACTTGCTAGCAATAAAAGGAGCTGTAGAGTTGCAATAAACTGAGTTACGACATAATCATATTGGCGTCCGTTGTTGCTCTGCAGTGCTCCTCCTGTCAAATGGCACCCGAACTCTTGCACTCTTGGACTATGTCTGGGACGTTGGATTTCTTTGGTGAAGATTGCAAACGGCAATGAGAGCTAGCAGGTCGGGGGACACTGGACGAGAGTGGGCACCACCTGGCAAATGCAGCGGGAGCTGGAAGTGAGATTGCGACTCACCTCTCGTAAGGTAACACTGCAAACCTTTATTAAAATAATATAAGGATGGGATCTGAGGCAGCAGTGCAGCTGTTAGCAAGTATACTCTCTATGAGAAGAGCTAACAACTAATTTAAAAAAGCTGCATGAGGTAGCACCTAATTTAAAGAAGTTCCATGAGCTAACTAAATGGGAAAAGAGTAAGGGACTGATGAAAGAGATGTGGGAGGTGACTATAAGTGGAGAAAAAGAAAGCAGATGTCCTTAATACGTTACAAGCCATGCAGGCGGAGCAGAGAGTAGCGATGGCCACCACGCAAGCTCTGACTGCTACCTCCGCCTCATCTGTGGAAACAGCCAATAAGAACTCAGTAAACAAAATCAGAGGAATAACAGTGCTTACCGTCTGGAGCACAGCAGAACTGTTTAAAAACACGTTTGGCACAAATATTGGTTCAACATCAGCTTATAGTGATGAAAATGCAAAGGCAGCCTCTGCCTCAGCAAAAGTGACTTTTACAAGCAATCCAGGAGGACTGGCATGCCACCTGAAGGTACGATATCCTCTACCACCATCAGAGGGTCTCACCAGTCTGCAGCCCTCTTCACATTTGTCAACTTGTGTCAGCGGTCATCAGAGTGGACAGCAATTGCCAAATCATGGCGGTGGAAGCCCTAGTACAATGGATCAATTAATGCTGGAAGTTTAGTGGTGATTAGAGCGCTGGAATACATCAAGTGTGGATCGTTCAAAAAGAAAAAAGGGGAATTGTAGAGGGATTTTTTAAGAGAGAAGGGACATAGCTTGATAGCAGTGAACAACCCACACTGTGAGGAATGCCTTTGAAGACAAGCACAGCAGAATGCCTTTGAGAGAAAGTGGAGCCAGAACAGAGGGAAGAAAAACAACAGTGCAGACTGAGACAGTTCCCGCTTCTGGAAAAGTTAGCCAGAACTTTCTCGTAATTAAGAGGCATTGATTGTTATTGTTACTGCTTGGACAATAACCAATTATTGTCTTCCACATATAATCCCTTTTACCAATAAGCTTGTAGTATTAGGAGATGCCCCTCACTTGCTAGCAATAAAAGGAGCTGTAGAGTTGCAATAAACTGAGTTACGACATAATCATATTGGTGCCCATCGTTTTTCCACCGTGCTCCTCCCAACAAGGATGGAACCAGACTTTGCTCAGTGATGACCAATGACAGAACAAGGGGCAATGGGTGGAAGTTGAGGCATAAGAAGTTTCATGTAAATATCAGGAGGAATTTTTTCCCTGTGAGGGCAACAGTACACTGGAACAGGCTGCTCAGGGGTGTTGTGGAGTCTCACTCTCTGGAGATATTCAAGACTCACCTGGATGTGTTCCTGTGTGATCTGGTATAGGTGATCCTGCTCTGGCAGGGGGCTTGGACTGGATGAGCTTTAAAGGTCCCATCCAGCCCCAGAGACTCTGTGATCCTGTCATATATCTACTGAGATTTCCTTTGAGTCCACTCTAGAGCTGAATGTAACAAAGTGTGATGGAGTGGTTTATGATTAATTAATGCGAGATGATTATCCAAGCTTTTCCACTCCTGACCACTATTTTTTTAATAATAAGCAGGTTCAATTGTAACAGTCATGGAACACATTACATAAATGACATCTAGAATAAACTATCAATATGCATTAATGATTGAGTTGCTATTAATTTACTAATTAACTGGAAGAGGTTTCTTGTGGTCAGTAGTGCTGCTTGGCCACTAGATGGATTTAGGGCCTTTCTGCTTAGGACAGAAGCTAGGTAAATGTGAAGCTTAAGGTATTTACTCCTGAATGTTATTTCTTCTGTCTTGTGAGGTTAACAATGATTTGAGAGTACTCAGAACACTTGCAGGGAGTTCTGTTTTTTGCCTTTCTGGCTGGTCTGGCTGCTGGCTGTTGCTGAGACTTGCAGAGCTCCTTCCCAGCTTCACAGGCTGCTGGGCAAGGGGTGCAGATGATCACTGACCTGGTCCTGGCTTTCTCTGGATCTCTGTGTGTCTCAGGAGATGCAGGACTGCTCCAGCAGGTGCAGGCAGGGCATCTTGTGATGTATTTCAGCAGATATATCACGCTGGTTGCTATCAATTAGCAATTGTATGAAGGCTATTCAAGTTGCTCCTGGAAAAATCAAAATGGTTCCAGGCTGGAATATAGCTTATACTGCTATATGTAATAATGCATTATCATTGTCGATAGGCATCACAGGCATGGATATAGCAGAACACAGAATAATAGCAAAATCATGGCAGAAGCATGTTGTGTTACCTGCTTATCTGTTTGTGTATCAGTGCCTGAGGTTGTTTGAACCTTTGGACATAATTAGTGGATCCAGTAGGTGTGGCAGTAAGCGAAGTTATGACTATATTTGAGTGAAGCCACAGGTTTGCTATAACCATTTAGAGAGAAACCATAGGCCTAGCACAGGCTTAGCATAAGGCAAGTGCGTGCACCTTGTTTACCACAGGTAGGTACAAGCAGGACAAAAACAAGTTGTGTAAGCCAGAGTGCTCAGACTCCATGGCTCCAGGTCTTTGGTCCTTTTTCATGTGGTTGCTTCTTCCCAAACAGAAGAAAGGAGAGCAGAAAAACATGTCTGGGCAAGCCAGCACATGTATAGGACTATTTTGACCTTTCAGGTCTACCATGACACAAAGATAGCATCAAGATACGATTTGGAAGAATAAAAGAACTTTACAGATGGTGAGCATTAAAGAGCTGATAAATGCTCCCTGACAAACATCTCTGCTATGAAGCATTGTTTACATATTTTAGTTAATGGGAAAATTATTAGTCAGCAGTCTGTATCAAAAAATCTTTTAGTTTGGCTTTCTCCTACTATTTTTTTGCGTAGTTCAGAAAAGAGCTCCTAGTTGTTCTGTAAGGCTGACTGGAGAACAGATCCATGAGATTTCAGAGACACAAGCAAGTTCCTGGTAGCTGTAAATAAGAAATCATAGAATCACAGAATTATTTCAGTTGGAAGGGACCTAAACCACCATCTAGTTCCAACTCCCCTTGCCATAGCAGTATAGTGTCTTCACATTAGGTTGTATTTAGAGTTCAAAATGTACCCTACTGTGGGCTCTATGGGAGATGTGCTCCTGCTGTGCAGATCCCTGGGGGATGACAGGCTCTTCCAAGGTCCTGCAGAGTTTCATCCCTGCTCTGCAGTGTTTTCATCACAGATGTACAGTATCAGCACTGTGTCCACAGCAGAGCTCTAGGTACACCTGAGGGAGAGGCTTTGCTTCTACACTGTGCTGTATGGGCTTGAATGCTTTAATGCTCACTGGCATGTTGGCATAATTCTGATTCATCTCTAAGACTGTTATGGTTGATGACTCACTCTTGAATGAAAAGATCAAACCACTATGAATACCAGCTAGGCAGTTCTTTTTGGAGAGGAAGGCTCTCAGCTGCTCAGTGGACAGGAGGCAGATCCATATGTTGATGATGAATACACATGAGCACTCCCTCTGGGGAGGAAAGGAACTGGTTATCTGTAGCTGTGGCAGGGGCACTAGCACAGAGGTCTTTCCAGCAGAAAGCTTCCCCATTATTATCACTGCATTGGTTGATGAAGATGCAGGTGCAAAAAAGCTATGCACTGTCACTGTAGTATGTCCACCAGATGCCCTAGGAATACATACCCTGTGTGAAAGGAGCTGAGAGGGAAGGAACAGCCTTTACAAAACGTTTTTTAATAAGCCTGCCCCTGTTGTGGAACTCTGGCTAGATACTGTGGCTGCAGTGAATTTGTGCTTGGGTTGAAATGAACCTTTGCCTTTTACAAAATAATTGGGTAAAGGAAGCCAAAGCTTGTAGATCCATAAACTCATTTATTCTGAAATCAAATTCCTGCATTTCCTGAAACTGCCTGGGAGTGATCTTTGGGGCTTCCTTGAAATTGTGTCTCCTCCTCCTGGATATTTGCTTTTTCTGGAAGAGTATTGCATAGGTGCATGCTGGTTCTGTGACATCTTAATGGAAAAAATAAATCAGGCTGCTGCCTTTTTGAATGAACATTTTTATCTGCATGTACACACTGTGACTTTTTTGTTGATTTTCTTGAGGTGGATGGGCTGAAGTCCAGTGGTCTGCAAAACTTCAGTATGACTTTTGCATACAGATGTCTTAAAATACAAGGTAGAGTTGTTCTCAAATCCCATGATAGCTGGAACTGTCTGAGATGACCTTAATTTTTAAGTCTGTGCCATTGTTTCTGCAGCAACAAAAAGAAGTCTCCTAACCTAACAACTGTCAATTGTTTTAAACAGGTAACAATGGCATTTTAGAATTACTGTACTTATACTAACTTTTACTATATACCCACCTGGATGCATTCCTGTGTGGACTACCCTGGGTGATCCTGCTTTGGCATGGAGGTTGGACTCAATGATCTGTGTAGGTCTTTTCCAATCTCTGTGATTCTGTGATTGCAGATTTATATGGAAAACCAAGATTTTGACCTTGCAAATTGTTCTTTGAAATGAATGGTATAATAGGTGATTGATGGGAGTTAATCAAGTAGTTAAAAGATAACACCAGAGTTGAATGATTTTTATCATGGCTTAAGTGCAGCTAACCAGAAAAGTGTTTATAATGTGTTACATCACAAAGTATTTAAAGCTTTAGCATTCATTTCTTTACATGTGGGCTGTGACTGATCTTTCACAGTGCAGTTCTCTGACATAGAAAGAGGTGTAGGGCATGAGATAGATCTTCCCTGGCTTCTTAGTATTGATCTGCAGGGAAAGGCTGTGAAGGTTACTGGAACTATGAGTAGTCGGCTGCTTGGCAAGTAAGGGAGAAGATGATTTCTCATTTTAGTGCTCTGATACAAACTCATGCAAAGCTTTTTCATGTTTTTTACACAGAAGAAATTGACTCCTCAGTACCCATGCAAAAACATCTTACTGCCTTTAGGGGATGGATTTTGCTACATTTACTGCAGGATGTGAGATAACGAGGAGCCTGGTCTTGGCTCACACAGTGGTAATAAGTTTGTAGGAATTTTGCTAGAATAAGTTGTTTGTAAGTCTATAGGTTAATAACATTGTTTTTAGATTGACAGATCTAGGGTTCTTTTACCTCTTCTTTTTATTTAATGCCATGGCAAAAAATAGCAGACAGCTCTATGGAATGTAACAGCTTTTCTTTTTGCTTTTTTTCAGTTTTGGGTTTCTTTTTTCAGAGTCGTCTCAGTTTTTTAACTTTAACATAATTTTTTAGTTTATAGATTTTTAGCATTGGTATAGCTAAGGTTAAGAGTTTGGAACAGAGATATTATAGTTTGGGGTTTTTTCTTTCATATCAGTAGTAGAATAGGGATTATGTAAAGCTTAAAAAAATAATGTTAAAAAAGGGGGGGGAAAGGAAGGAAAAAAGGGTTTTGGTACAACATATTGGCAAAGTTAAATGGCAAGGATTAAAAGGTTGTTGGATTCAGTTTTGACACTCACCCTGAGATTTCACTTGCAGCATATTAGATTAGCTACCAGCTTGCTATAGCAAATGCATAGAGAGAAGTGATGCTTTTAGGAGATGCCTTACTACAGGTTATTACAACTATTAAAAGGTACCGTCACACCTATGTAGTTGTTACATTGCAATCATGAAAGTACAGGAAAAATCAGAACAGGCAGCAAATCTATATACACAGCATGTAATAGATGATCACTTTACAAGAGAAGTATTCCCTGTAATATTGTGGCATAGCTAATGCACCTGTTTATGCTAGCTTGACACCTTTGACTTTTGGAAATAAAAAAGGAGAAATTGTTCAGATATGTCACATGGAGAGGTTCAGCCTAGAAAATGTGAATAGATTTATTACTGTAGGGAAGGTATGTGTTTGTTTTGCCTACCGGTCTTAAATGCATACCCACTTGTTGTGTTCAGCCTGCCTTTGGTAGTGAGCAGAAGATGGCCATACAGACATTGTGGCAAGAAATCAAGATGTACTCTGTGATAATCTTGTTAACATCAAACACTGTAACTTATAAATTAAACAAGCAAGGAGAAGTGTATGTGCATGGATGATAGTTGCAAATACTATGCTACAAGTTACTTTTGCACACTTTGCTAAACGGTTTAATGCACAAGCTTTCAGCAATCTTTTTAGGAGAAACAGGCAATGCTACAAATAGGATGCCAGCTCAAGGTTAGGAAAGATGGGGACAGCTGTTTTGTTAGTCACCTGTATAGTAATGTCTAAAGTGCCACGTTTATTATCTTTGCAAAGGGCCCTTTCAACAGATAACAAGCACTGCTTCCCTTTTCTTTAAAGCAAAAAGGGGGAATTGCGGGATGTGAGATAATGAGGAATCTGGCCTTGGCTCACATGGCTGGGGAGAACATGGCTCTCTGGCTCCCATAACATGGCAGCTACTTCCCACAAGGGTAAGAGATAGTGATACATCTGGTTAGAGAATAACAGGTTATCATGAATATTAATGAATGAGACTATGCTTAATTATGCCAACCAATTAGTATGCTTCTGATTAGCATGGATAGCATCCTGCAAAGCTCATGTTACCAATCAGAATTTAGGCACGTTGCTTTAATCTGATATGAAACACTATAAAAGGACTATCCAGTCGCTAATAAAGGGCTCGACTTTATCATATTGATGTGTTTATGTCGTTCCGGCCCTGCACGTAAAAAATGACCCCAGCAATTTACCTGCTACCAAACAAAATAAGCAATCCCAGGATTTCAGCTCATGGATCAGGACACAATGTAAGATTTGTACACTGTTCTGAATTGGGTCACTAAATGTTTAAACAGAGGGTTTAGATAAAAGAAAACCTATGTGTAGTAAGCCTGCATGCTGGTTTGAACTAACTGGAGGATTTGAATGAGAAATTAGACTATAGGCTGAGAAAAGAAAACACTGATGATGCTACTTCTCTCATAGCTTTACTGAGAAAGAAAAAAAATGTTTTAAGACTTGTAACCCAAATATAGATAAGTCAGACCACTTTGGGCTGTGGCTGCTTTTGCATGGCTCTTTCTCCCTGCCTTTCATAGCTGGATCTGAATAATTTCACTAACTTCTTTCCTGCTGCTAATCCCCCTGGCTGATGTACCTTTGCCTATCTGCTGCATGAAACAGATGGTGAGATAAAATTGGGGAAGGGGGGAAGGTGGTAGGGGTGGTTTAAAACCCCGTTTTAGGGACTTTGATCTCTGGGAGTGGTGTGGTGTTTCTGTATTACTTTTTTATTGTATATATCTGTAAATATCTGTTATACGTTGTAAATATCTGCCTGTATATTGTGCAAAGCTGTAAAGATAAAGCTTCATTTGTTAACTTCCAGCCGACTGAGGCCTAGCCTGGGTTATTTCAAAGTGTGGGGAGGCGGGTAATTGCCAACCACCACAGCCTGCTATGTTTTTTCTTGAGTCACAGAACTG
Organism: Psilopogon haemacephalus; assembly: GCA_013396835.1. Classification (NCBI taxonomy): domain Eukaryota; kingdom Metazoa; phylum Chordata; class Aves; order Piciformes; family Megalaimidae; genus Psilopogon; species Psilopogon haemacephalus. Next base: position 94,836 of record VWZI01009966.1, read on the forward strand.
GAATAACAGGATATTTTTGTCACCATTCACCAAGCTTCTCATTTGCATGTGGAATTCATTTGCACGCCATTGACATTTGGGAGAGAGTCTGGGTGGGTCTGCACTCCATGCAGAAAAAGTCTCTGGCTGCAGTTGGATGGGAATAAGACTTGCTTGGCCTGTGGGAAAAATTGACAAATTTGACTTGGCTTCACGAGAATCTCTCACTTGTACATTTTTGTTTGGAAAGATGCAGCAGTGCCATGTGGGTAAGTCACAGATGTTAGGTATTGGTAGGAAGGAGATTTCCATCACAAATCACCTTCTGGGCTGTATAGCCACTTTCTGTTTCCAGGGAGTTCTTGGTGAATCACTTTTCCATCTTCAAAGCACTTTTCTGGGATTTAAAAAAAGTTCTATAGAGTCCAGAGTTTGGTTACTCATGCTTAGTAGGTTGAGAGAGGTTCTCCTCCCCCTCTACTCTGCCCCAGTGAGGCCACATCTGGAATATTGTGTCCAGTTCTGGGCCCCTCAGTTCAAGAAGGACCTCAGGAAACTGCTTGAGAGAGTCCAGTGCAGAGCCGCAAAGATGCAGAAGGTGGTGGAACATCTCCCTTCTGAGGAAAGGCTAAGGCTGGGGCTCTTTAGCTTGGAGAAGTGGAGACTGAAAGGTGACCTCAGGCATGTTTATAAAGATGGGAAGGGCAGTGTTAGAAGGATGGAGCCAGGCTCTGCTCAGTGATGTCCAATGACAGAAAAAGGGGCCAATGAGTGCAAGCTGGAGCAGAGGAGGTTCCACATGAACGTAATGAAAAACTTTTTCCCTGTGAGGATGACAGAGCCCTGGAACAGGCTGCTCAGAGAAGTCATGGATTCTACTTCTCTGGAGACATTCCAAACCCATGTGGATGCATTCCTGTGTGACTTGCTCTAGGTGATCCTGCTCTGGCAGGGGGGTTGGACCGGATGATCTTTTGAGGTCCCTTCCAACACCTAACATTCTGTGATTACTTACTATGCTGTCCTGGCTTGTGGCCTGGTGTGTGAAAGATTTTTTTCCAAAGGTAGCCTGTGAGTTCTGAAATACACCAGCAAAACAAAATTTTCCTTTGGTTTAACAAGTAGAGGAGCCAGGGAGATTTGTCCTGTGTTTGCCAGCACCGAACAGCCTGATGGAAAGAGTACTCAACGTAGTGAACCGTGGCTGGAGTGATGCAAATGTGTGTGAGCACACTCAAAGCCACTCTCTTGCTTGGGGTGAAGGTTAATGACTCTTCCATGTCTCATGATGGATTCATTCAGACATGAAGTCACTGGAAAAAATATGCATATATGTTCTCACTGACTCAAAACCTTGCAATAGCAGCATGCTTACAAAAAAAGACAAGTTGTAGTTAACTGTGTGATCTTAAAAATTAAATGTTGCTGAAAAAGATTCTGAATTCTGACTGAACACATGGTCACTTCAGCTTCTCCAGGATATTTGGCTTCCCTGTGGCTCAGTTAAAGACTAGGAGTTGGGATGTTTTTGAGTGAAGGATCAAGGCCTTGTTGCATATGACCAAAGAGGACCAGGAGCAGTTGGTGAAGTTGGGCTGGAGAAAGGATATTTGTGTTAAATTACTGTATTTGGTGGATCGTCCTTTCTGGAATAATAATTTTCAAGGATGATAACAGGGTGATGGTGGTGATATCACTGATTTACTTAGTTCTACCATTGCTTTAATTTCTAGGCTTGATCTTTCTGTGCTTCTGTTCAGAAGGTCAAGCATTTCCTAGATATGTTGGCTTGGTTGCTCTGTAGGGATCACACATTCTTCCAGGGAAAGCCTCTCTCTTTCCTCCTCATTATGTGTCTAGAAACTGGCACAGTATGTCCTCATAGGTATTAATATAACAAAGAGCTCATTCCTTTTATTAGTTCTAAAGCTTTCCAATTCCTGTGAGCAGGGACTGAGCCTCAGTAAAACCAGGGATAGTCTTGATTGGGTGAAGTGGAAAGTGTATGAGCCTTTTGCCAGTGCTGCCCAGAGGAACATGACGTCTCTGCAGCGTGAAGCAGTGCTGGATGCTGTGTGGGCTTTTCATACTCAACCTTCATTTCCTACTCAGCCTTAGACCACATCTGGAATGTTGTGTACAGTTCAAGAAGGACAGGGAGCTACTGGAGAGAGTTCAAGGGAGAGCTACAAGGATAGTTAAGGGACTGAAGCAACTCTCTTACTAGTTAAGACTGCGAGACCTAGGACTATTTAGTTTGGAGAAGAGAAAGCTGAGATGGGACCTCAATGTCTACAAATATCTGAATGGTGGCTGTCAGGAAGATGGAGCCAGTCTCTTCTCAGTGATATTTGGTGGTAAGACAAGGGACAATGGACATAAACTCAATCACAGGAAATTCTGTGTCAGCATGAGAAAAAAACATTTTTTATTATAAAGGTGCTGGAGCCCTGGAGCAGGCTGCCCAGAGAGGTTGTGGAGTCTCCTTCTCTGGAGAGATTCAAAACTCATCTTGACTCATTCCTGCATGGCCTTCCCTAAGAGGTCCTGTTTTGCAGGAGGGTTGGATTTGATGATGTCTGTAGGTGCCTTCCAACTCCCAGCATTCTATGATTCCATTCAGGATGACCTTCAAATTCTGTCTTTGGATCAGGCACCTAGAATGTTTTATTTATGTCGTATGTAGTAGCTGTACAATGAGGGTTTAAGGGAGCTCAGTTTAGGAGTGGGAGAGGAAGAAATACATCTGCTGAAAAATTATTCTCCATTTCTACATAGGTACTTGCCAGCCACTGGCATCTCTCACGTAGGAACATTGCATATGTGCTTATGCTGAGATGCTCTCTCTCTGCTAAGAAATGCACAGCAGTATGCTTATAAGGAACTGTCAAATCCATCACAGAATAGTAGCCTGCTGTCTTCTGCTTGCAGGATTTTAACATGTGTTCATGTTCTTTGTGTGCAGGAATACATGAGCTCACAGGCTGTTCTAACCATGTGGACACCACACACCAGCTAACAAATCAATTCACACCCAAGCGCTTAGGAGGTATCAGGCTTAAAGATAAACTTGAAGCAGAAGCTGCTGCTAACTGAACACTGAAAGGCTCACAGTGTCACAGATTGCACTGAGTTGGAAGGGATCCACAAAGGTCATCTTGTCCAAACACCCTGCACTCAGCAGGGACACCTCCAACTAGATCAGGGACACCTCCAACTAGATCAGGGCCATGGCAAGTCTTAATCTTGTCTCCCAGCACAGAGCCTCAACCGTGTCCCTGGGCAGCATGTTCCAATATTTCACTATTCTCATTATAAAGAACTTCCTCTTCATGTCCAACCTAAATCTGCCCTGCTCCAGCTTAAAACCACTGCCCCTCATCATATCAGCACCAGCCCTTCTAAACAGTCCTTCCCCAGCCTTCCTGTAGATCCCCTTCAGATACTGAAATGTAGCTGTAGGGTTTCCCTGGAACCTTCTCTTCTCTAAGCTGAACAGCCCAAATTCTTTCAGCCTGTGTAGGAGGGGTACTCCAGACCTATGATCATCCTGGTGGCTCTCCTCTGGACTTGCTTCAGCAGATCTATATCTCTTTTTTCTAGGGACCCCATAGTTGGACACAGTAGTACTCCAGGGGAGGTCTCACCAGAGAACCTGATGCCACACTTATTTTGTACATTAGTCTCTACTTTCTCTTTCAGTGGCTACTGAGGGGAACATAAATCCTCAAGCCTGGCATGCATAAAACTGTTTTTAGGATGTGGATTCCAATTTGTGTGCCTTTTGGATTTTATTCTTTCAGATTTAAGCATATAAAGGCCACCCTTGGAAAGGTCTGATGGCTGCTGATTTACAGTAGCTAAGGATCTGGTTCAAGGGATGCACTGAAATCCTGACTTGTGTAAATCACGTATTAGTTCCTATAGTGCTGTGTGATGTTCCCAGCGTGCTGTAGCTGAGATGCAGTTCAGTTAGCCCAAAGTCACTTCTGAAAAATTCTGTTCATAAGAGAGTTTACTTAAGTGTGAAAGATACACAGGCACTTGGAAATGGCAGGTAAATCCCTTACTGCATTTTGAAAATCCAACTTGGTGTTTCCTCCTTATTGATTTCCATGAATATTGAGTTTGTTTGTGTGTTTGAAAAATCCCATGGATACATCTTGATCTGCTTATAATTCTGGCTGTGTACAGCTTTGAAAGGATCATTTGATAGTTAGCACACTAGAGGGCTGATGTTTTCCTTTCCTAACATGGTCCTGTCTACAGGGTGTCACTTATTCATATGTTTGGCATGAAGATCACCTTCTGGAAAATACTAACTGATTGGTTTGTTACTTAGTTTGCATTTATGGTATTTCTTCCATGGTCTTTTGTGTTGTCAGCTACACCAGACAAAAAGGGGTATTGCACCTGGAAGTCAAAGACAGACAAAAAAAAATTATATATACATAGGTTGAGCTAATTTTCAGGAAACCAGAGCCTGACCTTTTGTAAAGGGTTAAGCCCACCTGGACCTTTCTCCTGACTCCTCCCTGGGGGTGGTCTGACCTGCCCCCACGGGTCATGTTTAGCCCCCTCCCACTTCTTGCCAAGGACTGCTATAAAAGGGGAGGGGGAGAGGGGGGACAGCTTGTCCTCTCTCTCTGGTCCTGCCTGCCTGACTAACTCCTCGCTGTTCTGCTGCCAGATCACCAGATGCTCTCCAGCCAACATATGGGGATAACAACCATTTTCTTTTTTGGAACTCTACCTAAACTGCATTTCACCCTCAAAATCATGCATCCTGCTTCATCCACCATCAAAATCATCAATTCCAGCAGTTGGACTCAACTCCCATTTCACAGGCTGTATTCTATTTTGTGTATTTTGCTCCCTTTTCCCCCTTTATCCTCTGTACTTCCCCCTCATTCTCCATATCTGGTATTTTGGTTCCCTTTTTCCCCAGCTTTTGTAATTCCCTCTACCTTTTATTTATTGTTAAAGTTTATCTCTTTTTACTCCCAAATCAAATCAAGTATTTACTGAGCTTTTTGATCTCAGGGGAGGCTAGCCTAAACCCAACATATCTTAGAGTCAACATCACTGCATTTAATGTGCTTCTAATTTATTTGAAGGTGTCAGTGATTATTTTTTTTCTAGCTTTTAATTTTGAGCAGCAGAGGTCTGCTGTTAAGCAGAGGTTAAGGGAGTTGAGCTTGTTTAGCCTGGAGAAGACTCTGGGCAGACATTCCTTATAGCTATCTTCCAGTACCAAAAGACATCCTGCAAGGAGGATGGAGAGGGACTTTTCATAGGGGTGTCTAGTGACAGGACAAGGAAAAATGGTTTAAGTCAGGGGAGAGTAGGTTTAGACTGGATCTTAGAAAGAAGTTCTTCACTATGAGGCTGCCCAGAGAGGTTGTGGATGCCTCCTCCAGCGGGGTATTCAAGGACAGGTTGCATGAGGTGTTGCACAGTCAAGTCTAGTTGACAGGTGTCTCCATCCATGCCTGGGGGGTTGGAGTAGATGATCTCTGAGCTCTCTTCCAATCTGAGACATTCTATGATGATTCTATAACACATTCTCATTACTAAAGAATTCTGCCAAACCAAGCCAAATGGTAGTTGAAAGGGAGAAGATGGAAAGTCTAAGGCCTCACTCCCTACTCACTGCTCTTTGCAAACCTGTGTGAGGGGGCCTGTTGGATATCTGCCTGAAGAAGATGAGAGCTTGGTGCCTTTTAGGAAGACTTATTGGCCAGCCTGAACACATGAAAAGTTCAAGTAAATAACTACAAATGCAGGGTGAATTTTCATTATGAAATGTTGGTAATGAGGAAACTGACAGATCATGAAAGTCACCCAGCAGAAGTAAGTTGGTTACAGTGTAATCTGTTCATCTGGTGCTGGCAAGCATGGCTCTTTATCTTGCTGCAGTGTATCAAGAACAGGCAGCCAAGACAGGATGGACAACTGCAGCTGACATGGACTGCTTGGCAAGAGAGCTCCAATGAGTTTTAGCCTTCTGGATAAAGTTCATTTACTGCAGTTCCAGCCCCAGAACTGCCCTGAAACAGCAAAGCTTCAGTAAGAAACAGGCAGTAACAAGCACTGCAAATAGAGAGGAAGACATCACCTGATCTCCTACTGGCCTTTCTAACGGGGAAGGTTCAAAGGTCTTGGAGCAAAACAGAAGAGTTGCTGAGTCTTACCACATGTCCATCCAGTCTATTACTCTTCTTGTCCATTTGATGGTCATGTCTGTTCCTGTCCAGTTAATATCTGATATGCCTTTTCTGTGATTACTTGCTATTAATTAGTGTTGTGAAACTGGGCTATGGCCTGTGGGCTTGCTCTGTTTTTTCTCTGCACTGGAACCCCTCAGTGACCCATCACAGTAGAGTACAGTAGGAGAACAAGGCAGGAGAAACACAGCTTCCCTTTATATTCTCCCATCCCCTAGCAGTTTGCAGCTCAGGGGCTTCCTAAGCCATGGATATTATCCTTGTGCTAAGCTCTTGATGGAATCTATTAGTCACCTTAACAGACTCTTCATCTATTTGAGAAGGTAGGGCTAGGTGTGATGGAGATGATGATCAATGTATTTTACTGTCTTTCTGTCTGGACCTCAGTGGCTTGCTGAGCTGCAGTGCACAGGCATGGCTGATGTTTAGAGGTTGATAGGAGCAAGCTCAATGGTGAATGGTGCCAAGTGTCTGTCAGAGACTGCCACAGACTGGAACTGTTGGTGGGAGCTACCCCTAAAGCAAACATTGACCTAGAATGATAGAATTGTTTCGGTTGGAGAAGACCTCTAAGATTACCCAGTCCAACAATCAACCTAAGGCCACCATGGTGTTAAATCATGTCCTGAAGTGCCATATCCACATGTCTCTTGAACACTTCCAGGAAGGGTGACTCCATCACCTCCCTGGGCAGCCTTCTCCAATACCTGCCAGGAGGTGCTGTGAGAACTGTGGGCACACAGAGCTGCTGATTTATAAACCTACAGGTGGCAGTAGGCCAGAAGCAAGCCAGTGGTAAACAAGGTGGTAGGAGCTTGTGGGAACTGGTGTGTAGGCAAGATAGAAGAATCAGAGGCTGGAGTGTCTCTTACCTGGAGAGAAAACTTTAAAGTGCAGCAGAGCCAAACAGCATGCAGCACCACTGAGCAAAACAAGAGAGCTGCTTGGCTTCAGAGATGAGTAAGCCTGTATGGGTACAAAACACTAGTGCTGGAAATGGCATTTCTGCCAAATTCAAAATTAGTGAGTAACAATTGCTAGTAGATGTCTGGCTTCTATTTTTTCCTTGTTTTCAGGAATGTGTGTAGGTTTCACTTTCATATCTCTTTGTACATTAACCCTTTGAATTTTCTCATGTGAGGTGCAGAGAATTTGTACCCCAGCTCTTTAAAATGGCAGCACTGGGGCATGTGGGTAATGCTGGTTACAACAAACAAAATGGTGTGTATGTTTCTTGCTGCTGTAGATCTTATTTGTTTACAGAGTGAAACTTTAACAACAAGATAAGGTAATAAGCAGAATAAAACTGCTCTTTCCTCTCTGGGCTAGTTCTGACCATTATCACTCATCTAGCTTCTTTGCAGAACCTGCTGATAAAATAAACATCCCTCCAAAAACAAAGTAGCCCTATGTCTTGTAGCAGTTTGAATTTTCAGACAGAAATTTCTAATTCCACCCCAAAAGACAATTGGAATTCCGAGATAACAGCAGCTCAAGCTTCCCAAAATTCATATCTGTTAGAAGGTCAATTTTCTGCTAAAGTGGCCTCTGCGAAACTTGGGTCAAAGCATTGTTCAAAGGAAGACTTAGGGACAGGTACCTCTGGTGTTCAGGAGGAAGAAGATGAGGAGAAACTTAAAGATTTGACCAGTTTACATTCACAATGTAGGATTAGCTACAAAGGGGGGAGATGGCTCTCAGGAGATTAGGAATGCTGTTAGGAGAGTTTTGTTTGGCCAGGTACCAACAGACCAGCAAGGAGAGGAAGAGGAGAAGGATGACATCCAGGGCTCCAATGATCCCCTCAGAGAGGTCAGGGAAGTTAGAAAGGAATATTCAAGGGAATCAGGAGAGGCAGTCCTAAGCTAGTTGGTGAGATGCTGTACTATTGGTGCAAATGCCCTACAGGTAGGAGACAAGTCTGCAAAGCAGCTAGGCCCACACGCAAAGGAGAGTGGAGTGGACAAACACTTGGCAACCAATCTTGGTGTGGTTAGCTTATGGACACATCTTCTGATGGCTGTGGGTATGAGATACACCTCTCGAGATGACTTGCCATGGGTAGCTTGGAAGTGGAACACAGCTGAGCAGGGAATGAAGCTTCTGAAGGAGTTTGCTGTGAAAGAAGTGCTTTATGGAGATCATGTGTTTGATTCAGGTGTTTGCCTCTGTCCCACATGACATCCTGGTCACCAAACTGGAAAAACATGGACTTGATGGGTGGACAACTCGCTGGATAAGGAATTGGCTGGATGGTTACAAGCAGAGAGTAGTGATCAAAGGCACAATGTCCACCTGGAGACCAGTGACAAGTGGCGTCCCTCAGGGGTCAGTGCTGGGGCCAGTGCTGTTTAGCATCTTTGTCAGTGATGTGGACAGAGGAATCGAGTGCACCCTCAGCAAGTTTGCAGATGACACCAAGCTGTGTGGCACAGTTGACTTGCTGGAGAGCAGGGATGGCATCCAGAGGGACCTGGACAGGCTGGAGAGGTGGGCCCAGGCCAACCTCATGAAATTCAACAAGGCCAAGTGTAAGGTCCTGCACTTGGGTTGCTGCAAGCCCAAGCACAACTCCAGGCTGAGTGGTGAATGGCTGGAGAGCAGCCCTGAGGAAAAGGACCTGGGGGTCTGGGTGGATGAGAGGCTCAACATGAGCCAACAGTGTGCACGCGGCTGTAAAGGGTTAAGCCACCTAGGACCCCCTGCTTTTCCCCAAGGGTGGTCTGGCCCATTTCTCCCAGGTAGCATGGTTGAACACTCCCACTTCCTGCCCTGATTTGGACTATAAAGAGTGGAACTCAGCCCCCCTCGCTCTCTCTCTGGCACCTTCTGCCCCTTCTCGGCGCTGCGACCCCCTGCCGCTCCCCGCTGCTCCTCCACGTGCTCTGCAACAAGCTGCGTGGAGACCAAGAACTGCTCAGCTGCATTTTGCAACCTGCTTCTGTTCTTCAGCACCACCAGCCGCAGGACTGCGACTTTGCTTTTTGGACTAAAACCCTGCCGCGGTGGTATCTCTTCTCCCTTACCCCCCTCCTCCCGGGCTTTCTGTATCCCTTCCCCACCCCTTCCTGTAAGAAACAGAAAACCCCTTTTCTCTCTGTATTTCATTGTTTAAAGGCCTTATACCCCATTCTCACTTCCAAACTGCTTTGAGTTTTCTTTTGGGCTTTGAGCTCGGGGTAGCTGGGCGTAAACCAATACAGCTGCTCAGACAGCAACTGTGTGCTGGGCTGCATTAAGAGCAGCGTGGCCAGCGGGGCAAGGGAGGTGATTCTCTCCCTTTTACTCTGCTCTTGTCAGACCCCACCTGGAGTACTGTGTGCAGTTCTGGAGCCCCCCAACAGAAGAAGGACGTTTAAACTGTCAGAGGGGAGATTTAAACAGGATGTTAGGAGGAAGTTCTTTGCAGTGAGGGTGGCGAGACACTGGAACTTTCTAACAGATCTTAATATTGGGGAGATTGAGCTGCTGCTTTCTTAGATAAAGAATTGTTTGCCTGATAATTCAAACTGCTTGGAGAAGTTGTAGAAAAGGAGCTTTGTGTGTCCTGAGTGGCTTGCACTCAATTGCCAGACTTGTTATTGTAAACAAGAGAAAAGTTATTGGTACATTCTCTAGGCATACAGCCAGAATTCCTATCTGAATCTGCTTGAGTAGAAACATCTTTGTTTCTCTTTCTCTTAGCCTGTTCTTTTTTAAAAAATCATACCAGACACTTTCAGGATTAGAGCAGAAATTAAGAATAAAATTATAATTAATACAAAAACGAATGCACATGTTAAATATATCACCATGGTCTTTGAATAGAAGTTTTGGCAAGGGTCAGTAACACTGCTGTCTGGCTGGATCACCTGTACCAGAGCTGTGGAATAGCTCATTTGATTACTGATATTTTTTTATTTATTAAAAGCATCAATAACAGTATTGGTAGCTATCTCAGTTATATTAAATCCAACCCAAGAAAAAACATAGTTGCTGAAATTCCAAAACATTCTTTCAATCTTCCTCCATGCCAAGTCCCATAGAAAAGTACCAATATTGGCCACAAGCCATCTATGTAAAAAACACATCATTACAGAAGAAATAATTGAATATAACAGCCAGGTCAGCTTCATTTTTTACTTCCAGGATTAATTAGCAATCAAAGAAATGGAATTTAACCTCAGGCCCCAAGTTGGGTAAGCCAATTAAAAATAATGTGGTGGTTTGGGAGTTACCCACCCCCCCACACACACACTTTGAAATAACCCAGGCTAGACTCAGTCATCTGGAAGTTAATAAATGAAGCTTTATATTTACAGCTTTGCACAGTATACAAACAGATATTTACAATATATAACAGATATCTACAGATATATGCAGTAAAATGGTACTTCAGAAGCACCACACCCCTCCCAGGGATCAGAATCCCTAAGAGGGGGTTCTAACCACCCTATCACCTTAACCCCTTCCCAATCTTATCTCACCATCTTTCTTATGCACCAGATAAGTGAAGGTAGATCAGCCAGGGGGATTAGCAGCAGGAAAGAAGTTAGTGAAATTATTCAGATCCCGATAGGAAGGTAGGGGGAGACATGCAGCAGCCAGAGAAGCTCAAGCAGTTCTGTCTTATCTATGTTTGGGTTACAACACTTAAATATTTTTTTTCTTTTTCAGTAAATCTATGAGTGGAGTAGCATCATAAATGTTTTCCTATCTTAGCCTATAGTCTAATTTCTCATTCAAATCCTCTAATGAGTTCAAACTAGCACAATAGGTAACTTGTTTGAAATTTCTGCCTCTCAGGACATAGTTAACTGATAAAACTGAAACCCTGTTGTAAACATTTGGAAAGACAGTTACATGAGAGCCCCTGGTACAGTGGAACCGAACTGCATCTAACACGAGTGTTCCTCAACAGGGCACAGCTGGCTCTGTAAAATCCTGCTTAGTGGTGATGTCTTGAAGAAAATAGGTCAGAAACTCTTCATAGTTTTCTTGAGAAGAAGTCTTTAGTGCCTTAAGATAATGTCACTATTTAGCTGAATTGGCTTTATATCTTCCTGCCAAAGGAGGTATGGCTTTCAAATTAGAGTTAAATCACTTACACCAGTAAGTGATTTCTCAGGTCTAGTTATGACAGCTCTGTTCCACAGGCTGAGGAGCACATGACATTTTCAGCTATCCAGCTCTCACTCCAGGACTGTCAAATAATGTGACTAATATGATTCCAAGGACCTGACAGAAGCTTCTGTCCTGTAAAAAATTGCAAGAGTGGTTGCTGAAGTTTTTTGTTTAAATTGCAGGACACAAGAAGGACTTGGAAGGTAAACACCAGGAAATGGATAATACACTGAGCAGAGATGAGGAAAATTAGCCATAAAATGTTGTTGATGAATAACATGGACTGAACATGAGAAGTCTTTGCCTACAGAATCACAGAATATTAGAGGTTGGAAGGGACCTCCAGAGATTATCAAGTCCAACCTCCCTGCCAAAGCAGGATCCCCTAGGGTAGTTTGCACAGGAACACATCCAGGCAGGTTTTGAAAGTCTCCAGGGAAGGAGATTCCACAACCTTTCTGGGCAAACTGTTCCAGTGCTCTGTCACCCTCACTGTAGAGAATTTTCTTCTCATGCTGACTTGAAACCTTCTATGTTCCACTTTATAGCTGTTGATCCTTGTCTTATTGCTGTGGGCCACCAAAAAGAGATTGGCCCCATCCACTTGGCACCCACCTCTCAGATATTTATACACATTCAGCAAAAGGTTGGTGCTGATACATCAGAGCCTGATCTGCATTTCAACTGTAGTCTATTCCATGTGTTATGTAAAGCTTGAGGGTCAGAAAACTTGCAGGATCCACATGGTTCTTAGGAAAGCTTCTGAAATGTCTGCTGATTCTCCTGGTAATTCACAAATTATACCCACATGCAGATCATAGCATTGTTGTGTGATATCCTCCGGGTCTGCTATCAGAAACATGTGAGTTAATCTTTATGAGGAAAGAAGGAAGGTTACAGGAGCAAATAGAAGATCTAGTACAGGTCAGTAATTAATCTTCCACATCTGTTTTTCCAAGGCTTAGAAGAGTTATATGTGTGTTGCACATGGATGTTGTTGCAAGTGTGTATATCGCATATAGAATCATAGAATTGTTTTGGTTGGAAAAGACCTCTAGCATTGAGTCAACCATTAACCTAAGATCACCATGGCCATTAAACCATGTCCCAAAGTGCCATGTCCTCACATTTCTTGAGCACTCCAGGAATGGTGATCAATGTTCCAATGTCTGACCAATTTTGCAGAAAATAATTTTGTCCTACCTAACTGGAAAAACACAGACTTGATGAGTAGACAACTCGCTGGATAAGGAATTGGCTGGATGGTTACATACAGAGAGTAGTGATCAATGGCACAATGTCCACCTGGAGACCAGTGACAAGTGGCGTCCCTCAGGGGTCAGTGCTGGGGCCAGTGCTGTTTAACATCTTTGACAGAGGAATCAAGTGCACCCTCAGCAAGTTTGCAGATGACACCAAGCTGCGTGGCACAGTTGACTTGCTGGAGAGCAGGGATGGCATCCAGAGGGACCTGGACAGGCTGGAGAGGTGGGCCCAGGCCAACCTCATGAAATTCAACAAGGCCAAGTGTAAGGTCCTGCACCTGGGTCAGTGCAATCCCAAGCACAAATACAGGCTGGGTGGCGAATGGCTGGAGAGCAGCTCTGAGGAAAAGGACCTGGGGGTCTGGGTGGATGAGAAGCTCAACATGAGCCTGCAGTGTGCACACACGGCTCAGACAGCAACTGTGTGCTGGGCTGCATTAAGAGAAGCATTACGAGCAGGGCAAGGGAGGTGATTCTCCCCCTTTACTCTG
>VWZI01009967.1:0-41157 GCA_013396835.1 Psilopogon haemacephalus
ATTGCATGGATCTTCCACATACCCTACTATGCACCATCTTCAGGAGAGATCGAATGCTACAACAGTTTGCTAAAGACCACCCTCAAAGCCATGGGGGGTGGAACTTTTAAAAACTGGGAAAAGAATTTAGCACAAGCAACATGGTTGGTAAACAGTAGAGGTTCTGTAAACAGGGCAGGACCTGCACAATCAGATTTGGTACCTACAGTGGATGGTGATAGAGTTCCTGTTGTACATGAAAAGAATCCGTTAGGGAAAACTGTTTGGGTATTTTCTCCTTCGGGCGAAGGGAAACCTGTCCGAGGGGTGGTTTCTGCAGAAGGTCCTGGTCATACATACTGGGTAATGCAGTAGAATGGTGAAATCCAGTGTATTCCACAGATAAATCTAACCTTAGCTGGAAGAATTTAGAGAGTTAAGAATTTTCTATTTTAGGTTTCATCTGGCGCCCATCACAACAGAATCTACAATACATCTGAGCACGAACACAATGTCACCTGGGAGTCCCTGGTCTCATCTCATCTGTGAGGAGACAAACTGTTTCCTGTTTTCTGAGCTTTTGAATCACCTACATCCAAGATACATCTGGAATTAATTGAATTTGTAAATATTCATTATTGTAAATATTTTGTTGTTTAAATTAGATAGATAATTCTCATTAAAACTGAGTGAAGTGACAGGGGTGGATTGTGTTGGTTTGAACTAATTGGGGAATTTGAGTGAGAAATTAGACTATTGGCTGAGACAGAGTTAAACATACAGTGTCACTTCACTGAGTTTCACTGAAACAGAAAAAAAATTGTTTTGAGAAATGTTCTCAAAACATGAGATAGCCAGTGTGCTTGCAGAGGGCCAGTCTGGCTTGGGTCTATGCTGGCTCCGGCAGCTTTTTCTTTTGTCTCTCGGTCTTGCTGGCTAAATTCAGAGTTAAATCACTAAACCTACTAACCTTTTCTCTTATCACTAAATCTCTCCAATCTTCAGCTTATCTGCAGCATCAAGAGGTGGTGAGATAAAGCTGGGGGAAAGGAGGGAAAGATGGTAGGAGGGTTTTGTTATTCTCTCTTGGGGATTTTGGTCTCCGGGAGGGGTGTGGTGTGTTTATTACCTTTTTTACTGTATATTTCTGTAAATATCTGTTATATCTTGTAAATATTTGCTTGTATATTTGCATTGCTGTAAATATAAAGCTTCATTTATTAACTTCCAGTGTGTTTTTCTGAGTTTTAGCCAGGGTTTAAAAAGGTGGGAGGGCAGGTCACTGCAAACCCACTACACTGAGTCCAGGTGCCACTGGCAACTCTCTCTCAAGTGGACACCAGGACTTGCCAAGCTTGCAAGACTGCATAGAACGGTGCAGAAGTGAGGGACTGTCCAAAGCAGGGACAGCACAAAACCAAGAGCTGTGTAAAAAGGTAGGAGCCACCCAAAAGTGGAAACAGTCCAAACGGGAAGTTTTTCAAGGCAGCAGCTCTGTCAGGGCAGGAACTGTTTCAAGGCAGGAACCTCATGCCTTTTCCCTTGCTCTATTTATGCTTTTCTAGACAAAGTGTCCATTTGCCATTTATACCCAACGAACCACCAGCCCAACTTCCAGCACAGACTTCCACACAGGTCAGCACATGCGTGGAGAAAAGCACTTTTTGCTGTTCCCCCTTCAAGCCTGCAGGGCGGGGGTGGGGGGAAGCCATTTTTGCGCCTTCTTCTCCTCCCCATTCAAACCTTGAGAGGGGAAGAAGAAAGGAATTTGTCATGTTCTAGGACAGAAATACAAAGATTACACTTTCCAGTACACCTCCTGGACCTATCCAGCTTCTGGAGATCTGTAAGTCTGTGGTGTTGTTAAAGGCAACTAGCTCAAGTAGGCGCACATATCATGGAAGACCGTTTCCTGCCCCATTCACACCTCTGGTGGGGCGGTGGACTGGGGTGTGCCCTGCCAAAGTTCACACCCCATTCAAACCTCCGGTGGGGCAGTGTCCTGCCCCGCCACACACACAAACCTAGGATTGAGACACCAAAAAAAGTGTGACAAGAATACAGTTTACTGAGCAAAATCAGAAAAGCATGGTACAAAATGCATAATTACCTTAGCCTATTTACAGAAAAAAATCATGATGCAAAACACAAGCAAGCAAGCCAAAATACCAAGCCAGAAAAATACTCTCTGATCCTTCCTTGTCTCATTGCCATCCCAGCAGAAATTATGAACCCTCAAGAATCTGGAACTCAAAAGTAGCAACTAAAACAGGAAGCCTCCCATGTTACAATCTTAACTTCAAGTCCCATAATACTTTGCTCCAGCCAGTACTTTCATTTTTGAAGCTGGCATATCTGAAACATGGTTTGAAAAACAGCAGCAGATTTACCTCAGTCCATTACAGTTAGCTATCTCCTTTCTCAGCTTTTGCATACCCTCAGTCTCCTTGCTGCCTGAGTGGTTTAAGAAGCAGAAAAGGCCTTGACTATGTAAGTACTGCTCAGCAATACCTCAAATATCCTTGTACTACCAATACTGCTTCCAGCACAAATCAAAATATAGCCCATACTAGCTACTATAAAGAAAATTAATTTTATCAGAGACAAAACCAGTGCAATATCCTTATTTGTTGGTAGTCTTAATAAGTCAGCCTTCCACATATGCACACTGACATTCTTTCTAATATTGGACCAGATTGTATCAAGTAGCTTCACTGAAGTAAATAAAATTTCTGCCAGGCAAATCTGACCCTTAATATTTCCATGTTTACCCTTTCTCTTGCACCACTTATTTGTTTACTTCATAAATGATTATTCTGAGTCCACTGTGACTACATAAGGGTTATGAAAATATGTTTTCTTGTGGAGCACCTGCTTGGGTTAGTGTCAAGATAAACTGAAAAGCAAAGGCCAGAGAACATGCTACATATCCCACTTCAGTGTTTCAAGAAGGCCTTTTAACTCTTACTTGTTCTCAGACAGCACAATAGAAACTACATAACAAATCTGCATGCTGCAAATTGCTCCAGGCAGCTTAAATCCCAAGTGGTGCATTGAGATCAAATTTCAGTACTGTGGCATGCATATCCTATCTCATCTCTGCATCATATTAATCTTTTTCTTTTATACCTTTAAAGATGGTGAATCACTTATTTTATGCAATCAAACATTTGCTTTCCAGCACCTTTGTCAAATCTGTTTGCAAGTAAAGATAATTTAGAACACTTTTCACCTCACATTACAAGCTCAGAAGGTTATACTTGAGTTTAAGACCCCAATACAATTGTGGGAGGACTTGGTTTGCTTTGTTTGGTGTTTTGGGTTTTTTTTGGTGGACATAATGACAAATATGTTTCCCTTCTATAAGGTTTTCAGTCTAAGCAAAAAACTCAGGACTATACAACATAAACAGCTTTCTGTCTATTAGAAATGCTATCCTGGGTTCGAAATTGATTTGTGAAGTTTGTCACAGAATTATCAGCACTCCATGATTTTTTATCAATATATATGGGATTTTTTTCCATGCCTAAAGATTAAAGTGCTTTCTCTGCTTCTCTGTTACCTGCTAAACACCTGACAGTTCAGATCAGTGATTCGACATCTCATTACCTGTTATTGTGACCAACCTCTGGTCTATTACAGATGCAGGGTCTGTGATTCAGCAAAGTACCCTACAAGAGTCCCTCTTGTAAGGCAAATAAATCATTCACGTTTTTCTCATTTATTATCAGCAGCTTCTGCTCAGAGAAGTTGCAGATGCACATCTCTTCTAAGAGTTCCACGTATTTCATTCCACAGTATTACCTAAAGCAATATATTTTCATTCTGAGAGTAACATTACTTTTGCGAAATATATTTGTCAAAACATATAGCATTTACAAATGCATAGTAAAGGATTGGTATCAGGCTTGGTGGTTGTATTTTACAATTGCAAAAATTTCTTTCACAGACATAGAATTTCCAAACTTCCAATACCAAAATTAACATTTCATATTCAAACTTTTAGATCTGTTGTATCTGTCTTTGTCAGATATTCCAAAGACATGTAGACAGATTGTTTTTTAGCCATAGAGCTTCTCATCTGTAAGGCACATATAAAATCTATTTAAACTTATAAAAGAAGCGATGGGAGATATCTCTTCCACTAGAAAAGCTTTAAACACCTAACAAATAACAACAGAATCATGCTGAATCACTCAAGATGAGTGATTCAATGAGTTCTATTACTTACAAAGTTTTTAGCTTACTTTTGTGTTTAACACTTAACAAATTGTCTTTTATCTGGGCATTGCAGCATTTAAAGTTTCAAGGAGGAAAAAAACAACCAACCAAATAAACAATCCATTCTGTCTCAGAATACAAGAAGGTTTATTTGTATGCTCTACTTGAATTACCTCACCTTTGAGGGCAATGCATGTGTAATGAAGTTATCTAACTTCTACAACAAGAAAACATTCTACCAGTCTATATTTCTGAAACAATAATTGTCATCAGCATCACCTGTAGGACATGGAGTAAGTGAAGACATGGATGAATAGTACTGAAGACAGTTTCTACATAAATTGCCCACAGTGACTAAGTGGACCAATAGCAGAACTGAATAAAACACTAGATATCTCATACTTACATGACACGACTTGAGAAACTAAATGTTAACACAATTTTTTATTTTCAGAGGTAGAATTATGCTCGTGCCCTTTAGATTGTGGAGATGAGCATTTAATTGTACAAATGTCCTGGTAGGGGCGTGATTATTGCCCAGAGTTGGTTTGTGTTTGTCAGACCACTGCAACATGTGTATGAAGCGATGGGAGTGGTCTGAAGCTACCGTTGCCTTGCCTAGTGTTTTGGATTACTTTTAGATCCCAACCAGCTGGCATGAATCCAGGCTGGCTCTGGCTTGCCACCACGAGGCGCCGACCCAACCAGACTGGGCACGCCTACTCCCCCTGCTGACAGCGGAAGAGCTACAAGCCCAAAGGCAACGAAGCCCCTGCCGGTCTGCAGCGATTCTGACTCAATTGACGCAGAGGACGTCTGGCTCCAGACAAGGGCAATCCGACCCGTGATCTGCCAGGAGATCACTGCCAGTGGCCGCGGACAAAAGGCCACCACAGTCAAGAAAGTCCACCCTTATACAGAAGAGCAACTGAGGACTTTCCAAGAGACTTTCTCTTGCAAGCCAGGCGTGTCCCCCATGGACTATGTATACAGGGTGTCAACCTCTGGGGGTGATCATGTCTTCCTCAGTGCCGAGGAAGCTGATGTGTACTGGGGGCCTGATATTTACCTGGATGCTGGACCAGACGGGAATTGCTCCCTGACAGCCTGAGCAGCTTTCTGGGCTGGACAGCGGGAGATGGTTGAGAGGGGAGAACCCACTGTTGTCTGGGTAAAAGACAATGACGAGCTCTCTACAGCAGTTCGACAGCTCGCTTGCACCCAGGCCATGCATGACAAAGGACTTTATTCCTGTCTTATGGATGCGCCGATCAAGCCAAAGAGATTAAAGTCCCTTGTCCAAGGCCTCCCAGCAGCTTTTAAGGAACAGATTCTTTCCTTAATGGCTGAGATCGAGCAGGTGATCCAGTGGAACCAGAACTCAAACAACCCTCCAGAGCATGTCATGACCTGGAAGGAGCTGGGAAGGACACTGTTCAGTTTTGGACAGATGATTGGATTTGGAGATCAGAGACCTCTAAAGGGGAAACAACCCGCTGACACCCCCACCGCCAGCTCCATGAAGAGACGGGAAGTGCGACCAGTGAAGAAGACATCACTGCAAGCAAGTCCACCCAGAAGTCCATGCAGCAGTCCACGCAGCAGCCCACCGAGCAGCCCCCAGCAAACCAGACGTCTTCAGAGACTTGACGCCAAGGACAACCAGAGAAAATGACCAGTGTGGGACAAACCCTGATTGGACTCAGACCTTGCTGTAGTTAGGATTCTGTATCAAAGCCTCTGTATTAGGGTGTAGATCCCCAGCTTTGATGCATGAAACTGCACAAGAGGCAACGGGGTGGTATGTCCTTGTATGGGCGTGATTATAGCCCGGAGTTGGTTTGGCTCCTGGGGTCCCCCTCCCCCTTCCGTAGCAAGGTCCAGAATGGGGTGCAGGGGTGGGGCAACACCACGTGGCCCTGGAACCAGGAGATCTCGGGCTGCACGTACAAATCACGCACCCGAGTCAGGTGATCTGTGCCGTGTCTTAAGGTGTTGAGAAACCCACCCCTGGGTGCGGGACTGTTTTGAACCAGTTGGCTGTTCAGTGGATGCTAAGTGCCTATTGGTCAGTTCCATGCTCTCCTAATGGGGTATTTAAGGAGGGTACAGCGGCCATTAGCTCTCTTCTTCGTCTCCCCCTTGGGCTGCGAGGAACTCCAGCCTCACCCCTGTCCAGCACCAGCCACGTGCTCAGCAAAGGCAGTGGCAGCGGCAGGCATCGCAGCTTACAGCAAAGAGGCAAGGTAAACCCCTCCTCTTTTCCTCTCTATTCGGGATAAATCCTTCTCCTTTCCCCTCTCTCGGGAAGTAACATTGTAACTACCGTGTGTTTTTGGGGGCTTTTATAGGCATGGTTAGAATTGCTTTGTATTCAGGCTCTCTGTTCTCTGACTGTTTAAACTGTTTATTCTGTGTTTCAAGCGGTTTTCTTGCATTTATTCCTGCCAACAGCGCATCCAAAGAACCCGGGGGACTATTCCAGGCCCCCCCTGCGAGTATCAATAATAATTAAAATTGATATTCGTGACAACAAACTAAGACAATCAATTGTATTTTTTTCAGTCCTAAGAAGCATTTTGCTTATCATTAAGAATAGCATACTTAAACTCACAAATAGACAACTAATGTGTTCACAACTTCTGGACACAATCATAGTCTGTGTTAAATTAATGCATGTGTAGAGCAAGCACTTTCAGATTATTTCTTCCTACCATATAGTCAACAATTCTCTACACTACAGCTCAGACTTCTAAGGGGAAACACTAACTCCTGCTTACAAAAAACTTTACTTGTTTATAGATGCATGCAGAAAACCAACGAGAACTAACTACTTTCTGTCTTCATATGGGGACATGTGGCGCCTCACTACTTCAGGGTTGATTAAAAGTTAAAGCATATCACTTACAATGTTATACATCACAATATAAAAAAACCTTTCCTTTTATTTTCTGGTCATTCAAAATGTGGTTCATAGCTCTAGACAGGCATTTCTCCTCATAGCTAACATACCTCTGCAGGAATCAGCAAATTATTTCTCTACACAGACAAGCTACATTTTTCATTATTCTCTCTCTGTCTTCATTTTTTTTTTTTTTTAAAGCACAATCAGCTGTCCTACATTCTCTCCCTGAAACTGTCTGAGAAGACCTCTGACACTTTTCTTTCTCACAGGCAGTGCTGGTAGTAGTTTCCTTTGTAAAGAAAAGGATACAGAAGATAAAGAACATGTTAAGGATGCTAAATCCCAAAATATTTGTTCTGTCTCATAGATGCTCTGACTTGTAGCACAGCAGTCTACTTGCAGTTTTAATTTCCAAAGCACTAACAACATGCCAAGCATTTGCAACTATGATTAAAGCCAGAAATGACACAGTATATTTGTGAGTGAGAGAAACAATATTTGATACTTGGACTATGGAAAATTTTGTTGTCCGATAATGCTTTCGTATAATCACTTAAAAATATGACTATGTGATTATGATCATTATTCTTAATTTTGGTGGTGGTGGTGCTTTTGGCTTGGTTTTCAGGTTTAGTTTTTGTGTGTGTGCCATCATGCCCACTTCAAAATGAAAGTGCTGGCTGGAATAAAGTATCATGGGGTTTGAAGTTCAGATTGTAAGATGCCAGGCTTCCTGCACTGATTGCTGCTTCCGTTTACCCAATTTTGGGGTGTTGGTCTTCCACTGGGAGGGCGGAAGGAGGGTCGAGGGTGGGAGGACATCTCTGGTTTCTGCATTTTTGCTGTACTTTCCTGCAAATACGCTAATGTCATTGTGCATTTTATTGTTTCCAGTAAAACTCTTTATCTCAACCCTGGGGGTTTTATAATGTGCTACTTTCCCTTCCGTCTGGGTTGAGAGAGAGAGGTGCTTTTGAGATGGGGCTGTGTTAACCCAGGACAGTGTTGTATGGTTGGTTTGTTTTTGTTTTTTTTTTTCCAAATGACAAATTTCTGTTAATACTCTCCTGTTCTCTTCTGAATACATAACTTGACTCACAGGAACTTTATCCATGAATTAGAACAAAAAATTCCTTATCCTTTCTCTATACTAGCCTGTCAGTTTGGGAACTGTACCATGTTTAAAAGGTTACTAAGAGAGGTTGTCAAGAGACACACAAAACACATGGTTTTCACTGCGGATGAAGTGTTCAACTGTAGATGAATTAAACATGCAGCTGGAATTTTGCACAAAAGTGATGAGAAGTGTGAAAGTGCAGGAATGCCGTAACGCATAACAGTTGCACGGACCCTCAATAAAACAGAAATGGGATCACTAACAGAGTACTCTTAACTGCTGTCAATAGATTAGAAGAGTAATCTCAAGTCTGGTTTTTATACTAGACACCCAACCACTATTTATGAAGCTGACTGCATGTTGTGGTTTTAGAGCTGACAGAAGGAAGCTCTCAAATTAATTGGAGAGAGAACAGAATTGTATTTTGGATAGAGAGATACAGGAAGAAAATTACAAAGCAGATACAGAATCCATAGTGATCCCCTTGAATTTTTCCCCCAACGCAAAACTAAATCTATAATCCCCAATCCTTGCCCCACAACACCTCTGCCATCCATAGGCCTAAACAAAAGCCTATGGAGGCCCCAAAACAAGCCTACTCCTCACATATTTGTCCCAATAATGCAGCCAGGCACGGATAGAGGGGGAGGAAAGGAGAGTGACCTGGCCTTGCCATGAGCTTATAAAGAGATAGCAGAATTATGGGATTGCATAACATTTTTTTCTAGTCTCTAGAGGATTTTTAACCCTATAGTTTCCAACCTGGGACACTGCAGTTTACTACATGGCTCACATATTCATCGCTTCATCACATATAGCAACTAAAATCCCTCAAAGCTTTGCTTGTATTATCTATGCATGTTCAAGGACTAATTTAACACAAGATATTACTCTGTGGTAAGACATACCTACTGATTGGCTGAAAAGACAAATAGTGCCAAGTTACTGGGAAGATTTTTCGTAAGAGCTTTTCAAACTCACGAGGCAATCTACTTTAACAGCCTATGTTTAAACACATCACTTTTGAAGATTATGACCAGTGTTTAAAGTGTAAAGGACCACCTAACTCTACATATCTTTAGAAAAATAGACCTACATTGTTGAGTTACATGGCACAGTATTACGATACTGTCTTAAAAATGCAGCATCTCTGAGACAGATGTTATGGGTGAACCAGAAACATGACTGGGCTCTTACATTTTCTTAGGTGCAAATCCTACTACAAATCAAAGAAATGCTGCTTGCTCAGTAGCAGGTATCTAATCTTGAAAATGATAATGAGATGCTAGCTTTTAAACATTGTTTATGGGTCATTTTGCACTAGATGGAGGTCATATATCATTCACTACATGTCACTCAGATTCTGTTAAAAGCATAAATTAGTACTTATCCATAAAACAAAAGAAGAAAATCTGGTTTAGTAGTCCCCTGGAAAATCTAAACAAATTATGCAGCATCATACTTCCACCTACAATAAAGCAATAAATTATGCATGTAGAAACAGGAAACAAAAGTGGAGGCATCAAAGAAGAACAGAATGCATCATAAGAATACTGTTCAGACTACAAAATGCAAGGATCTACTGAGGTTTTTTTCTAGTCTGAACCAGCATGCTCTGGGGATCATCTCAGCCTTAGAGTGATCCTTTTCACTTGACATATTACTCTAAATTGGATGCTCTGTGGTATGTTTTGGCTTGGTTTTCTTGCTTTGTTCCTCTCCCCTCACCCCCCTGACCCCACCCCAACCTCATTCCTGTAATAGGCAAGGAAACATTAAATGCCACTATACAGGTACCTGTAATGGTGATATACAATATGCAATCACTTTACATAAAATATCATCAAGAGAGCACATTTAAACTAAGGCACCAATGCCATTACTACAGACTTTAGGATAAAACCATTAATAAGTACAGACTGGAAATTACTTCAGAATTCCCAGAAAAGAATAGAAACTACATGCATGGATATGTTTCAAAGAGAGGAAGAGGGAGTAGAACAAGTAACACTAAATTCTTCTGTTTATTTTGTTTTAAACTGCGGGGAGAGGGGGAGGAAGAGGAGGAAAAAGAGATATTCCAAGACATTGTCCTAAGTCAGATCTGCACATCTTTTTACTTTGTTTTCATTTTCACCTAAAACTTGTTGAATCGAAGCTGGTGTTTCACAGCATATCTTCATTCTTCAGAAGGGGTTGATACACAGTGCCTCTAGCTCTACACCTGTTCTGAAATTATCTCTTGATGCACATTCAAAGCTGTTTCAACAACATCCGTTAGCAGCATCAGTCAATAAAACAAGGTTGAAGCTGTCATCTAAGAATTATACAGCAGCTTATTGCAGCTGGTAACTTCAACAGAACTCCTGTTGTGCCAAATGACAGGGCATAAAGTAGATCTGAGTCATGACATTTCTGTATGTAAAATCTTGGTTACTATACATTGTTGCAGCTGCTTTGATCTACCTAGACTCACCTGTGTCTTGCAGAACACACTGAAACTCTGCAAGCTTAATTCTATTTAGTACTAATCAAGTTGCATGAAAGCAAAAATATCACATTCTCCTTTTCCTCTTGGATACTTTGGTTTATCAGGAAGGCAGAATGCAGACTGTTAATCATGCTAAAACACCTCTAATCGAAACAGATTTAGCTAATGTAGGCAAGATGTAATTTTCTTCTAATGGTGCCATGACCTGGTGTTCTGGTATGTACAGATGTAATAATAACTGAAAATGTTCAAGTACTGGTCATCGAAAGTAAATGTAATAATTTCCCATGCTTTTTACTCTGGACACATAAATGCTATTAGCTTTGTGTTTTGTTTTCTTTGTTATTAGGTAAGAAATTTCAGATTGCCACTATATTCGAGAGGGAAGAAGACAAAATTTATAAAGCAAAATAATGAATGGAAGAGACTGTCAATCTTTCTTTTGATAATCTACTCCTTATTTTACCAGAAGTCTTAAGATATTGACAATAGTTGTCCATCTTTGTCCATATAAGATAAACAGAGGTAACAAAGAAAGAAATCTTGGGAGAACTGCTAATCTTGTACTATGAAACATTAATAGTGAGCTAAACTAAGTTGTGTACTACATTTATATTTTATTTATAGCTATCCTGCAAAACTAAAAGATTGTACAAAGAGGATTTTTCAATAAATATTTGTAACAGCAATGGAGAGACGGGACGCAACTTTATACAAGTAAGGTGTCCATTTATTGAGTGCAAAGCACCAGCTTATATATTCTAAAATCCAAAGCTTTTGCATTGTGTCAAATATTAATTGATTGCTACAGCTGTGTAAATCAAGCTATTGGCCAGTAATACCTTATCAGAACACAACTCCATAATCAGGACAAAGCTTACATTCTTTTTACTTGGCATTGCTTAGCTCCTAGACACTCATTATCTCTAACAAAAACATCTGCCAACTTTCATTTCTTTAGACCTTCAGCAGTATCTATCTGTGCCTACCAGTAACTTTACGCTAGTTCTGTTGCATTCTGTACCCATGGCTTTCATCCCACTAAAGTCAAAACATCTATGCACATCAGTCTGTCAATACTCTGAGCAAAGGCTAGCAAAGGAATTCCTTCATATTTCCAAAATTAACTGTGTTTGCACTGGGAATAAAAATTCAGCTTCAAGCACACAAAAATAAACAGGTCAAACAGTACTAGTATTAGGTATAAAGTGGAATGATTTTCTGCGTGTTGCTTGGTGTTATTTTGACATGCAATGGTCCATTCAGCCTTACTACTTATTGCTTCGTACTACAAAATTAGTATTACTCTACTCCTTTCTAAACTCTTGTTCCAGGTAAGAAAAAAAGTAGTTAAAAATACTGTGTGGTGTTTTTTTTCTTTTTACATTATTTAAGCATTATGGTATTTCAGTGTAGCTCAAGTCACCAAACCTTGATTGTCATCATGTCAGAAATTTTCCTATGTTTTTGAGTGTTTGATTGTCATCTACCCCTCTGAACAAATAATTTTGTGCGTGGATAATTTTTGTTAGAGCAAATTTTTTCACTATATTCTTTGTTTCTCTAGAATGGGAGAATCCACAGACAAGGAAGATTACAGAAACATCTGAAGGTTAGTTACAAAATAAAACACAAAACTTCAGAACAATTCAACAGCTGCTACTTGGCACACATGCTCCAATACTGTCTTGGTAGACTTGAAGGGTCAAAAATAGGCCTATATGTGTGCTCTTTTGTCCAGACATTTTTCTGCTCTCCTTCCTTCTGTTGGGAAAGAGATAACGGAGGAGAAAAGTGCAACAGACCTGGAGCCATGGATTCTGAGCACTCTGACTTACACAACTTGTTTTCCTCCTGCTTGTATCCATGGTAAACAAGGTACAAATGCTTGCTTTGTGCCAAGCCTGTGCTAGGCCTATGTTCTCTCCCTATATGGTTGTAGCAAACCTGTGGTTTCACCCAAATATGATAAAACATGGCTTACTGCCACTCTGATTGGACAAGCCGTTATGTCTAAAGGTCCAATCAATCTCAGGCATTGATATAAAAACAGATAAGCAGGTAACACAACGTGCTTTGCCATGCCTTTGCCACTAGTGTGTGTTGTATCTGTGCCTCTGATGCCTACTGGCAATGCTAATGCCTAATTGCTTTATAGCACTATAAGATATAATCCAGCCTTGAACTGCTTCGAGTTTAAGGAGCAACTTTAATGGCATCATGCGATACCTGCATAAAATAGCCAGCATGATACACACCCACTGAGACACATTGCAAGACATCTGCTGCATTTCCTGAAGACAAGCAAGCCTTGGCAGCACACAGACTGTCGAAAGCTAAGAACAGGTCAGAAACTGTCTGCTCCCCACCTCCTTTCCACAGCAGCTTGTGGAGCCTGGGGTAAATCAGAAGTCTCAGCAGCTGCAGCAGCAGCTAGTAGCAGCAATGGCCAGCAGCCAGACCAGCCAGAAAGGCAACAGACAGAACTCCCTGCAAGTATTCTGAGTACTGTCTCAATTCATTATTAATCCTGCAAGACGGGAATAATAATATTTGTGAGTAAATACCTTAAAACTTCCTTCGTTACCTAGTTTCTGACTTAAGCAGAGGGGGCTTGAGTCCATCTAGTGGCCAAGCAGCACTATTGACTGCAAGAAATCTCAGTTAATTAGCTGATTAATTCAAATCTGATCTGATCGCTTATGCATATTGATAGTTACTTCTAGATCTAGATGTCATCTATGTAATGTGTTCCATGACTGTTATGAAAGAACCTGTTTATTATTAAAATTAGTGGTCAGGGTGGAAAGGTTTGGATATAAAAAATAATTAAATAATTAGTTTTGGAAAATCATCTTGCATTAATTAATCAAACCCGTTATCCACCACAAATAAACTTTTTTTCATCTCTCACCTAAGCTCAAATGAACTGCTCAAATGTGCAAAGAAATAATGCTTATGGAACACAGAAGAAAAAAACTAATTTCAGATAGTGCTGAAGACAGTTAAGATGTTGGCTTAGTCTAAGATATAGAAAAATAGAGTCATAAAAAGTCCCTATATGCAGTGTTTTAGTTGAGCGAATTGGCTCGTATGTGCACAAGTACTTTATGGCTGCTTAAGGCAAGTGGTTGATGTCAAAGTTCTTCAATTACAATAAATTACTATGTGCAGGAGACAAAGGCAAACTATGTCACATTAACAGAGAAAGCAAGGGGACATCAACTGTTACAAACCATGAGAGGAAAATGAGTTGTAATTACTCCTATACCAGGTTTTTTAATATACTTTGTTTTCAGAAGTTTTAAAAATTACTTAAGAAAGCAGGTCATCAAAAACATTGGAGGTTTTCATGCTGCATGCTGGCTCACAGAATTCCAAATAATTGAGTATCATCGCATTGGAACGTGTGGTGAAAACCTCATTTTTCCTTACAAATACCCTAGAGAGCTAGGAAGTATTAATTTTAAATAGTGTTAACTGATTCTTACACCTTTTATTACTAGCCAGCATGGATCTCTTAATATCTGTATGCAACAGTGGTGGTGGTTTCAGAGTACAGTCACTTCATACTGGACATTAAAAATTATAATGTCCTGTAATTATCATCCATCAGATATAAATATGACATACAATGTTTGCTACTGAAATCCAGGTTGAAGGAAGGGAGAGAAGTTGTATTTGTGACTTGATTTCACAAAACTTGGAAATTCCTTTTATTCTCAACACTGACACCTATAAGCTGCCATAAGTAAATCCAAAATATATAGTGTGACCACACAGACATAATAAATCCTTTCAAAGCAGCTTCTATAAAGCTTGTCAGACCTTTTGTATTGTCAGTAAGAGAGATAAAATACCTTCAGTAAATCACATAGATTTGATTATGTCCTCAGACTTCCTTAAGCACTTGAGAAGAAGTAGAGGTCTCCAGATTCTACATTTCATTATATTTGGAGCAAGTTGAACAGGAAAAGTGAACAAGGTTTATTGTATGTTTGTGAGACCTTCTTAAGTCTCTTTTGATACCTGCTATATTCATTCACTTTTCATGTATGTGACAGTTAATTGAGAACATTCATTTCCTATTAGGTCAAACACCGTAAATTCACTCTATTCTGCTGGCTTCCTTTGACAAAGTAATTTCAAATTTAACAGAGTTTCTGTGCTTTATGAAAAATGCTGAACATTAGCAATCTCCATTTCAAATGTGTGTCCCCTCCCAGTCCAGATCTTCCCACATATCTATATTATCACCATTCATCACAAGACAGGAAAAAACAGAATTGATTTTCTCCCCAAATACTCCTGCATTTCTCTCATCAAAACTTACAGCTTTAATGTATTTATTAATTAAAAAAAAAATTCTGGAGGAAGCATTAAACTGTTGCTTTGTAGAATGGGATATTAAAAAAAAAAAAAAAAAAGGCAGTTGTCATTCTTTGGAAGTTCCTATTTGCAATTCTAGAGCCATTTGTCATATTTTTCCCATTAGTTCTTTTTTAACAGCACTTTTAAAAAGTAAACAAAAGTTAATTCTGAAAAAGCTTAATTTAACATTGTCAAAGTTTCTTTCCAAGCCCCTTTCTCCATGTATATGTACTAGCTCAATCTCCTGGTATCTTTCTGCCCACTGAGATATCAAATCTTACTTAATGTATTTATCATTAATCTAACCATTTCAGATCCCAAGAACAGCAACCTTTGTGACTTACTTGTAGTTACATAAAATGTCATTATGAAGGAGACACGTGATGCTACCCAGTGCAGCTTCCCTCACCAAGTAGGGGCAACCTCACAGATAGACCATGATTCTCTATTCCTCACTCAGGGGTGTTTTGAAAACCTGCAGAGCATCTCTGGGCAGCCTTTCCAAAGGTCAGCAAGTTGAAAAATCACTGATTGCCTCCTGAAATCATGCAACTCATAAAAGTGATATACTTCACCTGAAATGATCCCATTCACCAGTCAGTTAAACAACAAAGTCTGACAATCCCCTTCAATTCTCTCTTCTCCATCTCAGCCACTCAGTTTTTCCCACTTTTTAACTATCTGCACATGTCTCAATTGGCTTCATTCTCTTAATTTCCTATTTGTCTTGTCATACAGGATTTAAACATAAATTCAAGCATAAGTTCATTCAAAAAGGAGGTTAAATTCTCTCAAAATCTAGTTTTATGCTATCTACAGTGCCTTGTAAAACTGAAACCCAAACCAATATGCCGGAACTCACAACCTGGAATCCTTTTATCCTCAAACTTTATTTCCCTCACAAAATTATTTCCAACAAGCAGTCAGGTTTTTTCCTCCTGAACTGAATTCTGTGTTTTGTAAAACTATGCAGATGTATTTTACACCAAGTAAGGCTTGCCAATTGCCCCCCTCCCCCCAAAACCTCCAGATAAATATGTATGGTGTAATCCACTCCTGCAATGAACACTCTGTCCCCATTTATTACATTTTTCCCCTCTGTTATAATTAATTACAGTCCTAAAGAGGATTTTTTTTCCCCTATTTCGTTCATTTTTAAAGTTCCTTACATGGTTAAGGTTTAGACACAAACATGCTAACATTCTAAATAATAATAATATGAATTAAAATATAAAAAGTTGTTGTTCATACACATCCAATAGCAAATCTACTTACGTTGCTGAGAGTGATGAAATGCTGTAGGTATGATTTATCTTAATCTTTTCATCTGACAGCTAAGTCACATTGTGGAAGCCACTATGTCCTGAAATATGAGATTATAGAAATTCATTACATTTTTCAGGGAATAGATGCAGATTTTGGTGACATTGTTATGGAATAATGCATATGCACCTAACACATAAACAGCTTAATATTAATTTTCTTCTGGAAAAACATCCCAAACAAACCAACCAACCATCAACAAAACTACAATAGTACTGTGCATAGGCAAATCCCTGGATTTTTCTACAGTGTTTTAATAGAGCACTGAACAGAATACAGAGGAGATTGGAACAGATCAATGGCTGCCTTTGTATGTTATAATTTCCTATTTAACATCTATTATCTGTTTTGCTATTGTTTCTGATTTTTACAGCACAATATCATCTACAACAAGCACTAAGCCTAGAAGGAGCCAAATATATAGTTAAAAGATCCTGAAGTCATTTATAGAAAAGGGGATTTTTAGAGCACCATATTTTATCTCAATAACAAGCTTACTGCCTGTAATATATCTAGAGTAATTAAGCCCTGTTTGGAATTCACTCACTTCACCTTTATAGAAAGAAGAGCCTTCCGCAAGGTACTTAACCCTAACTTGAAGTTTCAAATGGTACAGATCTTAAACTCTGTTACCATATAAAATGTATTTTATATTTAAGGTTGTCAGTGCTAGTTACATCATGCTGTGAAGGCATAAGAGGAATTGCCAGTAGCAAAAATGTTGAAATTCTAGCAATAAAACTCCCTCACAGAATACATAATGTATTTTTTAATGCTGTTTTCCTCTTTATAAAAAGAAAACACTACTTTAATTCTCCTGACAACCGTTGTACTTTGACAACACCTTTGTAGAATGAAATCTAGGAGTAAATTTGCTGTGTTATATTCTACTGTTTTATAGCCACACTTAGTATTCTTGTTTGGCATCATCTAGTAGAATTTTGCCATTGAAAAGTGTAGAGGGGAAAAAAGGATAGGAAAAGTATTGTTATAGAAAAAAAGCAACAAAATTGAACACTTATTTACTTGTCAACAAGAAATCCAATTTAAAAAAAAACAACTTATTTTCTTGCTAATAGCATTCTGGACACTTCATTAAGAGGCTTGCTTTACTTTAGTCTGTCACTGGAAAATATATAGGAAAGCTGTTTTGGAATAGACTTGCTCTTCATAGTCAAGTTACTAGTTGGCTGTCATACTTGGAGCCTCTTTATTAGTATGAGTTATCAAACAATTTATGGGGTTTTGATAGCACATAGCCAAAATGGCAGTGTCACAAGAAGGTTTTAGCAAGAGGTGAAGGAACACCCTTCTGATTTCTTTCCAAGACAATAGTTTTTATGTTACAGTGAGACTTTTCTCCAGCCATTAACAAAAATGTAACCCCTGTGAAAAATAAAAATAAATTGAAAGCTTTGAAATATACCCAGTTCACTCACACAGCACTATTTAAAGGAAATGGATCTTGTAAACACAGCAGTTCGAAATAGAGACATGTCAGTTTTGAACTATGACTTAACTGCTCACTCAAGCTTTTCAGGCACTGCATCTCTAATGGGATGCCTTATGACTAACCTCAGGAGTCCAGCAGAAACATTGTAAACATAATTTTGTAGCAACATACACTCAGTAAAAATTTGGAAACCTGTGTTAGATACCCATGGACTCCTGATATGTGACACCCATCTCAGTAGGCTCAGAAGCTGTCTAAAGACAGCTGCCATAAATGTGCAGCTTCTCACATCTTCAGATGGCTAGAAATAGTCTACAAAACACACAGAAGATATCAGTTGTACGAGTTGGAGCAACTGTATCAGAATTTTGTGAACTCTTTTCTTGTTATTTGGCATCTGCGTGTAAGAACTCTTTCTTTAAATCATGGTCTTTCATTGAATAAAAGGAGATTATAGAATTTCTTCCCCCATCTCAATAAAAAAAGAGACTAATATGACCCTCCTTTAACAGGGGTCAATATTTGGTTTTGCAAGAACAGAGGGCAAGTACTTTGAATATATTGGGTGTTTTATTCTCATGTTATGATATATTTGGCCAAAGTTGCACCGAAATGAGCCACGGATCAATTAATTATTAAAGTTTGGAGGAAAT
This sequence comes from Psilopogon haemacephalus, assembly GCA_013396835.1. Lineage (NCBI taxonomy): Eukaryota > Metazoa > Chordata > Aves > Piciformes > Megalaimidae > Psilopogon > Psilopogon haemacephalus. The sequence continues at coordinate 18,514 of VWZI01009967.1, forward strand.
TGTTGTTATTCTAACTATACACAGATTGTGTCCATAATTCTTTTTCAATAAAAGAGAAGAGGTGATGGAGAGTTAGATGAGACTTCTTTTTTAACCTGTTTTGAGTTTCTTCTGGTTTCTCTAGTGAGATTCTCTTGCCTCACTGTAATGAATAGCAACCTATATAGAAAAAATTGGAAAATATGCCATATAATGAAAGACTGAAGGAGGTCAAACTTCTTATATTACCAAACAGAAATTTGTGAATTGATTTGAAATTATCCACACTAGGAATAAAACTTTAATAATGATTTCTTCAGCACATAAAGATAAAACAAAGAGGTAGGAGCTGGAAAACAAAACGATGCGAATTCAAACTAACAACACAACACATTTCTTTGTAGTAAGAAATTAATCATAGGAACAATCTAGCAGTGATTTCAGTGGATTTTCTATCACTGCATTGATAATAATATCTGGCAAGGTATCTTTTTTTGCCTGTTTTTTTTGTTTGTTTGTTTTTGGGGGTTTTTTTTCCCTCCCCAAAACTCCTATCTGGTTACTTAGTGTGTTATAGAACAGCTATGATCATATTGCTTCCTTGTTTTTCAATTATGTATGGTTAATTGCATCAGATACCACTGAAATGTACACACATTAAGCATTTCCATAAACAAAACTAATTAGTCACTTTAAGTACGAGCAACGACATATTTTTCCTCACCTTAAGAGGACAATAACACTTCTATAAATCTTGAAATTAGTTTGGTTATAATTCAGAAAAAAAAAGATGTCTTAAAGAACCTTAAAAGGTAAAGTGCACATTCATTTTCATTCTTTCCTTTAAGAGACTATATGGCAAAGAAAGAGCCCATGGGAAGCATTCCATGTTTCTGCTTTCTTAACGTCACAGACAGTGCCATTCTGCAAAACTGCTAAACAGTAGCACCTGATTCTCTCTTCACATATAAACTGTCTGCCAGTTATAAGTTCAGGCAGCGATTACAAAGTGAAATGGTGTACTTCATCTTTAATCTGGCAAGGTAGTAGTATGTCAATAGGACAGGTACATATGAAGCAAAAAATGCTAAAGAGTTCTGACACTTATGTATTTACCACTTACTTCTCCTCACTGCATCATTTTGCCCCTTCATTTACATCCCTAAATTTCAGAAGTACATTGTTATATAAGGGAAATCAACATGGAGAAAATAGTACACAAATCTCAGGTATGCTTCAGTGGTAGGTCATTGTTTCTTACCCAGAACCTTATCAATATGATGGTAATGACAACTAAACCCCAGTGGCCTACCTTGATTTTTTTTTTTTTTTTATTTCAATTTCTCCCATATAATTTTTTCCTCACCTGAGTGTTTTATGTATTTACATTCTGCTTCCTGCCCTAGAACTAGCTACATTTCATATGAAAGTAAATTTAGGAAGAAGTGGCATAAGCAGTTGCTACACAGATTAAAGTGTTTAATATTAATTATTTTTATTGTGGTGTGTTCTGCCATCCAACACACCTGTTCAGCTAGGAGCTAAGTATTATCAGAACTGTGTTTTAATATGGTTTTGAACTGCTATTTACTCTGTATCTTCTAAAGGCTTGACCTGAAGGCATTGTGCTCTTCACTGCTGTTTCCTCCTTTTCTCTTCCTCTTTGTCAAAAACTATGAAGGCATACAATGACTACTTTGAACTTTATGTGCATGAAAGAAATGTTGTCATACTGGATTAAAACTTTCCTTATGATGAACTGCCAGGCATTTCTGTAACATGTATCATATTTAGTTCAGCTAATCCTTTTTTTTTACCTTTTCAGGGAAAAATTTCTGTTCAGCACCAGCTCTGAAAATAGGCCTACATTTACAATGTGAAGGTCAAGCAAAATGAAGGCAGGGTTGTGGAGGTTTTGTTGGGTTTCTGATTACTGATTTTTATTTAAGGAATTTAATTATTCTCCTTACCAATCAGCTATTTCTTCTGGCTAGGAAAAATTGCTTCCTGTCCTTTTGTACAGTTATATTCATAGGACACATAAAAGATTACTTTTTTTACCTTAAAAAATGAAGTTGGGGAGGGGGTGGGTTGGATTTTTTTCCAGAAAGCAATATTTCAAACAATTTGCATTTATTTAAAGCTTATGACATGGGAGAAGTGAGCCATGTGATATCTAATCTACAATGAGTTTCATCATTATGGATATTTTTATGTGAAGGACTTCCTACATAGTTGATGGAAGAATGAAAAATGTAAATCAATTATGATCTTAACCCAAAAAATTGGTTAGAGAACAATAGCAGGGTGAGGTTAGATAAGAAATGAACTGCGGATGAAACACAAGAGATTTCCTGCAGACTGTGCCTGTGCAGAGCTTTACCTTTACCTCAAGAAACAGATCATGTCCTTCAGCAGTAAAAAGATTCTCTTTCAGTCCCATTCAGAATTTTTTCAGTATAAATTACATTGAGTCACATATTTATTATCCTATTGGACTCTAAACAGCTGCACATGACAGCCTCTGGTTGCACTTCTAAGGAAAAATCACACTAAGTGATTTTTATTTCACAAAGAAAGTCAGTGATTTTCCCAACAAATGCATTGATATGAGAAACTACTGACAAATAACATCATCTTTACTAGCTTAGATTGGTTTGACTGTATATTTTAGGAATGTACTTTTTTTCTTTTTTAATACCCTGAAAATTATTTCTAGAGCAGAGGATAGGTGAGGATACATTCTTTCCTTGGCATAGTGATAAATGTCAACAAATAAATAATAGTGGTGATAGAACTTTACTCCTAGATAAAACTGTTACATCTTGCTATGAAAAAGGGGGTGGGGGAAAAGAAGAGTTAAGTTGTTTTTTCATAGCATCCATTTAGCTTAACTACATAATGAGAACAACACAAGAAAATTGTGCACTTAACTGTCAACAACACACGATAAACAATTGTTTACTATGATGGTTTCCATTTTATACTCTTGAATTTTTGAGATTTTATAATGATCATATACATTAGGAAGATAGATAACTGTAGAAACATTATGTAATACCATCTGCAGACAAGCGGGGAATAAGGTTAAACTTCACATTGCAAATGTGCAGAAAATATCACTAGAACAAAAAGTTAACCTAAAAAGAAAAGCCTGTCAAAATCCACTGCAAAATTTTAACTGCTCATTTACATTCATATCCATTACTAATATGTGTAATATTATATATATTGAAAAGCTTTGGATATCAGACTGCCAATTAACTTAATTACCATAGATACAGACTAGATGAAAGAAGTCAGACTTCACCCTACAAAATAATAGGTACAAGGAACTTTATCTGAGCAGAAACTTAAGGACATGTCTCAATATAAAGATGAAAATGTTACCGTAAAGGATGGAGTTACTAAGGATAAATTGAAATAAAAGGGAAAAGTCATGTGCATTTAAAAACCCCTGGAAGTAGTTTAGCGTATGACACTGTAAACCCATATTTGTTGGGGTGACTGAAGAATGGTGATGATGACACATTGGAATTGTTGAACAAGCATTTGTGAACAATTTAAAAAAAAAAAAAAAATCCAGTATATTAAAGGAACAGACCAGAAGGGAAAAAAAAACCAGCCAACCAACCAAATGAGAATGATAATTCACGTTCAAAGGGAAAATTATAAGAAGTGCTATCATATAAAGTGTAAAGCTAGAGCAATGGAAGCTAGGTAATACTTTAGGATGATCCTTGCAGTAGGTATAAAAAGAAATAATAAAAATGTTTTCAAACACAAGTAGGACAACTGTAGAATGAGTGGGGACAGCCTATTATCAAAGTACAAAAGGAACAGTGAAGACAGATGTAACTACTGCAGAAAAAATAAGTGAATCCTTTCATCAGTGTTTGTGATGGCAAAGGTCGGGAAGGTTCTGTTCACACAGAGTTAGATGAAGAAACTTTTTTAAAAAAAAACATCAACAGAAGAAGTTTTACTGCAAATTAATAAACTGAATGCTAACAGCTGTCAAGACCAGGCAATCTTTTTGAAGTGATGGAAGTCTAGGAAGGAATAAAAGACTGGAAGAGATAGATACAGTCCTTGCAATAACTCTGGGGTTACAGAATAGTAAAGTGCATATCCATCAGGAAAATAGGTAGGAATTTTTGCAGTGAGCAGAATTAAGACGTGTATAGAAAAACATTAAATATTTGTTAAAATGCCACATGGCCTTTATAGGCAATATTCTCACAAATCTATCAGATAATTTTGAAAAAGCTAATGAGCACTGATTAATTGATATAATTAGAGATTTTAACAAGATTTCATTCCCCAGTTCTTGACCCACACTATTCTTCCTTTTTTCACTTTTTAAAAAAATTCTTCTTATTTTTGTTAAACAGATTCTTTTTTTAGGTCAGCTATACCATGTAAATTCATATATTGTTTTAAATTTTAATTTATATTTAAAAGTAACTAAAACAATGAAAACAACACAGAAAAAACTCTGATGTAAATGTTAATAGAAAGCTGTCATGACTATTGATTGGTCAGTTTGCAAAATTTGCTATGGTCTTTTAACAATGAAATTCTAACAGCATTCCCTCTTTAATTTAATGACAAATATGTCTCCTGCTCAGTTTTCTACCTAGTGTTTGTTCTGTTCAAAATGCAATTAATATCAGGTTAACAAGAGACACTGTCAAATCTCACAGGCAAACACCCTGTACCATGCAGATAAATACACAGAATGCTGTCAATTTTTATGGAAGCTGGGCAAAATGCCCCTTGTATTCTCCTGAACAGCTTTCAAAAAGCAAGAAAAAAATGTTTTAGTAGGAGAAAAACAAACAAACAAACCAAACAAACAGAAGCTTGCAGGTACTGGATTTAGATGTGCTCTTTTAATTTTTTTTAAAATAGCTTTTCTTACTATTTTTTTTTTAACTGAAGAAGCAGAAGTACATAAGGAGACATGTTTGGATTTAGCCATAGATGGTGGAATTTAAAAAAAAAAATTGCAGAACTGTAGATGTGTAAATTAAATAGCGATATGATTCAGCTGCATAACGTAACTACAATTGCATAATGGAGTTCCATCTTGGCTGCAAAATTCTGTCTTTGTTCTGCAGAGGATTAACTCCTTTCTTCAGAAGAAATAGATCTCTGTTAGTCCCATTTCAGTCCTCTTTTATTCAATTAGAGTACTTAGATCATATTTTTACTTCAGAAAAAAAAAATCTTACAATTATATATCTCCCCGGGGTTTTTTTGCTGTTTGAGTGGCATCTATAATTCTCAGCAACACCAGATACAGCACATAAATATCCAGTATATGTTATATCCTGTTACATAAGTATCCCATGGCAATTTTTTTCCCCAAATTCAAAGATTTAAAAGGGTTTAACAATACACACTAAGTTTAATAAAGTGCAAAAGGAAGGTTTCCAGTCTTGGGTCAATTCATTGCTATCAATATTACCTACTGCTTGCTGTTTTACTTTAGTAGTTGCATATTTTATCTGTGCTTAATTCTCTTATTAACCAGGTCCATCAAAGATTATCACATAAACCAGAAAACAATATGCTTGCATCCAACCAATAAAATCAAACAAACAAATCTATCACCAAACAGCAAAAATAATCTGAAAGGCAAGTTAGAGTTAAAGAATATTTTGTATTCAGAAAATACCTAGAAACTTAAAATATTACCAGGCAGTCTATTTTCTATGATTACAAACCTTTCTATCAAGCATACAATAGTGTTTGCAAAACAGATTATCTTAGTCTCTGCAATGTCAATGTTTTGCATTTGAGCAATACATGACATTAATGTTCTACTAAGCAGCACAGCCTTTGAAAGAAAAAGTAAACACAACAATTTTTCTTTTTAATCATGTCATTAGTCTAAAAGAATGAAAGGGAAGATTGTCCAAAGAGTTATTTGCTGTAGCTCAATATGACACAGCAAATGGCTAGATTCTTAACTGTGTATAGTCAGTAAGCCAGGAGCCCCAAAATGCATCAAGATAATGTTAAATCTTCCATTTGTATAAGAAGTGACTTAATTCATTGCCATTTTACTGGCAAAGAATTTTAGATTTCCAGTAGAGATGCCCCAGTACATGTAAAGCACCATTTCTGAAGGCCTCCATCCTGACTGTATATGAACAGAGTTTTATTCTTACATTAGTTCTCAACTTAATGTATTTAATACCAGTGTGAAAGAGTTCTGATTAATTTCTGAAAAAAAAAACCCACCAACACAAAAAACCCCACTACCAAAACAAACAAACAAAAAAAGAAACACCAAACCCCAAACATCTGCAGTCTTTTGGGTTTTTTCTTTTTTACTAATATCTAAATGATTTTAAATTAATTTTGTGGGTTGGGTTTTCTTAACTCTTGCACTGAAAATCTAATAGCACAGAACTGCAAAAGTGATTTTGTTCCTGAGAGAAGCCTTCCAATAGATTTCAGCCATAATTTAGAGAATCACAGAATTAATCAGGTTTGAAAAAAACTTTGAGATCAAGTCCAACACTGTCTAATCAACTAAACCATGGCACCAAGTGCCACATCATGTCTCTTTTTTAAACACTTCCAGGGATGGTGTCTCCACCACCTCCTGAGGCAGCCCATTCCAGCAGCCAATCACTCTTTCTGCAAAGAACTTCTTAAGTAACATCCAGCCTAAACCTCCTCTGGTGCAGCTTGAGACTCTCCCCTCATTCTATCACTGGTTGTCAGGGATAAGAGACTAACCTGGCTACAACCTCCTTTCAAGTAGTTCAAGAGAGACAGGGAACTACTAGAGAGAGTCCAGCAGAGGCCTATGAGAGTGATTAAGGGAAGAGAACACCTCTCATATGAGCAAAGGCTGTGAGACCTGGAGCTGTTTAGCCATTCTGTAGCTGTTATAGTTTTGTGGATGTTTCTGTCACCTTGTGAGCTGAAGTAGGAAAACTTTCACTAAGTAAATAGTACTAAACACAAATTATATGCTGTGTAGTCCACTAGGAAGGATTTTTATTCTCATACTGCATTGTCTTAACCCAAAAGAACACTGCTCAGTTGAATGTCAAATAGACCAGCCTCATTAAAACAATCAAACACCCAACAGTTAATGATATCTACTAAACTCATGATTTCAGAAGCAGTATGTAACTAGCATGTGATGCTTTATTTTCATATTCTCCCTACAATCTTCCAGTATTTTGTTCTTGGTTTCACTATGAAGGAGCAGCTTTCTCTATGAAGGAGCTACAATTCCGGTAGCTGTAAAATGGCATAACTGCTCCTCTGTAAAATCTGGAAACAACAAAAATCGTAAAAGGAGTAAGTCCTGTCTACACTTCAAGTAGAAATTAATCAGTGTATCTAGGAGTCAGATGTAGTAACAAAAGCCTGTGTTTGAGGTAATAAAGCCTGCTTAAAGCCATGATATAGCATCTAAGAAATGTTTCTAATGCTGCTCTACAGAAGGTGGTTCAAAACCAATAAAGTAGAACATAAACTGGAACTATCTCTGTGTTTAACAATACTGGATCTCCAAATTCATTAATCTGAAGTTTACTGTGTGCTTCTTAGACCCCACTGAGGATATGGATCTGTTTCTCAAAAACTACTGCCCTACTATCATGCAGAAGGGCACCCTAATATTTTAAAATCTTGTGCAGGAGACTGACAGTCTCTGATGGAAAGGTCAGTTTTCAAATAAGACAGTCCCCCCACCCTCACATGCCCCCAGCCATTTATATGCTTATAACGTATGAGCAAACTATTTCAGGATTGTATCTCAACAGGAATATGGAAATTAATTGTGTCAATCAGTCAGCAAGTAGCAGCCTGTCACAAGTGCCTGCACATATTAACTATGGAGTAAAAAAAAATAAATATTCACATTAAAACCTTCTGAGTGCATAGCATATAGTTGTGTAGGTTTCCAGTAATATTCAAAGCACAGCTGTATTTGCTGTGCCAAACAGTGAGTGATACAAGTCTAAAGCCAAAACAGGATTAATTAAGCAAGGCTTGTAGGATCACCACAGGCTGATCCCAGCACCACAAATAAGAGGAGGCCTCCAGTTCTTTCTGTGTGCTGGCCAAAATATTTTTTCTGTAGAGAACTGTGCTTGGAAAGACAGCTCATGTTATTTGGATAACCTCTTACAATTAAGCTACGGATTAATCTGTTTGTTGATGTTTGTCATCATGGAAAGACACTCTAAAAAAATCCTAGATACATTGTTGCTGACCACTATGACCATCTGCGACAATCAGCTCCTTGGAAGAAATTTGTAGTGGTGCATGTGCATTTTGAACTGAGACTGTAATGAAAATTAGAGGTTTGAAAAGGCTAGAGGATTTTATCCATTTTATTATGTATGGTGCATAAACCATACAGTATTATTTCTGTGTTAAAATCTGTATAACAAAGTAATATCTCTCAGAGAAACCTTGAACTGCCTGTTTCTGTTAAAGGAGAATAGCTCAGCTGTATGTGTACTATTGGTGGAGAGAGCAAACACACCAACCAAATTAAAAAAAAACAAAACCAAAACCAAAACAAAACAAAATAAAGCCCAACATTTTTTCCTAGCAACTGAGATCTATAGATTCAAAGCTTGAAATTAAGAGATGCATAAATAACTCTTGGAAAACATGTCTGAGAAAGCAATCAAAAATCTAAGAAAACACCAGAGAGGCTGAAACTAAAAGAGACCCTCTCTAAAGGTCCCCAACTAAACCTTATGGATCAGTATTGAAAGGCAGTAGGTATCCCTAAATTTAAAAACAATTTGTTTTGGTCTCAGAAACATTAAATAAAACCAGAACAGCCAAGATGAATTCTCCTTATTAAATATTGATAATTTTACTCTTTATAACCTGGTCTCCAGCCTCGTAATTAAAAACATTTTTTTTTTCCTTATGTTGAATTAACTAGGTTGGAAAACACTTTTGAGATCATCAAGTCCAACCTATCACCCAACACTATCTAATCAACTAAACCATGGCACTAAGTGCTTTGTTTATGTTTGTCCATCTTAGATTGCGGGGGAGGGAATAGAGAGGGGGTATCTTTGAGCCCTTCTGGGCAGTTGTTGGGTTTTTTTTTTCTCTCTGGGAGGGAGTTTGGATTTCTGTATTGTTTTTAACTTGCATATACTTGTAAATACTTGTATATACTGTGTACATATGCATGTAAATTTTGCCACGATGTTAATATAGCTTCATCTTATTTCCAAACTGTTTGAGTGACTCTGGGAAATTTGAAATAGTGTGTGTGGGAAAGTTCCTAATCTAACACATGCATCCAGTTTTGGTTGGGAATTTTTTTACATTTCTAGGGATGGTGACTCCCTGGGCAGCCCACTGCAATGGCAAATCATCCTTCTGCAAAGAACTTCTTCCTAATATCCAGCCTAAGTCTCCCCTGGCACAGCTTGAGACTGTGTCCCTTCGTTCTGTCACTGGTTAACAGGGAGAAGAGACCAACACTCACCTGGATACAACCTGCTTTCAGGTAGCTGTAGACAGTGATAAGGTGCCTCCTGAGTCTCCTCTTCTCCAGGCTAAGCAACCCCAGTTCCCTCAGCCACTCCTCAGTGGGCTCATGCTTCAGACTTCTCGCCCTTTATTGCCCTTCTCTGGAAATGTTTGAGCATCTCAACATCTTTCTTGAATTGAGGGACTGGACACAGTACTCAAGGTGTGGCTTAACCAGTATTGAGTACAGTGGAAAAATTACTTCCCTAGTCCTGCTGGCCATATTATTCCTGATACAGGCTAGCATACAATTTGCTGCCTTGGCTACCTGGGCACACTGCTGGCTCAGGTTCAGCTGGCTGTTGACCTCAGTTTCCTTTCTGCCTGACCACTCTCCAGCCACTCTGGATAGACCACTGACATGTTACAGTATAGCTGTTATATCTGATGAAGACTCAAAGCAATCCAATAAAGCATTGAATAAGATGGCTTGTTTCAAGCAAAAAAATGAGAAAAAAAAATCTTCCTGTGGAGAATATTTGCATGATAAGTAGCATCAAACCTACGCTAGAAATAGTATTTCATTTATGGAAAAGGAACCAAGGCTTAACATCAAGAAATTTAAACATGACATCAAATCCACAGTCCAGATTTTTTAAAGTATATTTCAGAGGTGAATGTATAGATGCAGCATTTTCAGAGATGGAATCAAAAAAGACACTTCAACAAATGAGGCATAGTCTAAATCTAGAAGAACTTCACAAAGCCTCAGCTCCTAGGCTGGCTGAAGACGAAAGCATAAAAAGGGTGAATAAATACTAGCAGTGGTACAGGTAAGAACAGCAGAATTTGAATTATGAGTCAGTTGGGCCATAATGTGATGTCAGAACCATTTTCCACATTTTTGCCAGAGGAACAAAAGACAGAAAATCTCTGTACAAAAAGACAACAGGAAAACCTTTAAAGATGAATAAGCAGCAAGATTAACAACATCTGACAGACTAAGTTACACTGCAGCCTTTCCATCAACAAGTTTATTTGAATGCTACACAACATTGCAGTGTCGCTGGAAAACAAGAAGAAGGTGAAAACATGTTTCCATGATAAAAAACCCATCTATCTTGACAAGAGTGGCATCTTTTATTATTATTACCCAGCATGGGGCACATGAAATACTTTGAGAGCAGCCTGTCCTTATTGAAGTCCATAGAAAACTTCAAATCATCTTCACAGGGGCCAGGATGAAAGTTAGAGTAGCCTTATTGATTCCAGCAAGACTGCTAATTGTCTGAACCTATGCATGAACATGAATCTTTGAAGGAGCAGAGTTTTGAACATGTGCATTTACAAGTTCAGATGAAAACAAAGTCTTAAAGCAGGCTGCAACACTTGACAAATGCTTTGAATGAAATCAAGTGCATTGTTTCATTTTGTTGAACCTCAGTTATATGCAGTTTAACTGAAATGAGCATTCTGGATCAGCAGGTATCTGTTCCCTACTGTGAAATAAATTGGGTGACTAATAGCAATAGCTGCATTCTGCATCAGGGAGTCTGGAATGGTAGAGAACCAGCCTTCAAGCCAAGGTTTCAAGACCTGCAGTTCTTGGGGTTCTCATTTTTATGGAGTAGAAATGAGGAGAAATCTCCAGACTGAGAAATTTCAGAGCATCTAGACTACTTGCTCCATTAAGCCAGATCTCCTCAATTACTCAGGCTGTTTGCAGCTCACACAGGACAGCCTAATTCACTCAGCAGCACACTTTCTGATGTGAAATGCAACAAGAGGAGGCACTGGAGACAAAAATATGCAAGACACTCTCCAAAGATGGAGCAACTCAGCATTCGATGTTGCTTCCAAATATGAAAGACAAACAAACCAAAGAGATATAGCAGGTCATCTTCCACCTTATCCTACTTGCAATTTTTGTTTCTTTGTGTTTGTATGCATATCAAACAGAAAGATAATTATTTTGCATTTAGAATTGCAACATGTTCTAACATTGCCAAGATTTTGTATCAGTTTCTCACATGCAAAGAAACAACCTACAACTTTAAGTAATACCTACGTGATCCAGTGTATGCCAAATAAGCACATTCCAAGTACTGAGTTGTTTCTACATCTGAATTGTAGAATTTTTTTGTTTGTTTGTGTCCACTAAATGATAATTACTCTCTTTAACAAAATCAGATCTACTTATTTCTAAATAATACATATTGACAGAACAGGCTGACACTTTATCAATTTATTCTGTAAGGTTTTTATGGTTAGGTGACTAGTCTGTGATTTGTCTAATAACTCTTAAATTACTATTAAATGAAATTCACTGATTGGGTCTTTTCTCTTACTATCACAGAATCACAGAAACATCCAGGTTGGAAAAGACCCTCAGGATCACCAAATCCAACCTATAACCCTACTCTACAAGATTCACCTTAAACCATACCTGTAAGCACCGCATCCAAATGACCCTGAAACACATCCAGGGTCGGTGACTCAAACACCTCCCTGGGCAGCTCATTCCAGTGCCTGATAAAAGTGCCTCTGTGAAAAACTTTTTCCTAATATCCAATCTAAACCTACCCAGTCTCAGCTTGAGGCCATTCCTCCTTGTTCTGTCTCCAACAGCCTGTGAGAAGAGACCAGCTCCAGCCTCTCCACAACATCCCTTCAGGTAGCTGCAGACAGCAATGAGGTCTGCCCTCACCCTCCTCATTTTCAAACTGTACAGCCCCAGATCCCTCAGTCACCCTCATTGGCTTCATTACCCTCCTCTGGACCCCCTACAGCACTATAATTTCTTCTACAATTGATCTCTGAGCTCTGTAAAAATATCCACAGATACAATCTGTATCTTTAAAGTCATCAGGCTTCCAGTTTTACTATTCATCACAAGCTGTACTGCAACTATTCATAGCTTTATATTTTTTTCTAAAGTTATTTCTTTAAACTATGTCTTTACTGCATTTCTTGCATATAACACAAATGTTGTTGTCAATAAAAGTAGAGAAACCATAGTGCTAATATTTGTTGAACACTCATGACAAAATTGAATGCTGAGGATTCTGAGTTTATCTCCTTTTTATAATAAAGCTACTTTTCTTAAAAATAAAAATAACAAACGTAAACTCCACACATTTAAATTATTAGAGTTTATGAACTGTCACATAACTTAGCATATCCAACAATAAAAAAAACATTAGAATGTTCTAACAGACTACTCCAGATGTCTACAACTGTTACCCAGATTTATTTTCTTAACTATCTATTTAAAAGGCAAATCGAAATATAGCATTTTGTCAATTGGGTCAATTCTGTAAAATTTAAAAACAAACAAACAAACAAAAAAGACAAAAAATTCCTCCCCAAACCTTTATGAAATATGTTGTAACATGTTTTACACTTTTAATTTCCTCCTGTCTAAAAAGCAACAATAAAAGAATCCAAGTTTACTGGATGAAAAAAGTACCAAAGTCCTCCCCTTGTGATTATTGCTTGGGAAGTAAGATCACTAGGAGTTTTGTCATTAAAAGTTCAGTTCTCTAATAAAACTTTTAAAAAATTTATTAACACTGTGTTCAATCTGTCTCAACGGTGTTTTTTTATATATATATAGAGGGCATTTGGAGGACTGACTACTAAAAGACAGGAAAATTAGTGAGAACATATTTTAAATTATTTTGGCAGAATACTTTTGATGAATGAATCTCATATTTATAGTGATGAACACCTGAGACACAATTTGGATCCTAAGATATATTCATCTATGGAGGGAACAGAAAGTGTATTTCATTATTCATATCACTGACAAAGCAACAGAATTTCACACATTAGGAGAAAAAGCACTGAAGGAGCTCTTTATGAACAAACTACATAGTGATATCAAATAATTAAGAAAACTGAAAAATAACCTACTTTAGGTGCACTAACTTTTATATTTTGGGCTTCTATACCAGAAAACATGCATACTATATCTGATAAATTGTATCTTGATTATTTTTTCTGAGTTTTATTGTTTGGTTTTGTTGTGTTTTGGGGGGTTTTTGTTTGTTTTTTTCCCCATTCTCAGTAAGCCTCAGGTGTAAACTGAACCATGTGAAATTTTCCATCATCCTGATTGGGAACCTGCCTCCTCACCTGCAGGTAAATACAGCAAGGCCACCACCTCCTGTCCCAGCATGAGCTTCCATCTGGTGAAATCAAGCATGCAAGAGATAACCTCTTCCAAAATGGGAATCTTTTAATGAATAGAAGTGTCTTCTATATAGATATCTATTATACTTCAGTACATAAACATACACAGGATTTTTTCCACACTGATAATATTGGAGATGGTAGGGACAGGGAGACAAACAAGAAGCAAACACACATATTCTTCTGGTCTGGGAAATCCACGTGACAGCACATACACTGAAGTTATAGCACGTAAGACAACGTATACAATACTCAAAATATCCCTATGCAAGATAGAATGGGGCCTAGGAACTGTGCAATTGCAGTAACACAGAGTGCCATATTGCTGTGGTTACTTTTTCCTTTTCTCCAAAATAGATTATCTCTATGACACCTTAAAGACACACTGTAGACATAGTACACTAAATTAACCTGAAGGAACAGGTAAGTGGCACATGCACCAAAACATGAGGGTGGAGGGGCAGGACACAAGTGGGGAACATTTGTACTTAGCATAAAGCACTTGCACATATTAATGATAGGTACATATTCGTATTTTTTTTTAATAATACAAAGCATGTATTTTTTCTATGCAGTTTAAAAAACCCACAAACTAACAAAAAACCCCTAGGTACAGACAATTTAAAAGTGCTGCGTAAAAGATACCAACCAAAAATATTCACAGATGCTTCAAGACCTATGATGTACTCAAGCACCACATTTAAGTAATTGCATTATTATTATTTTCTTCTATGCAGCTGCATGACTGAAGGTAAGAGTGACTTAATTTTCAGCAGTTAGTGTTTGTTATGTTGGTGATAATTCCAAGTACTGTTCTCGGATCTCATTTTTTGTTTCAACGGTAGAATGGATTTTTTCAGAGCTCTTCAGGATAAATACCATCAGACAACGTGGAGCACAGAACAGGATTTTCTGTATTAGGACATGGAGACCTTTATGAAGAAGCCTTATTACTATGGTCACTGAAAAGAGTAACTAAATGATCCAGAAAATGAGAAATTTTTGAAAACATTTATTATTCCATCCTTACCAGGCATTAGAACACAGGTTGAATATATCAACACATGATTTACTACCTTCGTTATCATGATTAAGTAGGAAACATTCACCACCAAAAAAATTTTTTTCTTCATAATTTCTTGAAACCCAACTTAATTAAAATGGTACATGGTGAAAAATATCAGACTGATTTTTTTTTTTTTTTTTTATTAACTTCCCCCCCACACTCTGTGAGATTAAGTTAGAAACCTATGTTTTTTAAAGTTTACAAGGGAAACAACCACACCCTTGCCTTTGAAACTCACTAATAATTTACATAACTGCCTTCCTACCTCCATAATGGGTTCTCATTAGACAATTTAAAAACTGTGACCCAGAATGAATTTTTAAAACTGCAAAATATTTTGTAAAAGAAAGAAATAATCATTCATGATGCTGTGCTGAAATATTTTTAAAATAGATATATACATTCTTATCATGGTATTTTTATTTCACTCTTGCAGTAGGTCACATCTTACAGTATGACTGTTATTAACTATATAATTTGAATTCATTCCTTTGTTTTGATTCTGGGCCACAGCTAGGCAACTGTATTTACAGGTAGTCTTGTTAAGTAATTTTATTTAACCTTTTACTATCAGTAAGTAAACTATGGCTTCCAGAATAAACACATAATTTAATAATTAAGCATCATGAAACACTTACAAGATATTACATGTTTGCTAGGGGCTTTTACACCTTAGAATGGGGTTACTTACAGAAAATCAGATTAATAACTTAAGACACAATGTATTAATATATTTTCAGAACTTTTTTTAACATATATTTTCAGAACTTTTTTTAACATATATTTTTACTTTTCCAGTAGAAGATTTGGCAGCTACCATATATAATATCACATTGCCTAGGGAAACTTTATAACAGCCCTTCAGTACTGGAAAAGGGCCTATCAGAAAGCTGGGGAAGGACCTGTTTACAACCATATGTAGCAATAGGACAAGGGGCAGTGGTTTTAAACTACAGAAGGGTAGATTTAGATTTACATTAGGAAGAAGGTATGTACCAAAAGGGTGATGGATCACTGAAACAAGTTGCCCAGGGAGGTGGTACAGGTTCCAGTCCTGGAGACATTCCAGGTCAGACTTGTCTTGTATTAAGGACTATGAACAAATAAATCACAAAGTTTATGAATCCTGACAAACATTTGAGTGCTTTTTTTTGTTGGTGATGGTGATATTTCATTTGGCTTTGTTGGTTTTGGCTGATTTGTTTGTTTTCTTCTTTTTTTTTTATTATTATATTGCAGGAATAGATTTACTTGCAATGCTGCATAGTCAAGGAGTAACTGCTGGAGCCTGGGTAATGCTGCAGAACAGTTTTTAATAGTCTCACAGCACTCAACTGCTCCCTAAGATTGGGGTGAAGGGAAGAGTCTTGCATTGCCTTGATTTATAATTTCCCTGACCATATGATTTGTTTATCCCTTTCTGACAGAGGGCACATTTTCTCCACTTCCTCTGTCTTTATGGTTATTTGGTGAAGTGGCAGTGACAATATGTTTTATCCTTGGGTTATGTGTAGCTGAAAGTTTCCACTGGAGACCTAAGCTGGAAGCTGGGCTCATTCTTGCTTGGACAAGCACTGCTCTGCTTTGGACTTTTTTTGGTTTTGTCTTTAAACAAGAAAAAGTGGTGCCACTGCAATAAGAGTAGCATGCAGTGTATTGAAAATAGAACAGTAATTAAAGTTGTTTATTTGTACCACAGACTATTAACTTTTGTTATTATCTGCCAGGAAGACTCCAGCACTAACTGGAAGGAAAAAAATGGATTAATTTTACAGAACTTCTAGTGAATTCAAAGCAAGAACTATTATACATAGCAGTAATGCTACAACACTAAGTTCTTATACATCAGTTTCAGAAAACAAGTTGCAAACTGTTTTTTCCTTCAGGAAAATAAACTTTTCTGTGAACTTTTAAAAATGGACTTCAGTACTCATAAAAATGAGTGCTAAACAATTTACTAAACTTAAACTCAAAACCAAATTAATAAAACTTACAACCACACTGATAAATAAATAAATATGCACCATACAGGTTGAATTTCTTTTATACACTAAAGCGGAAAAAAAAATCTGAAAGGAATCAATCAAAACTCTGTTGCAGAATCAGAGAAGTCCTAGAGCTGGTCACTATTTTGTCTTTCTCATCCTGAGCAATTTCATAAGACTAATGTCTTGAAAAACAAAATGTATTTCAAGAACTTACGGCTCTAAAAGTCTGCTTATGTCTTATTTCAGGAGGGAGTTTTTTTGTTTGGCTTGTCGGGGACACAACAACTGTTGGGGTGGTTGAGGAGGGGTTAATGGTTTTTTGGTTTAATGTGTTTTAAACTTACCCTGATTCTTGTAATGAAATTTCACTTGTTACAATCATTTTAATATGTAAGAGAACAAATGGCTGATGTGATGCCTTAATGAGAATGTTTGCTGCCATAGACATTAATATGGAAAATGGATTATACCACCAACTGTTGCTGGATTAGATCTGAAGTCTTGGCTGTGTGAATAAAATAATAATTACTGATGATAGACTGCATGGCAGAGAGCACAAACAGATTTTTTAACAATTTTTAAATAATGGACTTTTAATTATAAAATACATTAATTATTTTTAGATGAAGCACAAAAAATGCCAAAATATCTAAGTAGCACAGTTGCCTATAAGATTATATTTTGGGTATATGTGCAGGTTTGTGAGTGTCTCAACACATGCCTAGGAATTCACCAGGCTAACTCAGTTGGCTAGAAGTTAAAGAACCTATATTTTACAGTTTGGAACAATTTACAAGCAGATAGATTGATTGATTGATAGATAGATAGATAGATAGATAGATAGATAGATAGATAGATAGATAGATAGATAGATAGATAGAGATATAGAGATATATACAGATATTTAAAGATATACACAATAATATACAAGGTAGTACAGAAATACCAACCCCCTCTTGAACAGCAGAAACTGCTCCGGAGGGCTTTTCAAACCAACTCCACTCTTTTGTCAATCCCTCCTCCCTTATCTCAGAATCCCCCTTACATGCAGGAAGAGCCATGAAAAGTCAGCAAGATGTGTCAGAAGAAGAATGATTAGTTCAAGTTATGTACATTCAGGCAGAGATAGTGATGTAGGTGACAGACAGGCAGAGACTGACTATCTCTGTTACGGTTTCTTCTTTTTATGTCTGTGCAGAATGAATGGGCAATACAGACATCACTATTATTTTCTTTTCACAGCCAATGATCTAGTTTCTCTCATTGAAATATTCCAATTAGCCTCAAACCAGCACAGTATAAAAGAATGGGAAAGCTGAATTATTAGTAAAAAATATGCAATAGTTGCATTGCTTTACAGAGTAAAACCTCTTCATTCCATTATTTTCTTGAAAAAGATAAGTATTCTAACTTTATTAGTTGGTATCAGCAATCCTATATATAATTAGAAGAGAAAATAGGTCATATATTTTCACCTGTGTCAGCGCAGAAATCAGCCATGATATTTCACTTCAGATATTATACTTGTCTGTGCAAAGAAGAAAGATGGTCTTCAGTCAGAAAATGGGTTCAGAATGGACCTTCAGGCGAGCAGGCATAGAACAATTACAGCAGTATTATGACAATTCACATAACCTTTTCAAAAGTTGGGGTTTTGGGTTTCTTTTGTGGGTTTGTGTTGTTTTTGTGATTTGGATGTTTTATTGTAGCAGGTTTTTTGGCTTCATTTGGTAGGTTTTTGTTGTTGTTTGGGTGGTGGGTTTTTTTTNTTACTTTTACATGACTGAGAGGGTTTTGGTTTCTGTGGGGTTTTTTTGGGTTTTTTGTGTGGGTTGTGTTTTGGTGTGGGTTTTTTTTTTTTTTTTTTTTTTTTTTTTTTTTTTTTTTTTGTTTTTTTGGAAATGGAAGAGGTTTTCTAACAATTTTCAAACAGGATAAATTTTGCACTTTCTTTTTCTGTCCACAGCTGAATGCAAGTTTGCCACCAGCACACGATAATTACTCAAGAGCAATAGAAAGCAGAAAAAAATCAAGGGATCAAAAATTTATCTACCTATAAATCTGGTACCATTAGTCACTGATCTTCCCTGTCACTTGGGGCCATAGTCTCTTTTACCCTTTATTTTTCTTAGATTTTAAGTTTATTTTTCCTTGGATAGAATATGAAATTTTAAATCTATTCATCTTAGGAAAAGCCAAGAACAACAAAATTATGGGTTTTTTTTCCTGACAATATATTCTCATTATGAAATTAGCAGCTAATAAAAATATTGAGATGAACTTTTGTGGGTTTGCAGTGGGATTTGTTTATTGTTTATGTTGTTTTGTTGGTTTTTGTTTTCTCTTACTTTATTGTTTAAATTTTATTTTTATGTTGTTCAGGTTTGTTTGGTCATTTGGTTTAAAAACAACAAACCAACAGCTAAACAAAACAATCCATGACAAATTTCTTGCCATGATAGTTAAAGGGACATTACTGCAAAAAAAAAAAGTATTTGTAGAAAGACTAAATAACCAATATTGGTTTTATATGTAAGATTAGCCTCTAAAGACAATAGTTATTAGCTAGAAGTAAATTATGACATCATACTTCAATTTTTAGTATCATGTAAGGATAATGGCAAAATGAATACTACTTTATCATGAAATTGTCTTGGTTTTATAAGGTGCAAGACAGGCTCTTTAGCTCTTGAGATGATTAAAAAAAACTCCTCATGGGATTGGACAGTAATACAGAATGTTATTGGAAGTGTAAATGGAAATGCTATTCATTAATTACATGCTACAGTGCAAAGCATATAACATACAAATAAATTCATAGCCACAGTTCCCCAAAACCTCCTGTGGCAGAACATACCTAAGTCCCTGCCTCACCGGAGGTTTGAATGGGGTGCGAACTCTGGCAGGGCACACCCAAGTCCACTGTGGCAGGGCAGGGCACTACCCCACTGGAGGTGTGAATGGGGAGGGACACGGTCTTCCTCCCTCCCCACCTCTGTCACCGGAGGTTTGGAATAGGCGTAAAGTACCTTCTCCCACCCACCCTGAGCTTGAACAGGGAAGGAAAAAATCGCCCCAGTATATGGCAACTGGACAGATTGGAGTCGGACCTGAGCATGGACTTGAACTGGGACTTGAACAAGGACCTAGAGGGAGACCTTGCACGGACCTTGCAGGGACTTTGAACCAGACCTGCTGCAGGGACCTGCCTCTGATAAACTGCTGCTGCTCGTGGGAGCACCGCAGAGCACCCCGGCTTTCCCCTGCAATTGTGGCTTCGTGAAAGCCATGCCCACAGTCATTTTGGACTTTGGCGGGCACTGGACTCGGGACGCTGCCATGAAAGAGACTGTCTCCCATTTGTAAGCAAGGCCAAGCTGTTTCATGCCCAAACCTTTCAATTTTTTTCTGATTTTTCCTAAATTACCTGAAAAGGCATCCTTGTGAAGACTTTTCCCAAACGAATTAGGACCCAAACTTAAACTATTTTATACATAGATTGTGGGTGAGGCTTTTGGAAATTACAAACGCTACATAATTTATAATTCCTGCCTCTTCAATTGCGCACAATCAATCCACCTCCTTAGGCCAAAGCTTCCACAAATCTTCCTCCAAAACCAGGACAAAATTTCAGGTCCGAATGCCCACCTCCCCACTGTGTCTGTCTGCATTCTCCATTACTGGACCTGTGTGACACAGCTAAAATTTGTCTTGGTAGCTCCAGGTGACTGCCAAGGTTGCTCTAGGCCTCACTGCCCTGCAACTGGGTAAGAAAGGGAGGGAGGGAAAAGGGGGTAAAAGCAGATTTTGTTGTCTGCTTATAATGGCTAGATGTAGGCATTGTGGGAATGAAATAACAGAAATTACATTTTCTGGTCCACCTCTTTGACCTATCTAGCCTCTTGGAAGAATTCTCTATGGATGTTTAAAGACACCCTATCTCAAACCATGACAGCAATGCAAAGTAAAATGAAGTTTAAGTTACAGGGAAGATGAAGTAGTATGCTAGTTAGTAGCAGCCATAGTATTGTTCTATCATTGCTCATTATCTCTAAAATGTGAAAGGTACTTAAGAAAAATAAATATCCTAGATTCAAGAAGCTTTGCAACAATTACAAAAGCTTTATTATATTGCACATTTCCTTTTTTTTTGTTTGTAGGTGGGATTTTTGTGCCTTTGGGGTTATTTTTTGTGTTTTGTTGCCTTTTTAAAGTCAAAGACATCTTCTCTTAATATGATGAGCTGAAATGTGGTACAGAAGTGATTTGCATTCTATAATTCATTACTTTGATTCTTCTGGATCAATGTAAATATTTGTCTTTATATTCCCCAGGTAGGAATTGGTTTTGTGGGCTTGCCTTTACTCCTCTGTGACTGAAGTGTAAAACTGATCATTGAGAATGTATCCCATTGTACATTTTGAAGGCTGATGAAACTCTATCCACCTTGAATGACATATTGAATATATGGAACTGAAGATGCGGAAAAAGTCAAATAGCAAAGTTATCTGTGATTTATAAGCTCCAGAAGGCTTTATATTAAAACAGCAGGAAGGGCTTTCATATAGTCTAGAATTAAAGCTGCTTCACAGAAAATAAGAAAAGAAAATGTCCAAGAATAAAAGCTGATTTAAAGGATGTAATCTTCCTTCAGGTGAAAGCACTCCCCTATTGCTACTTACTCTAAATGAGACCCTCAGTTTTGTTCCTAGCAACAAACATTTCTTGGCTTCTGATGGATTTATTGTTCTCCAGTCTGTTTCCAGCAAATAATTTTCTTCTTCAAAAGATGAGATCAGTGGCCTCAGAATTTTAAATGTGTATTCTTTCATAACTTTGAAATTCTAAGTTATATTCTAGAAAATTACAGTAGATAAAGCCTTCCATGAATTGAGCTATAACTTGTGTTTAGGTAGTTCCTTGAAAAGCTGTTCTACACTAAGAAGAAAAATCCACTTGTTACTCAGCTATCTATCCATATCTATTTAACTGTATATTTTCTTCATTTTAACATAGATCATGTGCAGATCAACATAAATGACACTGGAACACAAATGTAGCAATATCCCATCAAGATATATGAGACAACAATATTAAAGCAACACCACACTGGCTAGTACAGAAGCCTTTAAAAAAAAACAAATGAAGGAAAGACTCCTTTACTCTTCCCTCCTTCTCTCCCTCCCTGGTACTGAGAGAACTGGCAGATGAAGTTGCTAAACCCCTCTCTATTATATTCCAAAAGTCCTGGCAGTCTGGTGAAGACCCCACTGACTGGAAAAGAAGAAGCATGACTTCCATTTTTAAAAAAGGTAGAAAGGAGGAGCCAGTCAGGTTCACCTCTATGCCTGGTAAGATCATGGAGCAGATCCTCCTGGAGACAATACTGAGACAGGAGAATAGTGAAGAGGTGATTGGGTCCAATCAGCATGGCTTCACCAAGGGCAGATCCTGCCTGACAAACCTGGTGGCCTTCTATGAACAGGTCACAACATTAATAGATGAATTGCAAGCAACTGATGTCATTTACCTGGACTGAGCAAAGCCTTTGACACTGTCCCACACCACATTCTGGTCTCCAAGATGGTGAAACATGGGCTTGATGGGTGGACCACCAGATGGATAAAAAAATGGCTTGATGGCCACACCCAAAGAGTGGCTGTCAATGGGTCCATGTCCAAGTGGAGGCCAGTGACAAGCAGAGTCTCTCAAGGATCAGTCCTGGGACCAGTCTTGTTCAACATAGAATCACAGAATCATAGAATCATAGAATGGTTTAGGTTGGAAGAGACCTCAAAGATCATCCAGTTCCAACCCCCCGCCACAGGCAGGGACACCTCCCACTACATCAGGACGCTCAAGACCTCATCCAGCCTGGCCTTGAACACATCCAGGGAGGGAGCAGACACAACCTCCCTGGGCAACCTGTTCCAGTGC
>VWZI01009967.1:42029-85894 GCA_013396835.1 Psilopogon haemacephalus
GACAAGAGGGACTTAGGGGTGCACTTAAGAAGCACAACATGAGTCAGCAGTGTGCACCTGCAGCCCAGAAAGCCAACCAGATCCTGGGCTGCATCAGGAGAAGTGTGGCCAGCAGGTCAAGGGATGTGATTCTCCCCCTCTGCTCCACCCTGGTGAGACCCAACCTGGAGTACTGCATCCAGTTTTGAAGTCCCTATTACAAGACAAGAGAGTGAGGGAGTTGAGGCTGTTCAGTCTGGAGAAGAGGATACTCTGAAGTGACCTTATTGTGGCCTTCCAGTATCTAAAGGAGGCCTACATAAAAGCTGGGGAGGGACTTTTTAGGCTCTCAGGAAGTGAGAGGACTAGGGGGAATGGAGCAAAGCTGGAGGTAGGGAGATTCAGATTGTATGTGAGAAGGAAGTTCTTCACCGTGAGAGTGGTGAGGCCTTGGAACGAGTTGCCCAGGAAGATGGTTGGGGCCACTTCCCTGGAGGTGTTTAAAACCAGGCTGGATGAGACTCTGTCCAGCTTAATCTAGGGTAGGATATCCCTGCCCATGGCAAGGGGTTGGATCTAGATGATCCTTGTGGTCACTTCCAACTCTGACTGATTCTATGATTCTGTTTCACAGACTTCTGACATTGCCACAATAACAACTATTAATTAAACCCACTCCAGCAGAACACACTCTAGGACTCACTGACTTAGTAATTTGAAATGTGATATAAGTAAATTAAAGAATAACTCTTGATGAAGCATGGTACATTTTTCATAAGATAACTTCTATAGATTTCCTATAAAGAGCAATTTAAATCAGCATGTCCACTATGACATGAATGTGTTTCTTTTCCAATGTCAGATCTATTTGTTGTGCCAAAGATCATAATAATTTTTGTGTCATAAATACATGCTGCCATTTGTCAGTGCAGTTTCATCCTCACTGCACTTATTGATGTCTCCACTTGTGAAGGTATCACGCTTCTTTGCAGATGTGATATTTACTCATCCTTCCTGTGTATGAAAACTCTTAATATTCAAGATGTTAAGCTACCACAGCTCACATGAAATTTCACTACCTGGAGTCTGGAAGCACTATAAAGCTCAAATACATAAGTAAATAACTGTATATTGCACCAAAACCACCAGGGAAGGAGAAAATGATACCAAACTATTTCCACTGGTGCCGACCAAAATCTTAATAAAACTTTACCCTAGCTTGATAAAGCTGACAACACAATGCTCTGTGTGGAGACAGGGCTATGTAGTAAAGTCCCTGAATGCCAGTGACTTTGTTCTGGTAACTGAAAATTATTAGAAGAAAATTAGTGTCCCACTAATAAAAATCTGGCTTGCTTCACTGACACATGTATATTCAGAGAAATCCTGGTGAAGCTGCAGGCACCTCCAAGCAGCGCTCTGTTTATGGGGGTCTGCTTTGACAGCAGACAGATCACACCCCAAAGAAAGTAACACTGTTTCACTGAGACTGGTTAGTGTTCATACAAAACACGGCTAGAAGAGCAAAGTAAAAAAAAAATTATTTTTCTCCATAAAAAGAGAAAACCCTTAATATATATTCAATGGAGATTGGATTAAAAATAACCTGGATCCTACTGTGAGTTTGTGGCTGTGCCAGGAAAGGAAAGAATGTCTTTGATGTGAAGTCAGTAATTCAAGCTCTGAGCTCTGTTACACCAAACACAATAAAATGCCAATTAAATACTTATAAATATCATGTCATCCCGAATCTTTAAAAAGTCTGAAATCTACACATTTTAACTCTTATCTAATGAAATGTAGTCCTGTTACACTAACTTGCCCTTTTGCATTTAATTTTCCCAGATTCTTTACACAGGCTGGTAATATTTGACACAAATAGCTGCTATACAAACTTTAAAAAAAACAACAAACAAAGCAACCAAACCAAACAAAAATAACTCAACACACCGGTCAGAAAGAAGTCCCCATGCTCTAAACAGAAGCAAATATTCCCTACATATCAGCTAAACCCCAAGCATGCTGGCTGTCACCTACCTCTAGTTTTTCAAGCCGTAAAATGCTATGCTTTATTTGGATACAGATAGGTCTAAACTTAGGTTATACATATGCAAATATTTTAAAGTTTGCATTGCATAGTTAGAATAAACACTGAGTCAAAATAATCAAAAGTAATAGTATTTCTGGGCCATGTTGAATTTGTTATCTGATTCCATTTCAAAACACTTCTCCAGCTCCCTGCTAAAAGTAACTTCAGTGGTTCTTAAAGGAGCAGCCACTGTCTTCTCAATTTGTAACAAAAAAAACCCCCTTTGTTTAGTTCTTCCCTATAGATATGAAATACATCAAAATAAATTACTATATCTGAGTACAAAGAACATTTGTTGAAGGAAGAAAGGTTACTTTAGTCTGTATTCTTCATCCACTTGTTTTTGACTTTTGTCAAACCTCATAATGAAAAAATAATGTAATAAGAAGATAGATATGAACAGTGATGTAATTTCACAATAATCAATAACTTTAATAAAAAGAATGAAAGGCTAAAATTATTTCTTAAAGCAAGTAAATATAAGCCTTATGCTCAGTATGCTAGTAATGTAATATATGGTTCCCATCAGGCTTCATTACAGTTCCTGGATATATTTAATTTTATTCATGCCTAGCACAGCTCTCAGAAACAGCTATTAGAATCTATCATGTAGCTTGACACAAAAAGAAACACAAGTCATTAATTTTAATCTAAAAGTGAACTGGGAAAAAAAAGGAAAAAAATAAACCANCAGCTAAACCACCTTAATCTACTATTTCAATGTATTAATTCTTTGTTACTGTTGAAGTTTTTGTGACATCCATGTAATGACAGTGCATAGGAACACTAAGATGTTGAGAACAATCATAAAATTTCCTCAGATATGAGCTGTGATTTTTGTCTGAAATACAGAGATGGAAGAATATAAAGTTTATGAAGACAAATTGAAGTTTGAAAAGAACATTTGAAAACTCATGCATATATTGCTTCTCTTTCTAAAGCTCTCAACATAAAGGAAGTAAATTCAGGGTACTGCTTTTTCTATTCATAAGATAGTAGAAGAAAATGGTCTCAGTGGCCATTGTTGTGGAAATCCTAATTTTGCTAGTTTCTCTATATAGTGCATGCTCTCCTCACAAACTCAAATTAGAACATAACTTTCATAAAGGAAAAGAAGATGCATTACTTTCAAGTATCTTGTTGAAGAATATAAGAAAAAATACGGTAATGTCCTTTCCCTCTCTCTAAAATACTTTAACTGAACTGATTAATAGCATCTACACCAAAGCTAAATCCAAATGACACATGAAATAATGAATGCATATTTTAAAATACAAAACAAAAACTAGAGAAAAGGGCATTGTACAAAAAAAGGTTGTTTTCCTTCTAAATAAGGAAGTAGTTTACAAAAGTAGCATTGTGAATTTCCATTTTCAAAGCATCTACTATTTTAAGTAGCTTAGTCTATGGCACATTATTATTCTGGGAATGTAGCTGTGATACTTTTGCAGATGAATCTGTAACTGAACAAAATACATTAACATTTGTTCTATTTTTAAGATAACACTCATTTAATTTTGTTGATTATGACTGCATTCCATCTCAAACCTGCTTGCTGGAAAACAGGTAAACTAAACCCAGGATATTATTGACTATAGGTTATACTGAAGACTGACTTGGTCAGCTTAGGTTCCAGCTAAGAAATTGAGAATTTTAAGCAACAACATTAGTAACTAACAGTTGTGCAAACAGCATAACTATTTCTAATTTTCTGTATAAGGAATTCACAACCTACATACATGGATCACTACTGTATTTTGTGATTGTTTAGTGTAGTAAGTGGAGGGGGAAAAAACCAAGTTGTTTTTTTTTAATCACACTTCTTTTACTTTATTCCTTATAAAAATATTATTCAGTTTGCAAAGTGATGGATTTTGATCATCTGACTAAAATAGTGATGAAGTTGTTAATTACACAGCATTTTTTCAGCATATGTGTCTTTGTAAATTTGTCATCTTATTTTACAATTCATCAGGAGTAATTTATTTTAAATTGCTTCAGAAAATAAGATTAGGATAGGAACACTTAGCTGAGGACTCAAAAAATATATGATAATCCTCTTAAACAGCCAACAGCTTAATGATGCAAAGCAGTCACTAAGGAGGATTTCAGCTGATAAAGAAATAAGTATGCAAGGAACCTAAACCTCACTATCAAAGGAAAGTTACTGTCACTGACCTCAGGTGGAATGAATTCCTTTCTGTCTTAGATCTATTTTACAACTGCTTACAGTTCTTTGCATGAAAAGCCTTATGTAGGCACAAGAATTTTAGATGATAAGCTAAGGTAAAAGGAAAGATATCACTAGATATTGTTTATTTTAATCAAAATGCTTTTAAGACTTTTGGGAAAGGCATTATCTAGGTGTCTCATTTTATTAATTGCCCCTAGATTCTCTAGACAAATCCTGCAGATTTTCTATTAGACACTCTTCTCCATCCAAGGTGGAGTAAAAGCCTAAAGTCATCTGAAACCATTTACTCATGGGGCCTTAATAAAATTGAAGATTTCTAGACTTACCTAATCAGAACTTGCAATCTTTCATTTATCCTAAAAGACTGTGTTCACATCTCCATGCAACTCCAACCCTCTCACCTAGAGTATTAGGACAGGTTAACATGGCATGCATTAGAATGGGTTAATTGGGAAACAGTCCATTGTTGATCCACAAATATTTTCAACTGTGTAAGCAGAACACACTGCTCTGTGTTAAGGAACTGGCAGGAGGGAGTCATAGAATCATAGAATCAGTCAGCGTTGGAAAGGACTACAAGGATCATCTATTTCCAACCCCCCTGCCATGGGCAGGGACACTCTACTCTAGATCAGGCTGCCCACAGCCTCATCCAGCCTGGCCTTAAACACCTCCAGGGAAGTGGCCCCAACCACCTCCCTGGGCAACCCATTCCAGGTTCTCATCACTCTCATGCTGACCAATTGCCTCCTCATGTCCAGTCTGAATCTCCTTACCTCCAGCTTTGCTCCATTCCCCCTAATCCTGTCACTGCCAGATAGCCTAAAAAGTCCCTCCCCAGCTTTTCTGTAGGCCTCCTTCAGATACTGGAAGACCACAATAAGGTCGCGTCGGAACATCTTCTTCTCCAGACTGAACAGCCCCAACTCTTTCAGTCTGTCCTCATAGGAGAGGTGCTCTAGCTCCCTGATCATCTACCTTTGAAGGCAAGGATGATTAGGAAAGCATGCAAGAACAATTGGGAAAACAACAGCTGGAACTTTAGCAATAATCCCCACCAGTGTCTGCACTCCCCCCAAAACGTAGCAGATGATGCACAAAAACCTTCACTCTTAGGTGGGGGTGGGGGTTGTCACCTCTCTCCCCACTTTCTGGCTAAACGTTTCTGGACAGGGCCTGGACCATCGTACTACAGAAGGGGAGACTTCTCAGGAGCTTGGGGAGCTGTGATAGAGGGACATCTTACTATCACAGGGCTGCTGTGAAGGATAAGGTCCTACTGACCTCCCACCAGTGCAACTGCAGTGGGGGAAAATAGTCACACATGGACACCTGCTTTATAATTCTGGTCTGCAGGTATTTTGAAATTAAATAAAGGGACATACTGTATGCTTTGCTTTTTTGTGTGTGTGTGTGTGAGAGAGAGCCTTTGTCTGCGGGTCTAGTGGAGCAAACACGTCAGAACCCAACTAAAACACCCAGGTTCAAATCTTACTCTTCCTACTTGAAGAGCTTTTCCTATGTTTTGCATTACATAGTTACTCAGTGTTGATAACTAAACACAATACAGTTACTGTAATGTGGGTTGTTTGTGGGTGTTTTGTTTTGTTCTCTCTCTCTCTGAACCACAGCAGAAAGTGAAGCACCAAGCCCCAAAAGCACTGAGCAATTCCAGTCCTAAGAAGCCATCCTGGAGGAGCAGTTGTAGTGTTTCCCTGGGAGCAACATCTCTGAAGTATGAGGTCTCAGAAATCTCTCCTGTTTTCTGAATATTCCTTTTAGACTCTGTACATATCAAACATTACTTTAATGTACTTTTTTTTTTTTAATATTACCTTTGCTTTGTGCTCTCCAAATAATAGTTTCTACCTTTTTTTTTAAGCTTTTTTTTTTTGTTTGTTTGTTTTATTTTGTTTTTGTTTTTTTTTTTTGCTGCTGACTATTCTGTAGATATGGTATTCTTATTTTTCCTTTGGGAAAGGTAACATTTGATTTTGATGAATGTGAACATCTACATTTCAGTTTGGGTTCAATCAATTTCTAAATCTAATCTCTGCCAAGTATTTTCAGTGTTTTGTTTATCACTCTCCTCTTCTTTCACTCATACAGTTGAAAAAAATATTTTTGTTCATAAAGAACAAGCATGGTAGTTTGGTCTGGCTGGGGGCCAAATGCACACCAAAGCCACTCCATCACTCCTCTTCTTAGATATACAGGGCAGATGGGCAATAAGGTAGAAGCAATTTAATAATTATAAGCACAGGCAAAGAGGAAAGGCCACAAGCAGAAGCAAAAGAGAAGAGAGATGTTATCCTCTGCTTCCCATCAGCAGACAATCTTTGCTCCCAGGAAACAAGGCTCTATATGTAATGGTTATGCTGAAAGATAGATGTTATAGATGAATATTCCCACACTTACTTCTTTCACTTAGTTCTTATATCTGAGCTGACATCATATGCTATGGAATACCCCTTTGGTCAATTTGGATCAGCTGACTCAGCTCTGTCATCTCCCAAGATCTTGCCCACCCCTCAATGTACTCTTGGAGCAGGGAAATGTTGCTT
Source organism: Psilopogon haemacephalus (assembly GCA_013396835.1). Lineage (NCBI taxonomy): Eukaryota > Metazoa > Chordata > Aves > Piciformes > Megalaimidae > Psilopogon > Psilopogon haemacephalus. The sequence continues at coordinate 48,856 of VWZI01009967.1, forward strand.
GTTCAGCAATAGCCAAAAGGCTGGGATGTTACCAACACCCAGCTAAAGTACTGCAAAACATAGCAGTAGAAAGATGCTCTGAGAATTAACTCCAGCTCAGCCAAACCCAATACAAGCATCATTTAGACCCAATATTTCCTCTTGGCAAAAAGCTGTTCTAACTTGTCCATCAGTTTCCATTTACTTGAGCATGCCTTCAGTTACTACTTTTATTGCAGACTTGAGTGTGTTCTGCCTTTGCCTAAGCAGTATATATAGTTGGGAACACAGTTGAGATTAACCCCTTCTCACCACCAGGTCAAAATATGCTGCAGTTTTGATGAAGTAAGGAAAACATATTTAATGGGAAGATGACAACAAATCATCTATATAATCAATGCGTATTCCATCTTCTCTTGTCTAGCATATTAGCTTACAGAAATGTCAGTGACTTTAATTTCCTCTGTTTTCTCCTTTAGTGCCAAATTCAGTTTATACATAGACTACATAAGAAAAATATATTGTACTCCACCTACATGTTAGAAATGAGATTGTCTTTTTGGTTATATTTGTTTACATGCATGACTGTTGTTTCAAGGCAAAGACAGATGACAGATTTTTGGATCACCAAAGTTCAGAGCTTTCATTTTACTAACTGTAGCTGCAAGCAATAATAAATCAATCAGTGTACTAAAAAATAAAAATGTGCAAATATTACCAAGATCAATAGTCTGGAGTTTTATCATTGTGCTACTATTTACTAACATAATTTAGCCTTAATGCTATCTAAAAATAAGTCTAATTAAAGGCATTAGATAAATGGAATAGATGATATATGCTAAATAAACCTATTTTTTCCCCTAAAAAGAAAAAAAAAGGGTTCTTAGATGAAATTATGTGCCAATTGTATGAAATATTGAAAATTCAACTTAAATTGTGGTGACAAATTTCAAGACAAACATGAAAAGCCTAGGAAAATGAGTTCTCTAGATACTAAATATTTGCTAGAAAACATTGTGTTCCTCATTTCTGTCTTTACCTATTTGATGCTGAAATGGTGCAAATTTTACAATAATCTCTTTCTGCTAATTAAATTCTTAAGATAACTTTATTATTCCATTAGTAACTATGCCCATACAAGTGGCATTCTCTAGAGATAAGAGTAATTGGGTCTGCATCCTCAGTGAAGCAAGAAACTGATGACATCCACATATTCTGAATTTTAAAATAAATATTATTAAATAAGCAGAGCTCATCTGAAACTGCCTTCATTTCAAATTTCAGCAGATGTTATGAAAAGAACATGCTTAAATGTCTTCTGTTCAATATGCTTAGAAAGCAAACAGTGGAACTGGTTAAAGTATATGTACTTAAATTTTTCATAAGAAAATGTAACTCATCATCATTAGTGATTCAAAATCAGCTCAACCTAATTGTAGTTCATTGTTATCCATTACTTAGAATAATCTGCACAGTGAAAGATGCTTTTCGTAACCACATGAGCAAAGATTTGTTTTATTGCAATGCCAGCTTTAGAAACCAGATTTATATAAACAAAACCTTTAGTGAAATAAGCTAAAAAGAAAACCCTGTAGTTCTCATGTAAACAACTCACCTATAACTGTTTATTGAAGATAATTTTATGCTCATCAGTCATAACGCATTCCCTTGAGTGTTTCATCATGATTCTTAACTTGAGCAAGGCTGATACTCATCATGAAGATAAAACAATCTTATGTAAATTGTTTTTCTTTAGGCTATCTTTAAATATAGACACAAGAAACAAATTCACAAATCGGATTATGTCTTGCCATCTTTGAAGGGCTATAATTTCAATTTAGGAAAAAATGGTCAACAGTTTATCCCAAATTAAAATAAATTTTGAATTTCAGTAACAGAAATGAATGAGAAGAAATTTGACAGTAAGCTGATGAAGATGAATTAAAATTAAAAGATAAGATTGTGAGGATTAAATGTCACAATTATAGTATGGCTAAAGAAAATGAAATTCACTTCTGCATATTTTAGAGTACATGAACATCTGGAATGATTGATATGAGTGATGAAGTTTGGGGATTTTTTGCAATTTTTGGTGTTTTTTGTTTGCTTGTTTTTCCTTCTTCCCTTTCCCTCCTAATGTTATACAATAAGCTATCACCTTAATAGTTTAATAAAACAGAGAGCTAACTCTTCCATGGGTGGGAAAATGCACTGCTTTGCTTTTGAGACTACAGTGCTGCAGTAACAGTATAGATATTTTCTTACTGTGCTACCCTGTTTCAGACTTGTTTGACTTTGCTATGTGTGATTTAGATAATTATGAAGAGGTGAATATTACTTAACTGAAATAGCTAGAGGACAAGTTGTGATATGACTCTAAGTTGTCTCTTATTTTCTCTCACAATAAGTTAAAAAAAAAACCCCACAGTCGTCTCTAATTCTTCAACACTTAGTGACATACAACAAATTGAACTTTTCATGCATTTTCAATTTTCTTTCTAGATTTCTTCTGGCAGCTGGAAGTCAGATTAATCTTTTGCTGTGGTAGCTGGTAGATTTAATTATTAAAAACTGAACTAGATCCTTGAACCCAGTATCTTTTCACTCTTTTGACAAGAACAAAGCAGAATAGAAATAACAATAACCTAGATCTGGTAGGAAGAAGACTTCAAGACAGAGCTGGTGGTAGGTATAAAGTTGCAAAGCTGTAGAAAACGACAACATGGTTGCTTCATTCATAAAGGCTACAATGAGGGGAGATGACTTTTTTATTTCTGGTGGAGAAGAACTCTAGCTGTAATAGCCCCTACATAGGATGATTATGCATGTAAAAGTGCACAAGTCATCCTTAAGGTGAGTGTCAAACCTTCCTTAGCTCCTGAGTGCTCTCGTATTTATAATCCCAGAGTCACATAAACTCACTTACACAAAACACAGTTTCTTTCTCTAACTTCTAAAGCTCTTCTAACACTGCATGTAATTTTGCTGTTTCTGAATATTTGGCTTTCAGAATGTGTTCAAAATGTTCAAATTTTGTCACTTTGCTATGCATTCTTTTAAAAATAGTTTAAAAGTTTCTAATTCGTAAACAATATTTTTCCAGCTATTAAAAAAACGTATTTTTAAACAATAATTCCCACAGAACACACAAATTAGAGCTATCATCATTTTAGATAAAGATCAAGTCATACCAACACAACAAATTAACTATAAAAAATTTGAAAGAATAAGAAAAAAGATACATTGCTCTACAACAGTTAAAGTCTCTAAAAGTATTTTTTAAAAATGAAACACTATCTAAGTGCTTCTAGAAAGATTATTTTAATTAACATGATTTTGAACTTCATATTGAATACTTCATATGTCCCAGATGATGGTTTCATTTACCACTCATGTATCTGCTTGATCTAAATGGAAAGAAATAATCTGTTATTTATAATAATAGGAAAGGTAGAAATCTTATTTAAAAAAAAAAAAAAAGTAAGAAAGAATTCCACACTGCACTACATCCCAAGAGAGCGTTGAATTTTTCACCCTATTTCATTCAGTTACTGAAAAAAAGTAAGCTAACAATTTTCAGAGATGTAAATCTATTCACACATGTCCCTTGTGAAAAATACTCATGTATTTTATAACTCATGTCTGAAGAGATGATTACTGAGGATGAAAGCTACTGGTATATCACTGAAGTCTGCCAAATCATCTATCAGAAGACTTGAAGTTGTCACATGCTGTGTTTTATGAAGATTTTCTTTTTAATCCTTTCTTAACAGGAACACATCAACTTAAATATTTTGTATGAGCCATACAACCCTTATCCCATCATCCGTGCTTTCACTCCAGCCCCTAGCAGTTTGCAGGAAGTTTCCCAAGTGAGGAAAACCTGAATTTTCAAATATATTCTTGCACAGTAAGCATTGACAGAAAGTCTGCGTACCAATACTGTCCATTTTGAGACTGCTAAATCACCAAAGGTGCACAAAAGTTCAGGATTGCTGTGTTTGTGAAATATCAAGAAATTATAAATCCCAGTTGTTGCAGAAATCAAACATCACTCCTGCAAAATCCTCCTTGTTTTATTTTAAGGTGAACACATAGGCTTTGCCAGACACATATTTAATAGTCCTTACTTAAAATATGCCTTCTTTACAGAAAGTCTGTCAAAAAAATGAAAGCCAAGTTCCCACTCATTCTTGCACATGATTTATTTCTTAAGCTCTTACTTGTGCAAGAGAAAAACAGTAATATGCACAAGGTGTCATATTCTCAGTTTTAACCCTATTTTGCTATTGTCTTTCTTAATTCTGCAATAGGATCCATCATGAAATTTAAATTCTGATGTGTACCTTGATTTTTCAAGAAACTATGTTAAAAACAATTCACTGAAATTGTAATGTGAATCAAATCATGCACTTGTAAACATATCTGATGAAGTAATTTAGAATCACATAGTAGCTACTATAATGAAACCTTAACACAGGATTAGAGAGCTGAGTTGATGAACAGATAGCTTAGTCTCATCAGTTGTGCACGTTTGTCAAAGAGCAACTGCTTTGTAATTCTCTGTTTATTACCTGCTTGTATTTTCACTGTGCACACATTAAAAAAAAAAGCCTATGAAGTGGCCTAGAGTATGAAGGCTGCACCTGAGTTAGCTATTGATGTCAAGACCAAGACTGAACATTACAATAAATCAAAATCAACATCCCTGATGTGACCTTGGTTTCCTCACAGTTTGCTATGCCAAGGACAGTTGACATCAGAGAGGGATTACCACCACAATGTAACTTGTAGAAAACCTCTTAAAGACTTTGTGATACTTAGTATTGGAATAAAAATAATAATAATAATAATAAACAATAAAAACCCCCTTCTGCTTAACATCACATTTTTTGGCTTTTCTTTTGACCTTTCTTCCCATGTTTTGGCTTCCTGTAGCTGTGTTGAAAGAGTGTATAGATTTCCATGATCATATTACAGACCTTCTAAACTTCTAAATAAGAAATTATGGAATTATTTAAATTAGAAAAGAACTTTAAAATCATCAAGTCCAGCCATTAACCTAACATTGCCAACCACACCACTAAAACTTGTCACTAAGCACCACGTATATGCATCCTTTAAATACCTCTGAGAATGGTGACTCTACTACATCTGCAGATAGCCTGTACCTCACAACCGCTTCTGTGGAGAAATTTTTTGTAATAGCCAACCTAAAGCTTCTATGGTGCAACTACAGCCCATTTTCTATTTTCCTGTGACTAAGGAGAAGAGGCTGATATCCACCTCACTACAAACTCCTTTACAGTAGCTGGATAGAGAAAGAGAAAGTCTCTGCTCAGCCTCCTTTCCTCCAGATTGAACAACCCCAGTTCCTTCAGCTGCTCCTCACAGGGCTTACGCTCTGCCTCACTAGCTTTGCTGACCTTCTTTGGACACCTCAATGTCCTTGTAGTGAGAGTCCCAAATCTGAACACAGTGCTCAAGATATAGCCTCATCAGTGTCAATTACACGAGGACAGTCATTTCCCTAGTTCATCTGGTCACATTATTCTTCATACAAACCAGGATGCCGGTGGCTCTCTTGATCACCTGGGCACATTGATGGCTCATATTCAGCTGGCTGTCAGACCACATCAGGTCCCTTTCTGCTGGGAAGCTTTCTTGTCATTCTTATCCAATCATGTAGCACTGATGCTGTTGCTATCACCCAAGTGAAGGGCCCCACACCTGCAATTGCGAAATTTCATACAATTGACCTTAGCCCGTTGTCCAGCCTGTCCATATCCATTTGTAGAGTCTTCCTATCCTGAAGCAGTTGAGCACTACTTGATCATCTCATCAAGATCACTGATAAAGGTATTAAATAGAATGAGCTACAATACTGAGCCCTGGGAAACACCGCTTGTGAATGGCTGATAACTGGATTTAATTCCATTCACCACCACTCTTTGAGTATGCTCTTTCATCTAGTGTTTTACCCAACAATGTAAAGGCAAAAAAAAAGTATTCAGTATCTCAGCCTTTTCCTCATCTTTTGTCGCTGTTTCATCCCATATCAAGTACAAAGATTCTTCTCAGCTCTCCTGTTGCATTTATATAAACATTTTTTATTGTCTTTTGCAGCAGTATTCATATTGATTTCTAGCTGAGCTTTGTCCTTTCGAAGTTCTTTATTGCATAACCTCACAAAACACTGTCTGTGATGACAGGAAAAATTTATTTCCCTCCTCATCACTCAGACTGTATTTTATATGGAAGTTTTCCAATAAACCATTCCTATGTCAGTAGGTAACGTGTGGATATTTTTCAAATACACAAATGGAAAATAAATGTGATGTTTTGATAAAAAAAAAATGTTTTCACTGAAGAAGAAAAAAGAATATCAAACAAGAAGTTCAGAATGATTTTTGACTCACTAGCGATTCAAAGATAAGCTTTCAAAAAGGGTGAAAAGGAAGGACAGTAGGTATTTGTATATGTCACAATGTAAAGTAGATAGCCAAAGGGCATTACAGATACCACACTAACCATGACACATGTAGAAATTGAAGTAGATAATCTAATACAGAAGTGGATTTTGCTTTGGGAATTTGAGAGAAAAAAAAAAAAAAGATCAGCAAGCTAGAGGATTAAAGCAGTCTTGTGGTGGATACTAGAATGCTCCAGGCAGAGAAAAATAATTTGCAGTCATGTAATGATTACAGCTAGTCTCTTTGTACAGTGCACTTTTTTCATTTTATGAAGCACTGAAATAAATGTATGAAGGTTTAGATCCCATACTGGTTTTTAAGGAATAAGAATAATTCACCTCCATGTTTTAGCTGTCAGCTTTTCTGCTGAAAAGCTAAGGAATAAAATGATGTTTATTGTTCCTGTGAGAACAACCAGTTTCTTATGAGAATTATAAAAATAAATAAATTAGAAGTTCCAACTTTCATAATCCAGTTTGTCCTTGCATGCAATTTGCAAGACTCTGTGAGGCTAGATAAAGTCAAATTTCCAAGGATTTTTTTTGCTTTTGTTTTACCTAAAACCAGTTGAAGAATTACTGGTGGAGAACCTACTTCTTTTAGTATGAATATGCTAAAAATCTATGTCAGTTACAAATATAGACATTTATCTGAATTCCAGTGAGATTGGTACAGTAATTTCACTTGTTCAGACCTGGCTCTTACATGCTTGTGTGAAATACAAGAGTGCAGTCATGAATTTCAACTATTTACACATTACCAGTCTAGCAAATTATTTTACACAGAATGCAAACTTAAAATGGAACCCCCTACCTGTGATTACAAAGAACTAAAATGCTATTAAGAAGTACCTTAGGGTATAAACTTTCCAATTCATTTTTATTCATAGCATCCTCAACAGTCTGGGTTTGGGGTTTTTTGTGGGTTGTTTTGTTTGTGTTTGGTTTTTTTGTGGGTTTTTTGTTTGTTTGTTTTGGTTTTTTTGTTCTGGTTTTGTTTGGGTTTTTTTGTTGTGTGTGTGTGTTATTTTTGTCAAAACTGAGTTTCACAGAGTTTTTTAGTAATTGCATTTGTCTCACTTTCTGCCTGCACAGACTAGACCTGATGCATGGTAAAGGGAATGGGACAGGAGACCTGTGTAAGGGAAAGGGATGAAATTAAGAACATTGGGAAAAAAAAATCAGATTGAACTGTTCTCAGAGATGTAATTAATAAACAACAAATATGAGTAGTTTCTGAAGGATGCTTAATAGAACCTTAAGAGAGCTCACATTTTACTTGGATAGAGTAATACAGGGCATTGTTGGAACTGTCAGGCAGAGAAAAACACCTCTCTTTTTCCTTGTCTACCTTGAAATGTTACAAAGAAATAAATACAATCAGAAATGCTATTCTACCACAGAACACTGGTAACAGGATTTACCTTCAGGAGACTGCAAGAATTACACTGGATATGTTGTCCCTGCTAGGTCACTTCAGGAAGGGCTGAGAACCTCTCTAAAGGTTCTTCAAAACATGATTTATTAATAGCCACTTCTTTCTTATACTTAAAAAACAACAATCATTTGACTCAATTCCTTTTCTATTGGTGCTTTGTACTGCAGTATAAAAGTATACTTTTCAAGATTCAAAATGAGAAAAAATAGGGTTTCTTCCAATTTTTTAATCTTATTACTGAATTTTTTGAAAAATAGAGTTCCTTATATTAGAATCACAGAATGATAGAATGGTTTAAGTTGGAAGAGACCTCAAAGATCATCCAGTTCCAAGCCCCCGCCATAGCCAGGGACACCTCCCACTAGATCAGGATGCTCAAGACCTCATTCAGCCTGACCTTGTTTTTTTTGGTGTGGGGTTTTTTTGTTGTTTTTTTTCTCTCTCTCTCTCCAGATAATTAAATCCACAAAGGTGTTACCTAGTTGTGCTGGTTTGAGCTAATTGGAGAATTTGAGTGAGAAATAAGACTATTGGCTGAGAAAGGAAAACACTTTATGTCACTTCACCCAGACCTTTACTGAGAAAGGAAAAAAAAAATTGTTTTTAAGTGTTGTACCCAAAACATTAGATATCAGACAGCTTCTGACCACTCTGGCTGTGGCTGCTCTTTGCATGGTCTCCTTTGTCTTTTTGCCTTGGTAGCTAATTCTCAGTAATTCTACTAACTACTTTCCTGCTACTAACCCCCGTGGCCGATCTACTTCCGCTTATCTTCAGCATCAACAGGTGGTGAGATAAGATTGGGGAAGGGGGGAAAGGTGGTAGGGGGTTACCCCTCTTGGGGATTTTGGTCTCTGGGAGGGATGTGGTGTTTCCGTATTACATTTTCATTGTATATATCTGTAAATATCTGTTATATCTTATAAATATTTGCTTGTATATTGTGCATTACTGTAAATATAAAGCTTCATTTATCATCTTCCAGTGTCCTGAGTCCTAGCCCCGGTTTATTTCAAAAGGTGGGGTGGCAGGTAACTGCTTAAACCACTACACTAGTAGAATGAAATAAAGATTTTATCTTAGCTTCAAGAACTAATCCACCTAAAATACCTGTATTCAACAGCATTTATTTTAGAAGTTTTATCCCCATATTAACTTCAAGCAATTTAAGTAACAAATTCCTCCTTCTAATTAAAATAGATATTCTTAAAGGTCCATGTTACTCTTGGGAACAGAGAGGTGCCTCAACAGCAAGGTATATTTTATGCTTCACTAGCAAGAAAATATCAACTAAAAACATCAATATTCAATTTCAAACTATGAAAAGCTGTAAGGCCTGCTAAAATACAGAAGAATTGGTTAAATACAGTTAGAGAAGCAGCTTTAAATGTCTAGTATTTTGTTTCATAAATTTCTACATCGTTGTTTTCCCATTAGATAAACAATGTTTTTTCTGCCACTGAGCACTGTATTAAATACACAGATGATTTGTTCTTTAACCTAAGAAAATTTCCTTCTAAACACTGTTGCTTCCCCCACATCCAAATTTTAACTTAATAAACAAAATAAATTCAAAGGTTTGACATCAACAGTTATCAAACCCCCTGATTAGCTTTGCATTCATTACTATTTAGGGAGTTCACTGAAAGAAGAGAGTTTATAATCACTTTAGAGGACACTGCATTTAACTCTTAATGATGTTTAACATTTATCAGGTGGTTTTCAGCTCAATCATTGTATGCAGAGAATTACAAGCAGTATCTCAACAAGATCTGTCTGAAAATCAGATTTCTCCCTATCATGTAAAACTTTCATGGTGTTTGTTTTTTGTTTTTTGGCTTTTTAGGGGTTTGTAGTTGTTCTTGGTTGTTTTGGTTTGTTTGGGTTTTTTTCACCACTAAACATAATTATTTAAACCAAATATTTTAGAATCTCTCTCTTTCTTTTTTTTTAATTTCAAATGAAACAGCTAAGGATTAAATATACAAAAAGTATTGTAGAAACTCCCAAAGTAATTTCTGCGCAAGTCTACAATAGCCACTTCTGCATCTTTATAAGTTCCTACTAATGTACAGCTTTTGGCACTGAGAACAATTTTAGCTGGAAAATGTTGTATTAAATATAAATTAAAGTTTGACTTAGCCGTAAGCTTACAGTCAATGCAAAGCAAATATTCTTTACATCTCACAATTTCTCTAATATTATACTACCTTAGCACTTGTAATTTGTGAACTGCATGTATTATTTCCACATTTATTCCATCATTAGGACAGCATTTTAACTATAGAGGCAACAAACAGGTCATTTCCACTCACAGTCAATGTTTAAAGCCTTCTGTAAAGAAAGCGTTCTGTGAATATAGTAACTGTCACAAAGGAGCTTGGAATCAATATGACTGACCAATATGATCAAAGTATTGTTCAGCTTGATTGTAAGATCAGCACAGGTTATATAGCCTAAGCTTCTCCCAGTTCATGCTATTCTATTTCTTATTGGTAATTCTTATCTGTCCACGTGCCCTTTCTTCTGATGCATAACTGCTGCTTTGCCCATGAAGTTTTCATTTCTTCTTCAGCCAGCTCCCTGTTATAAGTTGGTGCTGCTGATGCAGTGCTACCAAGAGACAAGCAGAAGCTAATTGTTGTCAGCTCCTCAGGACTCTGCTCTAGTTGGAGCTGGGGTAGTTATACCTGCACCTGCCACACTAAGTAATCTCAAATTGCCTAAAAATTGCTTTTTTTTTCAAGGAAATACATTGATTTTAATAATACTTTAAATACAAACACTGAAAAGTGCATACAATAATTAGAGATGTTATTATTCAATGTAGAAGAGCAAAGTTAAAAAAAAAAAAATCTGCTATGCATTTTTGAAGGATTTTGAGAAAGGATTTTGGTGCAGAAAAAGAATCCCTAACTTCTTCAAAACATGTTTTATTAATAGCCACTTCTTTCTTTTCCTAAAAAAAAAAATCATATGACTCAATTCCATTCTATTGGTGCTTTGTACTGCAGTACAAAAGTACACTTCTCAAGATTTCAAATGAGAAAAAACAAGGCTTCTACCAATTTTTTCATCTTAGGAAAACAAAACCAGAAAGCCTTCCTCTTCAAATTTCAGATTTAACTCTTCCCTTATTCGTTCATTAAATTACTTATTTTCTTGTAATTCAAACTGAATGCTCTTCTTGCTGCTGAATGTAAATAGTAATTCCCTAGTACCTCATATATATGTGTGTGTCTATATAGGTATACATACATAGCTTTGCTGTTAACACTAGAAAAGTATGACGAAACAAATACTTTATATGCTAAACTTACCAGGCTTTCATTATTAGTGCACTGCCTCAGCTGTCAACATTTGGCTTCTTTTGTGTTATCTGTGGAATATCCCTGATTACCAGTGATAATATACAGAGGCAATAAAAATTGCTGCTTATCTCAGATTTTCTGGAATATTAAAGAGTTACTTTCACAGTGCTTATAATTTCATAGTGTTCAAATATTAACATCCAGATCCACAAAGGAGTTTCACTGTCATGGATTTTTATTCTTTTAGTTCTGCTGTACAACAATCAAGTAGATTTGAGTCTGATTTTTTTTTTTTTAATGTGTTATTTAATAGTAGTGGTAACTTGTCGAAGCTTCCAGAGAGGTGTTGTAAATACTCCTACTGTAGCTGACACGTTACAGGAACATAGCTTAAGTGGACCTCTCAATTTCTAACTGAAGAAATGGGAAGATTTTATTTCAGCATATATTTTTTCTCTGAAGAGATCATAACAGTTAGCTCCCCTTTTAAGGAACATAGATTTACTGCCTTTAGGAGTGAATTTATACTGAGTTCAGAACTATGTGCAATGCAAAACTAGTATAAATGTCAGAATGTCATTGCCCCGCTCTAGATGCTATAAAACAACAACAAAAAAGAAAAAAACCAACAGTGTCCTTCTACCCCCTAAGGAACCCTCTTTAATATTAGTAGATGTTTTGTAACACTTTTAAGTATAACAAGTTTAATCCTCGTGCTTCTTACACCTCTGTGCAGGGCAGTATCTTTGCAACAAGAGAAGGGGTTTTGTGCTCACTCAAAAGAACTTGAGTAAAGCGCAGCAAGTGAAGCATGATCATTTTTGGTTTTGCATCTGACCAATGAAAGATACGAATTTAATCTAGATGATTCTAACAGACCTATTCAGCTCTGAAAGAGGTTATAAGGGTGAAATTGCATCATGCAGCACACGGGCTTAAAGCAGAATGTGAAGACCTCATTTTTATTGAACTATTCCCTTGCCTAAACATAAAATAGTATCTGTTGGCACACAGACCACTGACTATGATATTAAATTATGTATGCCATCATTTCCTTGTAGACTTGTTATCTGCAACTATAAACTATTTCTTATTTTATGTATCAATGGCAATCTTTCTGGAGCCGCAACTGTATGCAGTGTGTCTGACCATATTCATGAATAAGAACACATCTGTTTACAGCAGCAAGGAGAACACTGAATGACAAACAACTAACCAGTGACATGAAGATGGACTGCTGTGAATAATTGAGGACACTTGGGTAAAACTTCTGTTACTCTGATTTTTTTCATATTGCTGATATTTTATATGTTATTATGGTTACATTTTTAATTTAAATAACTTTTGAAAATAAATAATATCAAATAACTCAGAACATATGGAAATTATTTCTGCATAGGTATTCCTGTTCTTAAACAAAATTAATATTTTTTGCTCTCACCTATCAAAAATCCTCCTGTTCCAGTTGGTTTCATTGAATTAAAATTAAACTATGAGTTCATTGGTTATACTCCATTCTATGGTGAAAATGCAAAATAGTTAATTTCCAATGAAACAGTAATGAAAAATATATACAAACCAAAACCAGTAGTTGTTCATGTATATATAACACAAATACAAGAGAAGAAAAATAGCCAAACAACTTGATGTTCAGGAAATATGTGTTCAGCTGAGTGTAACAGTTCTAATAAAACTTCATAGTGAGCATACATTGTTTGAAATATCCACATAAAACTCTCAACAAATCAAAAATCAAATCCACGCAAAAAATGCAACAGATTCAATTTTGGAGGGAAAAAAAGACAAAAACTATTCAATTAGGTATCTGAGATATATAGACACATACAAGTCACTTTATTCCCATAATGAATAACAAAAATAACGAAGTATGACAGTGACCTGTGAAACAAACCCCAAAACTCATAGAGAGTTATGAATTAGATATGTTTATTACAGCACTGGGTGCAGTCAGGATCGCTCATTCAATCCTGTGCACCTCATGGTGGCATAAGCCTCAATTTATGTTATAAGAATATATGTATTCATAATAAGAGGTAGGGTTATTACAATTATTTCTTGGAGTTCATTAACATAGGTGTTTTCCCATTCTCTGGTCTTGGGTGGTTATCTGCAATAAAGGCCAGCAGTCTTCCTGACTGGGTTTACTTTATCTTTGATCAGCAGACCTTTCTTAATTGCTGAAGTCAGGATACGTCTGCTTTATCTCCTTCTTGCTTTCCTTAGTCAATGCAGATCTGGGTCTTTTCAAGATTACATATGACCGATCTCTAACTAGTAGCTATAAACAAGCATTTCCAGAGGTAGTTTAGGTTTGCATATTATCAAGTGAGTACTACAGACAAACACTTCTACAAAGCTTGGTATTTTATGGCTTGCTACATACATCCTCAAAAATGTGCATCTGATGTGTAAAACCCTGTTATGGAGGCAGGGAATTAATGTGGCCAAGTCACAAATTATAAAAATAGAATTATTTTATTACCCTGAAAACCCCACCCCCAAACTATATACAGAACTAGTTTTAGGTTTGTTTACAGGCTCAATTTGATTGGGAAAAATCTTCTAAGGATGCTATAGACAAATCCAGAGATTTGGAAGTCAGAAAATGGAAAAGGCTAAGCTACAAACACAGCTTTACCCCGCTATTAATTGGGCTGAGCAGAGAATTAAGGGAACAGCAGGCTTTTATTCACAACAGTGAGATAGGTATTTGGCAATGATCCCTTGCTGGATTCTCTGTGGCTGAGCTAATTCTGACTGCTAACAATATCCAGTCACAAATTCAAAATGCCAAAGTCCAAGGTGAGTGGAAAGACTGACAAACTCAGTGGTATCTCAAAAATATGGTCTCCACAAGACAGAGATTTGTGGAAACCATGCTGCTTTAGCAGCGGCAGGGGAGAGCCCAACTGCTCCCCCACCGGAATAGCAGCCAGGAAGTCAGCTGCAGTAGGGTCCCAGAGCAACCAGGTTCAGGTGCCACCGGCAGCTCTCTCAAAGGGACTCAGGACTTGCCAAGCTTGCAAGACTGCACAAAATGGTGCAGAAGCGGGGAACCACCCAAAATGAGGGACAGTGTAAACAGGAACTCTCACAGCAGGGACTCTTTACAGGTAGGAACTCTCCTGCCTTTTCCCTTGCTCTATTTACACCTTTTTTAGATAAAATGTCCATTTACCATTTATACTGATTGTGAAAGACTCAGCCCACCACCAGCCTGATTCCCAGCACAGGTTTCCCCATGGGTCAGCACACTGTTCTGGTAGGGCATAAATACTGCCCAAATTACTTCAAACTCCCGATTTTCCCCTCCTCTTGTAGCAAGGTCAGGGAGTTAAAGGATGTGAGCAAAACAGGGTTTGGTCCAAGAAAGCCCCACGGCACATGACCAAGTCAGGTGTCTTGTGCTATCCCTCAAGTGTTAGGGTGGACACTTACGTGCAGAACTTTGAACTTGTTGGCCAAAACAATGGACACTAATGCCTATTGGCCAGTTTCACCCTTCAAAATAATGTATTTAAGGGAGGGTGATTAAGAGCCATTGCTTCTTTTCCTGATGCATTTTACAGGGACTGGACATCTATTCACACTTCTTTCACAGCAGCCATGTGTTTGCAGTGTGCATTTGCAGATTTGCACCAGCGGCGGCAAAGCAAACCTTTCCTCTTCCTCCCTCGGGACACTGTACCTATCGTGGCTGTGAGTATAGGCAGGGTTAGAATTTCCCCTGTTATCAGGTTCCCTGTTTACCAAGTTCTGACTGTTTAAACTGTTTAAGCCCTTTGATTCTGTGTTTATTAATAACCTTTGTGTAATTGCCTCTTATTGACTGAACATCCAAAGAACCTCAGGGAATTTTTTAAAAATCTTGAATATTAATTTAAAAAATTATTCATCAAAATTATTAATAATTCATAACTGATTGTTAGCAACACACATGTGGAAAAGTACCTTTTGCTATTCTCCTTCAAGCCTGCAGGGCTGGGGGGTTAAGGGGGGGAAAGCAGTTTTCACGCCTTCTTCTCCCCATTCAAACTCACAAGGTGGGGAGAAGGAAGGAATTTGGGGTGCTCCAGGACAAGCCTTTTACTAGCACTCCTTGATTTTTCTTTTATCAATAGCAAGGTGTCATTAATCAGAAGAAATGTATCAGGAGTGGAAAAGGAAAGAAAAAGGGTACTAATGTTTCTCTCCTTAATTTGATTTTTTAATTTATGATATATGTTTTTTTTAAATAACACAAATAATGACATCAGGTTTTGTCTTTATGTTCTATCACAATCCACATATTTTGTTTCTTTCTGCTACTAAGATTTGGATGCAATTCAAGTGTATCTCAGCACTAAAATGTAGAATACTTGAAAATAAAACAAGACTAATTACCCTTATTCATCAGGTGAGAAAATTAAGACATTGTAAGACAAAGGATCTTACTGAAGTGGTCATACTCGAATTTGATACTTCAGCAGCTCTGGCAAGAAAAGCCTTCATCCTTTGTTAACATAGTGCCTTTCAAACTACTACAGAAGAAAAGATAAATGTTTTCCTCCCTTGCAGCCTTTCTCCATAAAGCTTGCACGCATCTGCTCCTGTAGTCTTGCCAGCTGAAGTTGTTTGGACACAAAGCAGCTTTTCAAGCAAGGTATCTATAGTAGTTGCAGGCAACACTAAAAAGTAAACATTTTCTTTCACCTCGAATTAGCATGCAGGGTGATAAAACAGCATTGCCCACCCCAGAGGACATAAATAGCCTCATCTCAGAACCTGTATTTCTGAAGATTTATTCCACTGAAGCATGGAAATGCTTTCTCATAGAAAAACTCCTGGGCTTCATATGAGTATTTTAATTAAGTGCAAATGCCAAAACCAAAATACTATTAAAGTCCTAGATTTGCTCTTGAGTTTCCCCAGGTGGTAAATGTGATATGATAACATATCACAATGGGAGGAAAACCAGGAGGTGTTTAAAGCACCATTGAGCAGAAATACTCAGGAGTAATATGCACACACTACTTATCACAGAACTTTAGCAGAACTGTTTAATTGAAAAGTGTGCAAGGTGATTTGATCTGCCAAGCATTCTTCTAGGTTTTAGAGATAAAACCCTTTGGAGATATCCTTAATATACAGTGTTTGCAGCACAGGATGAACAAAGCAGCATTGCTGAATCCCCACTTTTACTGTGGCTATCTTAGTATGGTCACCTACAAAAGCTGACAAATACTTTCTTTTTAGAAAATAGAAGTCAAAGTGAAAACTGGGAGATGGCAGAGATCCAGGCTATGTACAAGAAACTTATCCTTAGCTCACAGAGGGCAAAACATTAACTTAGAAATGAATATGAGTGTCCCTGTAATCTGATGCTTTGCGTCAGTAGAGAACTACAGTTAATGATCAAAGGAGACATTTGAAGTGCTATTTGAAGTGCTATTTGAATGGATAGACAAAAACCTCCACTGAAGTGGTTTTTGCAGCATGTGAACATCATTGTCCATAGTCAGAAGTTTTCATCAGAGAAAAAAAAAAAAAGGAACAAAAATATATTTTGATCAACTGGAATCTCAAAAGTGAATAAAAGTCCAACACAAATCAGCTGTCAGGGAAATTAATACCTTTGTGACCAAAATACAGGATATAAATGCAGTCAAAAAGAAGTAATATGAAATCTGCTTAGAAGACCAATAAGAGTTCAAATATGTCTTTAATCTGCAGAAAACAAGTAGTAAGACTGTTGAACTAGTTAAAAATGATAGTATTTCTTTAAAAAAAAAGTATAAAAGCTGTTCTGTTTGAACAGCTGTTCTGATCTCCAGACATTATTGATGTAATGTTCTGTTTAAGATTACCTGAAACACCATTTTTGCTTAACAGCAAATGTATATGAAGAAAAAACCTTAAGTGACTTTCCCACTTCTTCCCATCTTCCCTCAACACCTCCCCATCCCAGTCACTGAAGTTCACAACTTACAAAGGGAGGCAGAGAGGGATTATGTGACTCACTCATGGCACATTTCTCAAGAACAAGTATATTCACAGAACCACAGAATTATTGAGGCTGGAATAGATCTCTGAGATCATCAAACCCAGCCTATGATCTAACACCACCACATTGACTAGACCATGTCACTTCGTGCCACATCCTTCCTTAAACACCTCCAAGGATGGTGTCATGGTAGGCCTGAATGGGCCAAAATGGTTTTTTATATGTCCTGGCTCAGACAGACATGTTTCTCTTCTCTCCCTTCTTCTGTTGTGGGAAGAAGCAATTGCAGGAAGGAGGGGAAAGAACCTGGAGCAACTGAGTCTAAGGACCCTGGTTGCCCAGACTTGTTTTGCTCCTGTTTACATCCTATGGTAAACAAGGTACGCACACTTGGCTTGTGTCTGCCTCATACAAGCCCTATGTTTTTCCAAAATTTGGGTAAAGCAAGCCTATGGCTTCACCTAATATGGTTAAGGTTGGCTAACTGCCATTCTGATTGGCTATTCTGTATCCAAAGGCCCCTCAGGCTGTATTGATAAAAAGAGATGAGCAGGTAACACAATGTGCTCTGCAGTTGTATTTTTGCTTGCTTGCTGCTTGTAGATGCTGTTACTGCCAGTGTTCTGCCTCAGTGATTCCTGCCATGCTATGTTGAATTATAAGCTAACTCTGCCACAAATTAACAAATCCTGATACTCTGGGTTTGCTTGGAAACTGCCTACTTTGAGTTTACGAGGAACAGGCTCTAAATCTCTCCATATGATAGGCCTGCATGGCCAGCATGGTGTCCATGCTGAGACTGCACATCGCAAGACATCTTGCCTGCACCTGAAAGCCTCCTACCAAGATGTAAAGTCCTGGAGGTACACAGATCATCCAGAGGAGCCAGGATAAGGTCAGAGATCATCTGCCACCTTTCCCCAGCACCCTGTGAAGCCTGGGAAGAATTGGAAGCCTCAGCAGCTAAAACACCAAGAGAACCCTCTGCAAGTGTTTGGGTACTGTCTGAAGCTGTAGCTAGCCCCATGAGTCAGGAGATAATATTTTGTGAGTAAATACTTAAAGCCAATTTAAGTATTAAATTTAGCAATTTACCAATTACCTTCTGACATACGCGGAAAGGAGCTTCCTTGAGTCCATCTAGTGGGCAAGCAGTATATTGACCACAAGTACCTTCTCTTCCAGTTCAACTGAGTTTAAATGTTTATATATTGCTAGTTATTTGTTCTAGATCCAGTTATTCATTTGTATAATGTTTCTATGACCATTGCAAGAGAACTTGATTATTATTAAAATTAGTGGTCAGGGTAGCAAGAGTTCTGAATACCAAAATTAATAAACAATACTAATTTTGAAACAATATAATCTTGCATCAATTAATTACCCCCATCCATTACAGACGGCAACTCCACCACCTCCCTGGACAGTCTATTCCAGTGTCTAATTACCCTTTCCATGAGGAAGTGCTTTCTAACATCCAACCTAAACCTCTCCTGGCATAACTTCAGGCCATGCCCTCTCATATTGTCTCAAGTTGCCTGGGAGAAGAGCCCAGGCCCCACTTTACTACTACTTCCCTTCAAGTAGCTGTAGAGTCTTCTCCATGCTAAACCCCAGCTCCCTCAGCCTCTCCTCGTAAGACTTTCCTTCCTGTACCTTCCCCAGTCTCATTGCTCTCCTGTAGACCTTCTCCAGAATCTCAATATCTTCCTTGAAATGAGTGCCCCAGAGATGCACATAGTACTCAAGGTGCCATGTACAGGGGCAGAATTACATTCCTAGTCCTCCTGGCCACGCTATTCCTGATGCAAGCCAAAATGCCATTGGCCTTCTATGCCATCTGGGCACACTGCTGGCTCGTGTTCAGCCGTTGTCACCCATCACTCCCAAGTCCCTCTCTGCCAGGGTGCTCTCCAGCCACTCATACCCCAGTCTGTAGTGCTACATGGGCCAAAGTGTAGGACCCTGCACTTGTTCTTGTTAAAACTCATGCCGTTGGCCTCATCCCATAGACCCAGACTGTCCAGGTCTCTCTGAAGTGTCTTCCTACCTTCCATCAGGTCAACACTTCTCCCCAACTTGGTGTCATCTGCAAATTTACAAACAGTAGACTTGATCACCTCATCTGAGTCATCAACGAAGATGTTGAATACAACTGGGCCCAGTACTGATCCCTGGGAAACACCACTGGTCACTGGACACCAGCTGGATGCCAGACCATTCACAACCAATCTCTGTGCCCGGTCTAACAGAGGATTCTTGCTCAGGACTAGGAATAATATTCTCAACAACAACAGCTCTGTTCTGTTTATATTTCAGTTCCCTCCGCCCACCCAAAAAAAAAAAAAAAAAAAAGAANTAATGCTTTCCAAAGAAAGAATATATTCTTCAAGTTGCAACCTATATTTTCTCTATTATTTTTTTCCAGCAATTTCTTAAATCCTACCACTTTACTGAAGAGATATGATAATGATACATTTTTATCTCATGCAAAGTATATAAAACAAAAATAAAATACTATGTTTCACTAAGACTAATTTATTACTTAAATGATATCTAAAGCCTAACTTTTTCTCTGAGTTCAGCTACAGTGTTTTCTGCAGAACTTGAAGAGTTGACTGATACCAAAGGATAATAAAGTGAATAGGAAAATGTAAGAAAGGCATATTAAAAGTTGAAAATCACAGACAGAGAAAGGTACAATAGTGAAGATGTAGACAGAGTTAAAAGGAAATATATTAAGAACTTTGAAATTATGGAAAATAAAGGAAATGTTCATAAAGGACCTAGTCATATTGCCAGTATTAAAGCCTTCAATTTCAAAGGAAGGTACAATAGTGAAAATGTAGAGAGTTAAAAGGAAATATCATATTAATATCTTTGAAATTATGGAGAAAAAAAAAGTTCATAAGGGACCTAGTCTTATTTCCAGTATTAAAGTCTTCACATCAAAACTTAAACTATAGCATGTTAAAACTGTATTTTCTTCCCAGAGAAGGTAGTGACCTTCAAGTACAGAACTACAATTCCATAGCAGTGTGAGGACACCTCTTCCAAAAATCTTTTTTTCTTAAATATTCATGTTTTCATGAAAACCAGGAAAGTCACCTAGCAAAAACCTTTTATTCTATGAACTTTGAAATTTAGACATTCTCCATTCCCCCCTCCTCTTCTGTGCACCTTTATATCTTTTTTCTAAATGAATAAGCTCTAAGTAGGGTTTCTGCTCTGTAATTCTCTACTATTTCTGTACAACAATTAAGACATATTTATAGTTTTTATAAGCTAGTTATCTCAACCCAAATCGAGATGGTGGTATCTTTAAGTAATATTTCAGTTTTAACTAAAGTGGAAAACACAGTTTAATATTTTACTTTTTTATCTCTGGGGATACAAGGTCAGATATGATTCAGAAAAGAGTTTAAAATTTCTCTAGCTCTAATAACTTCATAGTGATATTATCAGCTCCTTTTTCCTCTTAATCAAAGGACCCAAGCTGAGTTATATGAAGCCAAAATTCTATTTGCATTGTTTACTTTGTTGCCTCCTTTCTACAGCCATGTTTTCATTACTGTCTTAAACTTCATTACCTAATTTACTGGGAGGTCATCTAAGGTATGCTTATTCAGGGCAGAGAAGTTCTACTGTATGGAGCTGATAAATCAAAGGGAACATAGACTTGTTTATAATAGGGATTTGTTTTGAATTCTCCTCAGCACTTCTCAAGGACCATCACACCACACGCATAGAACTTCAGTCAGATAACCATCCAATTTTAAGGAAGGCTCTCCTACAATCAGTTTTAGATACTATGTTGTGATGTATTTCAGTTGTTTTACGAGTCATTCTCTGTCTGCTCCTACATGTTTAGTTCTCATGGTAATATAAAGTAGAAAAAAAAAAAATCAACACAATAAACCATGGAGTAAGTATAAAAGATTGAAACTATATAAAAACTTGGAAATTCCAGCATGGAACATTGTTACTGAAACTTGGACTTCCATAACTCCCATGACACCATATTTAATAACAACAGCTGAAAAAAAATTCTACGGTATTACACAAAGCCATTAGAATTTTGCCCCCTAACATAAACTGATGTATGGATTTTCAATCCAAGAAGCCTTGATGAATCAGATCCGCAGCAGAATTTTTGGAAAGATCTTTGTTGTGTGCCATGAGACAATGTAATTTTTAAAGTATTCCTTTATTTAATAACAAAAAACTTCTCATAATAACAATGCAAGAGGTTGTACCTCTATTTTTTATAGCTGTTTTCTAGTCTTCAGGTGGTAAAAGTTCTGACCCAACAAAATTAGTTTTCACTAGCTTAAGAAGACATGGGGGAAAAAAAAGCAAGTATTGTATAATCTCTCAGCGAGACTAATGTAAAGAGAACAGAAGAGGTGCACTTTACAGATGATGCAAAACTGTGACTCTGTTTAGCTTATTCACTAACTTTGTACTTTTATCTGGAAGTAAATCCAAGTGTTTCCCTTGATATGCTAAGGACTTTCCATCTCATGGAAGAAAAATAAAGGTCAGTTTCTTCTTCACTGACATTCAAGAGAGTACATGAGGTGTTTCACATGAAAATATTTTGTTCGCTGCTGATTATCGGACAAGTCCACCTTCTCACAGCTTTCCCAGCTCTCTACTTTGTTGTCCAAAAGCGAGACTTGCAACACAGATAATCACTGCTGGAATTACTGAGCAACTAGCTATGACTGCCAAACAGAAGAGACAAAAAAAAATCTAGTGTATATCACATGGACACATTCTTCATGATGTTTGATGAAATAGAGACCACCTTGCAAACAAATACCTGAATATTCCTTCTTTGGCATTTCCATTTATACAAGTAATGTGAATTTTAAGTGTGTTTTCACAACATTTCAAATGTACAACACAGATTTCTTTAAAAGTGGAAATACAAGAGCTTAGCCCACAAAGTCTACAATGTAAACAAACAACCCACAAACAAACAAACATACATCATATTTTCATTTAGTGCCTAATACAGAAAAAAAATGACAACTATTTAATTTCTTAAGTTTCTACTGAGGTATGTCTCCTTGTTCTGACCTTGCACAGGATAAAACCAGAAAAGCTGCCTGAAATTCTGTATCAGTATTATAAAAAAGTATTGTTTTGCCCTCAGATTATCAGGCCTGATTCTAAGCATTCTCCAAATACTTTCAAATCAGATGCACTCCACAGACTGTAGCTCTAGAAATAGTTCCTCCCTCACATATGCCTTTCAGCTAAGATACTTCTTTAAAGAAATAGTAGATAAAGATCAAACTTCTTCGAGTCAATTTTGAAAGCACAAAGATGTAACAGTGTAGATATGTCAATACTTACCCCAGTACTACTGTTATTCAACATGCTGAGACACGCTGCCAAAACAGTATCATTTGACAGTACCCAGGTGTACGTACAGATGAATTCTAATTATATTTAGTATTTTTTGGCAAAAAGTGGACTTTTTTTTTCAGTGCTTCTAAATAAAATCCCAGGGGAAAAAATGCCTGTAAGCTCTCCATCCACACCAGGAAAGGTAGCAGAAAATACCAGAAGAGAGAAATCAGACAAACAAGAATCCCACAGACAAAAACAACCCAAAACAAACTAAAAGAAACACCATCATGTATGATACCGGATTGAGTCGAAGTATTTACTTTTTTAAAGTGAAACAGCACTATTAGAATTGGAAAGTAACATTTAAAATAGTTAATGAGTTCAGAAGGATAAGAGACATCTGACTGACACAGTCAGTCATGATGCTTTCAAAAAAGATTGCTTGCCAAAGCCTCTTAAACAAGGTAAGTTGTCATGGGATAAAAGGAAGGTTCTGAATAATGTATTGAAAGAAGGGATAAGGTGGATGTTCATAGCAGTGAAAGGCTGTGCAGAGGGTTTCATGTATGCTGGGTTATAAGCCATTCAAAATTACAAATATACAAACAGCCTGGAAGAGGGAAAAAGCAACAAAGTGGTAAAGACCTCGATTGTGAGTAATGCAGTTTCTTGAGTATAACTGAAGTATGACTGCAGAAGAATTGCAAAAGACTTTGTGAGACTTACTGGATTATAAATTGGCAGAAGTAATTAAACATAAAATTAAGAAGTGATACAAATTTTTAAAATCACTTCTGTCTATATATAGTAATCAGCTTACCCATATTAATACAAAATTTTGACTGTTCTAGAAAAAAAAAAAATACAGCATGAAGTGTAACAACACTTAAGAGTAAACTTAGTCATTACTAGGAAAAGATGCTGTGTTTGACAGAGCCCATTGTGAAACTATTCTGATTTTTAAAACATCAAAAAGCTTTCTAAAAGTCTCAGAATCTGAAGTGTAAATTAAGAGCTCATAAAAATCCATGGTCAAAAGGTAGTTATTTTCAGAACAGGCTAGAAGTCAGCTATGTGAAATGATTTGTCAGTAACCATGTTATTAATATCAGTGACAAAATGAACGGATTGGTAAAGAAGAAAGTACCTTTCAAACATAGTGTAACAGTTTGCTCTGATCACAGAATTTACAATCCCTGAGCAGTGCTTGCTTGAAGAGCCAGAAGGAAAATAAGCAGCATTACAAGATTTTAAAGGATGAAATTATTTCTACATGTTTTTTTTTATTTTTGCTAGTCATTAAGTTGTTCACCCAATAGACCTCTCTGTTGTTACCCAGCTGCTCTCTATTTGATGCTGAAGAAATAATTAAAATTAAAAGGAATATGATATTACTCAAAAAAAACAAAACCTTCTTACTTATTTATATAAATGTTTTTCACTAATTTCTTACTAATTGGCAAAAATCCATTAATTGAGTGACAGATTACTAAAGTCAGATGATACTTTCTATTTAGTTGTATTTCAGGTGTGATAGGTTGGCCATGTTATTTGTTCTGATGCTGCTTTGAAATGAGCTGAAGTCACTGAAGCCTGGTTTTGGGAGTGTAGTAGAAAAAATCCTAAGTGAACTTACCTGCTGCAATATTCCCGATACCCAGTTATTTCTTCCTTTCTTCAGCTTTACTCTCACAAGTATGTTGCTTTCACTTTATTGAGGCAGGAGAACCTACCTCAAGGCAGAAGTATGGGGCCCTGTCTGGTGCTGTCCTGCCCAGCATCTGCAAAACTGTCACCAGGCTGGAATAGTATGAGGCAAGGTGGCTGATACCAGTAATCAGTGTATCTAAATTACTCTGTATTTTTCTGTCAAGCTGCCAAATCAATTTTAAAGTGTGATTTTCTTCCCTATTTTCACCTCTACATCATGCTAAAAAAAGATTATCTTCTCATTTGAAGACTACAAGCAGAAATGGTGCTTTCACTTAAAATGAGTGGAGAACTCTGATAAAAAAAAATAGTGTTACCTTTCCCTTTCTTATGGGCAGTTGGACTAAAGTAAGTGATGCTGAGTCCTGGGAAATCTTATTTTCAAATAGTCTTGCATCTTACTGTTGCTGTCATCACTGACAGTAAATCATGGTATGCTTAGAATGTCTGTGGAGAATATGTCTATTGTCATTCATCACTGTGATTTATGGAGATCCCATAGTAGCAATTAAAAATGGTTGTTTAGTTGTATGCTGTCACCAGAAGAGGATATAGCTTGAAGATTGGAATTATTCAGGAACCTGCAAATATTTTGACAGTCACATTTAAAACATGAGCTAAACATGCACCATCTTAAGGGTCCTTCACACATTTCATGAAATTTAGAATTCTTGGCCAGCAAAAAGTCTTAACTTTGAATGCTTATTTTGCCACATTTTATTAACTCGTTGCTAGCCAAAACTCGAAGTCCTTGCTTTCTTTGCAAGTATTTCTGTGCTGCTACTGATAACCCTCCCTTAGTGCCAAACAGAAGACTTGCATATAAATGTCATATTCATTCTTCATTCCTTAGTCAAACAGCAGTTGCATGATACTTAAGTCAGTGCATAAACTGCAGTTACATTTGCTGGAAGATTTAAACACTGAGTAACAAAATAAGAAAGGAAGCATTTCTTTTGCTAAGCAGCTCAAAGCTGTTTTTCACACTGGGGTTTAAGAGGACATAAAAAATGTGTGTGTGTGTGTGTCCCCAAAAAAAAAAAATTAAGGTTTGGCATTCCTAAAGTTAAAATAAACAAGGCGTTTCATATAAAAATAAGACTTTTTCTTACGTCCCACAATAAATATTTAAAATCTCTAGTAAAATACTTTTAATTAATTTCCCACTGTCAAGACATACTTCAGAAACTTATAAATATCTGCTGAACAAGCTCATTGGAGTGGTGAAATAAATCCCAGGAAACGGTACTAATAATTGAAAAGAAAGCATATGCTGAATTGTCACAGCATGATCTATCTGCAGCAGTGGGATGAGTGCTTCATGCTGCAGTGCAACTGCAAGGGCATCCATGTCAACACTAAGTGAAAAAGCCTATCTAGTGTAATAGACTGAAGAAATCAAATAAAGACTGTCACTCCTATCTGAAACAGGAAGTGATGTATATCCTATAAAAACGTTATTTTACAGAAGTTAGTCTCCAAAACTATCAGGGAAATAGCTGGTGTGACCTTTGATTTCCAATTTGTAAGTATTATTAGCAATCCATATCTGGAACAGTCGAAAATCTCTGCTTCCATACCTAAAAGGCTTTGTAAAGCTTCCATTATTCCAAAGTAACTAGTAATAATGTCCTGCTGTTCTCATGGGTGCTTACACACAACTACAAAATTAAGAATATACTCCTTCATTTAAAGCACTTAATTTCTAAAAGGAATTAGTATATTAATTTTCAAAATTTTGTAGTTGGTTTAATAACACCAACTACACTGGAGTAAGCATAATTTCAAATTAAGACAAACACTAAGTGTAGGATTTATCATGTCAATAGAATTCTAGTTGAAAACAAAGTACCCCCACGAAAGCTGAATGCAAATAAGACCTGCTAATACATGCACATATTCTGAGGAATATCGGAGGGAGAGAGGAAGGGAGGCAGGAAAGAAAGACAGAAAGTTAGGAAGGAAGGAAGACAGGAAGGCAGGCAGGCAAGAAGGAAGGAAGGAAGGAAAGAAAGAAATAAAAGAAGCAATAAACAAAAGTCTATCTCAGTTGCAAGCCCTAAACAAAAGGATTACTGTAATAAAGTCAAGCAGTTGTCTTTGTTGAGTATTTTAAACTGTATGAAGTGAAGAAAAGATGAGAGTTATATATAAGCACAGGAAGAGAATCTCTCTGGTAGCATTTGACATTAACTGGTGAAAAGCCCTCACACTGATAGACTGATGTTTCTCCTTCCTAGAGTTCTTGTCATCTTGTTCATGTTTCAAGTTGCTGAATGATCTTGTGTATCAAAGGTAAGGTCTCCTAATTTTATAACTTGGACATTCACATACATAAAGTGATGAAATCATAATAACAGTACGAAAGAAGAAAGAAAGAAGGAAAGAAAGAAGGAAAGAAATGAGAGAAAGAAGGAGAGAAAGAAGGAAAGAAGGAAAGAAGAAAGAAAGAAGGAAAGAAGAAAGAAAGAAAGAAAGAAAGAAAGAAAGAAAGAAAGAAAGAAAGAAAGAAAAGAAAGAAGCTGAATACTTTGAATATAAAAGCACAAGACTAAGGCAAGAGTAGCTGGGAAAGAATTGATTCCAGGTGCTGCAATTAACTCATTGGGAAAGCAGTAAGTGGATAACAGCAGAGAATACAAAAATCGCAAGATTGATTTATTCACAATAATTTGTATGTCTGAGCAGGTGTCTTGATAGAAACATGAACAGCAAATTTTACAATTCACAGGTGCAGCAGCCCTTTTAGAACTCCAGCAAAGACAGGTGTGTTTGAACAACTCCAGCCTGCCAGGAAATACTGTTTTATACTCCCGCTTTTCCCAAGACTCTCTCCCTAAAACTGCTGCAAGCTTGTTCCATTCTCACTACAAAGAAACTAAAGAATCTTTCTGCTTAGGCACAATCGTAAGGTTATTTGATGTATTCCTATTTTGTGACTACACACATCAGCAATCCCCTAGTCTACAGAAGCAAGGTTACTATTTGCAGTCTTCAAATTTTCCTCTGTTACAAGCCATGCAAAACTCCGTGAAAAGTTTGGAGTTTGCCACAAAACTATAACTCTATTTAAGATATTTATAATTGTTCATTTCAAAGGCAAGGTAGCTTCACAATCAATGATGTATTTATGTCATCTCTGTGAAAGACTATTATCTTGATTTTTCAGAGTGGAACACAGGAAACTATAGCCTTAAATCTGCATTACACAACTGTGGCTCAAATGACTATTCCTTAAACATAACAAGAATTAGTCATTTTATGACACCTCAAAGCCCCATTGCTAAACCACAACTGCCTGGTAGAAAACTGTATGATGGGTGCAAAACTAAAATATATTTTTGTCTTTGCTATTGCTCAATTATGTTGCTCTATAGGAAGAAAATATAGTCTTATTGCTGAGTACTAGTAGCGAGAAGACTAAAAATGGAGTTTACATGTGCTTCACCAAGTTCTCTGAGACAATGGATATAGTTTGATTTGTTATTGGGTTTTTTGATGGTGCTACCACAGTTTAAAATATTTTTAATGGGGTACTTGAACAGTCTAAGAGAAATCAAGCAGAGAGAAAATTTTCTTTGTTGTACATCTAATTTTGTTAACAAACACTGAAAGCTGTGAGAAGCTCTCATGCTCAGGAAAACCTATTAAAACCCACAAAACCCAAGGCCCTAATCAGTGCATTAATTTTAATTTCACTTATATGCACCAACAAGGTAGATTTGTCATTCCAGTAATTGTCATGATTTATTCTCACTAGGTCTCTCTAGTATACACATGAAGGCTAAATTCTTTTTGTTGTTGGATATGTAGTCTAGCTATCCCAAGGAGTGAAAGAATGAGGCCTGCAGAGAACAAAAGCAACTGCTGTACTGAAGGCAGTTCTTTTAAGAATGGCATTTTAGTTCTAATGAAATCTCCTCCTGACATCCAAGTATATCAGAAGTATAGCTTTCTCATACCATTGTGATCTTGGTTCCCTGCTCCTCAGACAGCAGGGGCTGAGATTGACAGAACACTTAAC
Organism: Psilopogon haemacephalus; assembly: GCA_013396835.1. NCBI lineage: Eukaryota > Metazoa > Chordata > Aves > Piciformes > Megalaimidae > Psilopogon > Psilopogon haemacephalus. Next base: position 77,155 of record VWZI01009967.1, read on the forward strand.
TTCATAGAGATAGAGACTACCTCTTACCTCATGTCACTTTAAAGTGAGCCTTCTGGCTGTAAAAGAAAGAAAGGCTGCAATGGGAGAGACATCTGTTTTCACTCAGCTAAAAGAAAGGTGGTTTTGATGCCAGGATTCAAGGGCAGAATAATGAAAATAGGGTAGAGTGAAGAAGCCTTTCTACAGTGAGTGATACTTACGATCCCCTAGTGAGTGTCTCATGTGTTAAACTTCAAATTTTATTCATTTCTACAACACTAGTGCCTTGTTCATTAATTAAATACTATTATACAATGATATTTTACTATGAAATATATTCAGCTATCAGGTTATAATTTCTTCACAAATACATCTCTGAAACCTAAGCAGGCCCTTAGAAAATTGCAACCAGCAATCTCTCTTCCATTCTGCCCCAAAAATAAAACAATAAAAAAGCCTTGATGGAATTTTTTATGAAGCATATGTTCAGAAAATCTTCTGTATTATAGAAAATCTGTTATACTTGATTGTAACGTTTCTTTGCATAATGAATGGTTGCCTAACTCCTCAGTGGCCGTGAAGAGTTAAACATGAACTAATAATTCTCATATATTGATTACTCACATAAAATAGGAGCAAATTAGAAGGATAAAGCTACAGTTCTACAGAAATAATTTATTAGAAATTGCTAATGGGTATAATGTTTTTTATTGATAAGTTTACAAACAGTGATAACACAGGTATTTCATGGCTCTATTTTTCAGGTAAGGTATATTTTACTCTAGTATTATACTGTATACAACTTCAGAGACAGTTCAGGTAAATTCTTAAAAGGACAATACTTGTTAGTATTTTAGAACTTGGATAATTAGATAAAAATTAAAATGACAACTTTTTGTGTGTGTAGTGGTGTTCTTAACAGATTTTAATAACTCTGGGGATAGTGGTTTTGGTTTGTTTGGAGTTTTTTGTTAAGACCTTGGGTATTTGCATTTTGTTTGGTTGTTGATGGGGTTTTTTGGTGAGGCATAGGTTAGAGTGTGTGTTTATTTAGTTTCTTTTTTTTTTTTCTACAACAGGCTTGTTTAGCCTTGAATTTCTATTCATTGTCTCTGCAGTAGAATAGAGGGGTTAACACAGAGCAAATGATTATGGTGATCTCTGCTAATCCACTGATTTAATGACCTTTGTGGAATTTCCAGCTGTATTAAAGAGATTCCGGTGCTCAGAAAGTTGATTTTTCTTACAATCAGAAAGAAAGTGTGTTATTTCCTATATTAAATTCTTTACTCTGATCGAGCAAAACAAAAGCCAAAACCCAAGCTGAGCAGAATTTGACCCACTAATGGTAGCAAGCAAATAAATAATTAACTGGAAGAATAAATTTATAGGAATGACATCTGTAGAATTAATGAATAGCTTAGTTATTTTGTGAGGAAATGATCAACACAAACATGGAGTCAGAAAAAAAAAATAGTCCAGTGACTTCTCTCATGGCTTTAAACTATGTTTCTTTAACTTAAATTTTGAACTGTCGAGACACAACATTAATGTTTACCTTTGTGTGCTGGGCAACCGGAGTTGCCTTAACAATGAAGCTTCTACTTTGCAGAAGCCAAAACTGTGCCCTCTGCAACTGTCCATTTCATAATCTTGAAAACAATGCAGATGATAAATATGTTTACAGTAAGAGACTGGCTGGTCTACTAACCTATCCTTTGGGACTCAGCTAACTGTATTCTGTTTGTCAGAGCTGTCAGAAACGATGTGGATTATTTTGGAGGTTTTGAGATACCTATCATTCATTATCCTTCAGGACTGCCTGGAGAACAGGAGTATAGTTTCATGAGAAAATATCAAGGTTTTCATCTTGTATTAGAACAAAAATTATATCTTTGAACTTTTCAGAAAAAGACACAAGAAAAGAAAAGTTGCCATCGCCACAATGGGTTTGAGTATCTATTTAGTGTGCTAAAGGCTCAGGAGCCTATGCTTGTTGAACAAAAAAAAACCAAAAAAACCCCAAAACAAAACAAAAAAGAGCCAAAAAACACAAACAGAACCAGTTTCTTGATTTTAAGTAATGCTTTAACAAACTTCCCCATGCTGCCCTCTTTGCACATTCTGCCTCCTCAAACGCCAATTTTTTTTTCTAAAAAACCCCAATACATTCCAAAGAAATAGATTATTTTCCTGATTTTGCATTCGTCTGAGAGGAAAAGTCTTACTGTGCAACTACTTCCTCACCAATGTAGAAGTACAAGTTCTGCCCACCCTGTTTTGATGATAATAACTCCCTGAATATCTGTGTGGCTATTCCTTGGTTTCAAATTCAAAAAAAGCAGGCAAGGTGGCTGTTAGTGTAGAAGTTATTCAGGCAACTGCTAGCAACCTCTATTGTGAATCAGCACAAAACGGACATGACAATATGTAAGATATTCTGATATTCATCAAGTACATTTAAGAAACAAGGATATCAATCTGTCCTAAGCAGCATGCATTTAAAGTGTAAATTTAGTTAAATAGCTTTTCACACCAATTCATATTAACCTTTCAAACTTGCCATCTCCATTCCTGCTTTAGTTTGGGGCTTTGTGGATTTTTATTTCATAGACCACTGCAAATGAAATGCCATTTTGAAGTGCAGAAACACCATGATAGCATCCATTATTTTATCTTACGGAAACTATGGAAACATTTGAGAATATTTAAATATAACAGTACCATAAAAAACATACTTAAAGATCCATCAGTGCCATAATAGAAGCTGTATCTACCAACTTAAATGACTGCAAGTCTCTTCAGTGTCTGCCAGAACAAGATCCATTTGGAGATCATGTCACTCAAAGTTAGGTATTTACATTGGAAACAGGTTTCTGAACTCCCATTACAGAGTTCGAATAGGCAGAGCTATTCAATTTACTGTTCACTACCATGGGGAATAGCTCAACTCATTCTAAATCCCACTGGTTACATCTCAGCCATGCTTATCTGATATTGCAAAGGAAAAAAAAAATCAACCTCTGCACACACACATGCAGAGACTGGTATCTCTGACTAAGAACACATTTACTTGGTATTAATTTCTCTTTTAGTCAGTGAATACTTGTAACATTTCATTTTGCTCTACAAATTCAATCCATAACTTTATCCATGGGAGTTTTTATTTTAAAAAAAAATCATGGGAGCCTCAATCTCTTCCCCACTTCTGTTCCAAAAATATGCTTTAAATAGATTTCATTTTAAGTATTTTTAAACAAGTGCAATCTTGTTCAGGTCTTGCTTATCAGAAGCATTACACTTTAACAATATTTCTAACAAAATAATAAAATGTGAGATGCTTATAAATATTACCATGACGTTGCCTCAAGTTTTTTGATTAAAAGATATTGGTCGAGGCTGCATGCTTAACATGAGTATTGTTATCATCCTAGGCTCTCTTTTTTCATATTTGAGTTCCCCACTCCTTAATAGACAAATAGCAGCTTTATGACTATTTTTGGTGTCCTGCTGTTAAGAAACACTATTTCATTGTGAATTTAAGTGTGCTCAATATGTGTTCTTTTCTGTATATGTTAATTTGCGAAAGCAAAATAGTTTCTTTAGAAACAAGAAAGGTGGCTGCCTCCTCTCACAAAACGAAGAATATTCTGTGTGAAGAGATCACTCCAGTAGAAAAACCTGAGTGTTTTCAATAGAACATATTTCAGTACAGCCTATTCAGATTCTTTCCAGGCAAGAAGCACAATAAAAGAAATTAATTTCTCTCTCTCTTTACTTGGTCATAGCTAGAGCATGTGATTCTTGAGGGAGAACTGAAGAAAAGGAAGAGGGGAGAGAGGAGAGAAGAGAAGAGAAGAGGTAAAGCAAAAGAAAAAGAAGAACAACTTCCCACTTAGAGAAAGAAGCAAATTCACAAGTCAGATGACAATAATGCTACAAATAAATTCAAAATTTGTGGAAACAGGTGGGAAAAATACATAATATCAGCACATTTTTCAATAAATTGGTTTACTTACAGATCATAGGGAGTATGCTGACCGGAAAAGGGCAAACGTAACACCCATCTTCAAGAAGGGAAAAAAGAATGACCTTGGTAACTACAGACCAGTCATTCTCACCTCTGTGCTTGGCAAGATCATGGAGCAGATCCTCCTGAAGGCTCTGCTAAGGCAAATGGAAAACAAAGCAGAGGAGATTGGTGGTAACCAGCATGGCTTCACAAAGGGCAAATCATGCCTGACAAATGTGGTGGCTTTTTATGATGAAGTCACAGCAACAATGGATAAGGGAAGGGCAACTGACATCATCTACTTGGACCTGAGTCAGGCATTTGACTCTGTCCCACAGGACATCCTGGTCACCAAACTGGAGATACAGGGACTTGATGGGTGGACAACTCGCTGGATAAGGAGTTGGCTGGATGGTCGCATGCAGAAAGTGGTGATCAATGGTACAATGTCCACCTGGAGACCAGTGACAAGTGATGCTCCTCAGGGGTCAGTGCTGGGAACAGTTCTGTTTGACAGTTTTGTCAGCGATGTAGACAGAGTTGAGTGCCCCCTCAATAATTTTGCAGATTGACTTGTTGGAGGGTAGGGATGCCATCCAGAGGGACCTGGACAGGCTGAAGAGGTGGGACCAGGCCAACCTCATGAAATAAACAAGGCCAAGTGTAAGGTCCTGCACCTGGGTCACTGCAATCCCAAGCACAACTCCAGGCTAGGTGAGGAATGGCTAGAGAACAGCACCAAGGAAAAGGACCTGGGCATCTGGGTTGATAAAAAGCTCAACATGAGTCAGAAGTGTATGTGTGTGTAGCCCAGAGAGCAACCATATCCTGAGCCGCATCAAGAAAAGTGTGGCCGGCAAGGCAAAGGAGGTGATTCTCCCTCTTTACTCTGCTCTCATCAGACCCCACCTGGAATGCTGTGTGCAATTCTGGAACCCCCAACAAAAAAAGGATGTGGAACCGTTGGAGTGAGTTCAGAGGAAGGCCACGAAGATGATCAGAGGGCTGGAGCACCTCTGCTATGAGGACAGGCTATGAGAGTTGGGGCTTTTCAGCCTGGAGAAGAGAAGGTGTCGAGGAGACCTTGTAGTAGCCTTCTAGTATCTCAAAGGGACCTACAGAAGTCTGGAGAGGGACTATTTACAAGGTCTTGTAATGACAGGATGAGGGGTAATGGGTTTAAACTGGCAGAGGGGAGAGTTAAACTAGATCTTAGGAAGAAGTTCTTTACATCAAGGGTGGTGAGACACTGGAACAGTTTGCCCAGGGAGCTTGTGAATGCTCCCTCCCTAGAGATGTTTCAAGGCCAGGTTGGATGAGGCCTTGAGTGACCTCATCCAAGTGAGGCCTCTCCCAACCTAAACCATTCTATGAATAGCCACCAAAACATACAGCAAACATTTTCCTCTCTCCTACAACATTAACATTTAAGATCCTTAAATCCATTCAATCAGATATGACAAACAGGTTATTTAAACCCTCTACAAAAACATCCTATCCTCATCATTCCATTCACTGAGCCATTTCACTACCTTCTCCACTGACTTCCAGTATTCAGCCTAAATATGCTTGTGGAGACTATGTTACTGCTAACTTTTCCATCCTTATGCACAGGCTGCCCAAAGAGATTGTGGAGTTATCTTCTGTGGAGACTTTCAAATCCTGCCTGGATGTGTTTTTGGGTGGCCTGCCCTAGGGTATCCTGCTTTGACAAGAGGTTTGGACTAGATGATTTTTAGAGTTTCCTTCTAACCCCTATTCTGTGATGCTTCTCTTCGCTATCTTAAATCAGTTCTCTGCTCCCTTAAACTGTTATTATACCAATCTAAGAACACCAAATAATTTATTCACTTCTTTTTTCCTTAACCCATAATACAAACTTTTAAATTTAAGATTATGCTGGGTGACTTTCTTCAGAATTTTTCAACTTCGAGTTCAACTTGTGAGTTGCATGCACAAGAGGTCTCATCAGTGACTTACAAGATAGTCTTGTAACTACTTTTTTTTTTTTTTTCCACTACTGGAAACAATTTTCCTAACAAATTGTGTAGGAAAAAAACCCCACAATTAATTTCCTATAAGCAGGCAGTCTTTTTTTTCACATCATTGCATGTGTTAAGCCAAAAATAACAGCTGTTTGGATTTGATCTAGCTTATTCATAATCTTGACCCTAGCTCTCTCTATGTAATGTCTTTTCAAGAATTTTGTGCTTTGACTTCCACAGCTTCATTAATACATTATTTCTGTATCCTTTACCAAAAAACCCAACCATACAAACGCAAACCAACAGCTTTTTCCCTTCAATTTTTCACAGAATATATTCATAAGCATTGTGCTTGTTATCAACCACACAAAGCTTTAACCTATTTATTTAATCACAGATATTGTAAGAACATATTTTGTTAAGAATTATAACAACAGTTCCTCATACCTCTGTTTAGAGCTTCACAATTGCTTGAAACAGACCTCTTCCATGATCACATGCCATTTCACAGAGACCTGATTCACAAACAGGTATCAGTTTTATGGACTTCATTCTTTTCCATCTTATTTATACCTTTAAATTGCTTGCAGCTTTGACCCAACCTTCATAAGGTCCCACACTAGCATATTCTGGTTTTGCTTATTCAAGGTATTTAACAAATGCACCCTGAAATTAAATATTTCTGTCTTTTCTCAAAAGACCTGTGATGTATTCTGTTCTCAGAGATTAAACAAAAACTCATCTGTGGAAAATTAGATAGCACATTATGTCCCGGTACATGTTAAGCTATGGATGAAAAATAACCGTATACATAATATCATTCCACATTTACATGTACCTTGAGTGGACTACCACTATATCAAATATTCTCAGAAAACATTGCATACCAGGAAAAAAACAACAACAACAAAAAACCCAAACCCAAACATTTTTCCAATAGAAAGTGTCTCATCAGAGCTGAATTCAATCAAGCAATACAGTCTATCAACAAATTGATACAACACACAGAGAACAAAAGAAAGGAAACATTTTTCAGTGCTTTCTATTTCTCAGGTTCACCTATTACAAGCCAGATAATTATGTTGTATTCTCTGTGATAAAGCACTCATCTGACTCCACTCCTACAGCCTCAACTACACAAAAGTAACATTTAGTACCGCCAAAGAATTCAATTTTTGACAGGTCTGGGTTAGAAACACACCAATTTCATGACTGTTATTTTTTCCTTCGTTATTAATTTCTTTCATCTCCCATTGCTTGCAGAGAGATTGCCAGCTCCACACAGAGACTGCTCTGAAACATCAAGAGTGACTGCTATATTTTTTAAGAGCTTGCTGCTGCACCCCTTGAAACATCCAAAAGCAGAAAGACTGCTCACCAGAACCCATTTAAGACACATTTCACCACTGCTGCTTTCCAGTTTAAGCTAAGCAAACAAAATTTAAAAATCTAGGAATTCCCCAGAGATGCACAAATGTTAAGGCAAAAGGTTAATGCAAACACTGCTCAATCTCATTTTAGACTGTCTCATCTCTGTCATCTTTTCAGAACTATTAGCAGTATGTCCTTAAAGTCAGCAGCTAAAACACACCAAGAGGTCTATCCATCATTACAGACCTCACTGCACATCTTAAAGACACTTGCAATTTCCAGTTTTGGCTACAATGTTAGAAGAGTAGTCAATCTCTCTCTGAGGCAGAAAACCTTAAAAGGAATCTTTAAAGACCTGTGGAATGGTCTATTATTGGAGGTTAAACAAAACCTCGTTTCTTCAGAACAAGATTATCTCCCAGAGAGTAAGTCACCCTGTACCGGGAAACATACATCACAGGTGTGGATAAGGAGATTTGCAAAGAATCACAGAATTGTCAGGGTTGGAAGGGATCTCAAGGATCACCTAGTTCCAAACTTCTTGTCAAAAAGAGGTAGGGTCAAACATCAGAATTAGTAAACAGAGAGGGAAGGGAGAGCAAGATGGAGGTTTGAGTAGAAAGTAAGTCTATTTGTTTATGTCTTGTTTGAAGTTTTCTGCTGAAAAAACTCCATTGTTGCCACTGGTGTTTTAGTGACTATTAATTTGGCTCTAGCAAACTTAAAGCTTCAAGTGCAAACAGACTGATATCACAGTTATGTCTAGTTTGCAGTCTCAGCTACTCCTCACATTGCTTTAAGGTTGTCTTTAAGAATTATTTTTTCTACCAAGGTAAAAACAAACAAAAATACCACACAAACCCTGAATTAATGTTCAAATCCATATTATTTGTGTAATACTCAAGAACAATGGGCATGAATCTAGTTATATATTGATGGTGGCAAGTTAACTCAGATCATACAAAGATACTGTATGTATTACAAAATTGTGAATATATATATATATATGTGTATATACATATATATCTTTGCAAAATCAAATTTTAGTTGGTTTCAGCAGATTTTTTTTTTTTCATAATTGTAGATAGCGCTTCAAAACTCAGCAAAAATAAAAGAAGTAGGCAAGGATTTCCATTTGGAAACAGAAGATTGTAAACCAAATACTTGCATTTTTCTTAGTAGAAAGTAGAGCTAGGATCTGATGTCTCAGACAGTCTCTGTTACAATCACTCCATCACTGCTCTTGCAACTGTTACATTCAATATTTAGTTGGCCAAATGGGAAGCACTCCCTCATTTGGTGGTCAGAGCACACACCTGAGTCAAAGATAAAAATGACTGCTCTCAAACAGTAACTTCAAACACACAAGGCTTTTATATGGTTTAATAAAGTG
>VWZI01009967.1:89289-104447 GCA_013396835.1 Psilopogon haemacephalus
GTCTGTTCCTGATAGCAGAAACATGCACCCAGTCAGATGATGATGGAATGGTATCCTTTGCCAGACTGGAGATGGAAGTTTTGAATTCCTCCTTCAGTTCTTTCAAGCCATCTTTAAAGCTACCTTTTAACTCTGTAGTTATAGTTTCTATGGCCAAGATTAGGGTAGTATGTCGCAGGCTGTCCTCGATTTCTCTCAACTGATCAGTACATTCGCCAACTTTTTTTGTTTGTTTTTTGTTTTTTAGATAAATCTCAATATTTAGGTTATATTGAAGTAAACTTTCACTTATGTGAAAACTTATCTTCTTTTTTTTTTTTTTTCCATATCATGAGATGTAGCTAACAGTTTATGCCCTCATAGGACACCTTGTTTCTACACTCTTAGACTGTCACAGCTTTCCACTGTCTTATGCATAATTACTTATGACAGCAAACAGAATGAGGGCAAGCATGAAAAACAAATACCACAATCCTATCTGCTATTGGCATATAGTCAAGACAATAAAAGTAGCAATGTTTCTGTTACAGAACAATAGGATATGGGTGCCAAAATCAGCATTAATGATTAAAGTGGTAATGAAAAAGTAAAACAACCTTAAAAACTTTTAGCTCCTCTGAGAAAAAAATTCTAAAGTCCAAGACAGCAGTGCCCTAGCATTAACTGGAACTCTGTCTGCCTCCATGTTTTAAGGATTATGTGCAATATTTGGTTTGAAATTTGGAACCACTGTTTCTCTTTTCCACTTACTGAGTCCAAAATCACTAAAGATTCTTGTACTGAGCTGAAGTTAGTATTTCACCTGCTTTCTCTCAGCCACAGTCATCCTGCACAGGATAGCATTACTCTATCTCCCTGTAATTGTTGACATCACCAGCATGTGAAACAGCAGGAGGTAAACATGAGATGAAAGCACTGCAGTGATTATTGCTTTTGTTTCCTGCTACACAGGTCTTCACTGCTGTGATGATGTTTCTCTTTCGTGGCTTTTCCCAATTGTACACACAAAGTACTGCTGCCAGGATACATAAACACATAGCTCTACATGATACTCATTCTCATGAGTAAATGAATAGATGCATAAAATGAGGCGAACATCTTTCTTTAGTGAACCAAATGTAAGAGGTCTTATTTGGGTTTTTAACAAGAACAATCAGAATTAGGAAATTGTCTCTCCATCACAAGAGTGAGGTTAGCCAAGGTAAGGGCAGATTACAAAGCAAGCAAAGTAAAAAGAGTATTTTGTGAAAATATAATAGGGTTTTAGAGAAAATGATGAGTCATTTCAGGCAAAATTGTTTTATGCATCAGATACAACTGGAATGGTCATGCTCATCTAGTGGGAAAGAGGTTTACCATAGAAGTGCTGAATGTGGTATTCAAGATTACAGAAGAAAAGAGAACAAGAGAGGAGGAAAGCCACCCTGAAAGTCTGCTTAACTGGAAATAGAAAGGAGCTAGGAACCACTGGACAGCTGAAGAGAGGATATGGAGGTCTGACAGTCTGACTTGAACAGTGTTGTTTATGTAGTTCTGCTCTCAAAGTATTAGAAGAAACCTTCTAATTGGACAGAATGTCCAAATACAGCTTACAAGTGTATCTTGTTAGTTATTTTTCACAGTAATCATAGAGGAAATGGCTAATTATTTACAATTTTATTAAGAAACTTCAAGACTATTTTGCAATAACTTAGAAACCTAGCTCTTCTTCGCATTTGTGAAATAATTTTTCCTTATGTCACCTTCAAAATAAATATGTCACCGATTCTACTTCCTCACAATGTATAGCTGTAAATCATTAGCAATGGTTTAGCACAGGCCTACCGAGATGAAAAAATAATGCCTTTTAAAAAGATAAATAATTATGTTTACATTTTGTATTATCTCTTAAGAATGTTTACAGCAATAATTTGCATTAGACACAGGAAGCTGGGGTGGGGAGGATCCTTTTTTAAAAACTAGTGACATCATTAAACACAACTAAAATAAGAACTTTAATTTTTAAAATGTGATAAAAACTGTAATAAATTTTCTTCACAAATGTACACATGTAAAGAACCAGGTGGAGAAGGGAATATTCTTGAGGAAGACTCAAGGGCGTTGCTAGGGAAAAGTGAATTGTGGTGGATTTGGTTTTGGTTATTTCTGTTGTTGTTTGGGGGTTTTTATTTGTTTTTTCCATTGTTGTTGGTTTGGTTTGGCTTGGTTGCTTGGTTTGTTTTGTTGATATTTTCCTTGCACCACATAAATGAAAAACATTGAAAAAATACTGTCAGGCAATTTTTTTTCTTCATAGATTTAATACATACTTAATCAAAAGGAAACCATGTACTCTTTTCATTAATTGAGAGAAATACAAAGAGAAAGATTGCAAAATGAGAGGACTATTGTCCAGCCTTATGGAAAACCAAAGGATATGCTACTTCCAGAAGCTTAAAAATAAGAACATTAACATTGTGACTAATAACAAGAAGCTATTGTTTTTCATTTTTAGATTAAGATAAGAACAAATTAATATTCATAAGATAGAAGAAGTAATTTTTCATGCATTACTTCTGAATAGAAAAAAAAAAGCAATTCTGGCATCATTCAATCTTTTAGTAGTAACTGAATTTGTCATACTTTGTGAAAGATAGCTCACTGAAGACAGTTTGTAATCGTTTTTAGAGTAATGACACACCAAACAGGACATTTAATCCATTAAGAGGTGACAGATATGAGAGTTTCAAGTGAAATATGTATTTTAAAATCCTACTATGAATTTTTATAAAACTGATGTCAATAGGTTTTTGTTCTGGATACAGCTTTATTTTTTTCTGAAGACTTATTCCCATGCTACTATTAAAAAACCCCAAACAAGCAACAAAAGAAAACACCAAAAAACCCTCAAACAATCTAGACATTTCTTTCAATTAACTTTCGCCAAAGAATGTAAATATCTCTGCTTTGCAAGGTGTAAGACATCAGTTTAACTCTTAGATTACATACCCATCATAATCTCTTCCTTTCCCAATACAAGAATAAAGTAGCTCACCACCCTGTCTTCATTGCTTTTACTGTATTCTGCATGACATGATGCTCACTATGAAAGAATATTTATTAACAGCATAATCAAGATTTTGCATATTTCTATCAAATGTGAATCTTACTGTGACTGAAAGTACTGCTGAAAAGTGGGGTTTTTGGTGTTTGGGGTTTTTTTGTTTGATTGGTTTTGGGGATTTTTTTATTGCAATATTATATAAACCAGAATGGCAGTAGGTGAATGTCAGAGTTCAATACCCACTGACTAGGTTCCTTTAGTTATTACATATAAGGGGATTTTAAAGTTTACTATAGACTTTACTTACTTGATGGAATTGTCTTTGCATAAGATTTCGATGTAGTAGGGTGATACAGCATTATACTGAAATCAAAACAGAAGCAAAATATAGTTATTGTAGTATGTAGTAGAATCACTATGCAAACATGATTCTCATTGCCAGTTTCTAAGCTTTTACTGTCATGGGCATGATACTGGGCATGTCCAGTCACTAGGAAGGAGTATAAAAGTTGAAGTCAGGTTAAGCCTCTCACTGTCTTAAAAGTTAATTTTATTATCTAGCCAGTTTTCAACTTAAAGTCAGGCTGAGTCACATCTATACTTTCTCTCCCCATGCTGCTTTGGCTCTTCACTATGTCATGGAAAGCTGTTTACACGACCTGATGACTCACTGATACAGCCATATATCTAAAAAGGTTACTCTTCAGTATCCCTAAAAGTGACATTTTCTTTACAAATCTTGGTGGTCATTCCTTACACTCTTCTCTGAGCTCATTCTTTTTGCCCTTCTCACCTGAATCTTCATCCATTAGGGAGGGGTCAGTCACAGTGAAGCACCGTTAATGTGATACAAATGCAAAGTTTCTTAACTGCTGGACTCCATGTAACATCTCTATAATTAGCAGATATTAATCTTCTGAATTACGTTTTCTTCTCTCTCACCTAGTATATTCAGTGTTGTCTTCTTCTGCATTTGTCTGAAATTATGTCCTTGAGGTGAAAAGTTAAGCTTGTGTTTTTCCCCATCTTGACAACTATATTAATGGAAAATGTAATTTATACTTAGGGGCATGTACCCATACTTATGGGTACAATAGAATAATATTTTAAAAATTTAAATACTCTTTTTTAAAAAAAAAATTATAAGTGTTCTACAATTTTGATGCTAACCTCAAAACAAAAATAATCAGCAAGGTTCTTTGGGACCTGCTTAAAATGAAACTAAAGCCTGAAATGCAAAATGATGAGAGATGAACAGTACCTTCCCTTTGGAGAGTTAGCTAGAGGTATGACACAAGCTTGTCTACCTCAAATTGATTAGCAAGTTAACAAACATTTTATTCCACTACTGAACCATATTATAAACATACCTATTAGGTCTCAAAGAATTGCCCAGAAGAGTTTTACTTGAAGAATTGTGACCAAGGGTGTGCTTAAGTGGCTATGTTCACATCTGGATGTATGTTGTCTCAGAGCATTAAGAGATTTTATCTACAATGGTGACCTCAAGTATCACTTTCCTCTGCTATAGCTATTCTTCAGATATTTAAAGAGGAGCACTTACCCTCACGTATCGCATCCTATGCAAGTTCTATTACCAGCTTGGGATTCAATGGAAGTCAAGAACTCTATTTCAGTCTTCAAAGTGACAATGTCCTTGGTTTAAGATGAGTTGTTCAGAGCTATAGATTTCAAGTGACAAAACATACTACTTTTTGAGTTTTGCTTAGGCCATGTTTCAGCCCAAACTTAACACTTGGTATTTCATTTGCAAATGTCAGTTTACATCGCTACTGCTTCAGTACTCAGAGCTAATTCAGAGTCAGAAGTGCCTTAGAGTTAGGTATTGCTGCTAAATGGCTTTCTTGAGTTTATTGTTAGGATAGCCAATGGAAAATGTTCAGATATCTCAGAATTAGATCTTGGAGAGGCAGAGGATATAAAACATTGCCTAGATGTAGCTAATGAAACTGACACAAGGTGTAGGACCCTGCTGTGACTTCAGCTTGCTACTGAGAACAATGGTGCCTCTCACCATTTTGGATATGAATTCAGAAAACTGAAAATAGCCACGTACATTCTTTGAAAATGTGGCATTTAAAACATAGATGCAGGAGAAGTAGGCAAAGGCTTCCTCTTTTTTACACCCTTTCCAGTAGTGAGAGCACTTGTCCAGCATGGCCTGGTTCCACAATATAATCTGGCAAAATTTGAATCTGATGACCTATAAAATATTTTACAATTATTATCTGTCCGTATTTGTCTTCCCTAAGTTTAAGAGAATGATTGCCAGAATAAGGAGAATTGCTGAAAATGGTAGTTGATGCAGTTTTGACTTTTTCTAGTATTAACTAGGCATGTTCCTGTAGCAACTAATTGATTCATTTTTCCAGAAGCACCTCAAATGCATTGCAGGTGTTTACTTCAATATACCATGAAAAAGGGAAAATATGAATACAGATAATCCTGAGGGAGTGTCATGGAGCACTCCAAATTCCTTCTTCTCTCCACCCTCCATCTCAAGATGTTTGAATGGGGAAAGTTCAAAAACTGCATTCCTTCCCTCTGTGGGCTTGAGGTGGGGAACAGCAAAAGGCATCTTCTTACACACATGTACTGACTCGTGTGGAAGCCTGCACAAGCACTGGCTGGTGGTTGGCTGGATTCTTGATGCCCAGTATTTATGGCAAATGGACATTTTGTCTAGAAAAAGCATAAATAGAGTGAAGGAAAAGGCATGGGGTTCCTGCCTTGACAGAGTCCCTGCCTTTACAGAGTTCCAGCTTTACAGTGTTCCTGTCTTTGGACTGTACCTGCTTTGAACGGCTCCTACTTTTGCACAGCTCCCAATTTTGCACAATCCTTGCTTCTGGACAGTCCCCCACTTCTACACTTCTCTGCACAAATCTGCAAGCTTGGCAAGTCCTTGGGTCCATTTGAAAGACAGAGAGCCACCACTGGCACCTGGACCTGGATTCTCTGGGACCATACCGCAGCCTGACTTCCTGGTTGCTACCCTGAGCTGAGTTTGGCTTTCCTTATGCTGCTGAGGCAGCACTGTTTCACGAATCTCTTGCCTCATGAAAGAAGTGCCTGAGACACTTCTGACTTTGGTGTTTTTTCCACCCAGCTTGGACTTTTGCCGTCTGGATCCACCGTTGGATATAACTTGCAGTTTCAGATGGCTGCCACAGAGAAATTCAGCAAGGGATCATTGCCAATTTCCTATCTCACCTCCACAAGTAAAGTCTGCTGTTCCCTTAATTCTCTGCTCAGCCTGATTTATAGTGGGGTAAAGCTGTGTTTGTAGCTTAGTCTTTTCCATTTTCTGACTTTCCTATATCCCTAAATTTGTCCATAGTCATCCTGTGAAGAATTCCCAACCAAGTTAGACCCTGTAAGTAAACTTTAACTAGTTCTGTATATAGTTTGGGGGTGGGGTTTTCAGGAAAATTAAATAATTCTATTTTTATAATTCCTGCCTTTGACTATTAATACCCAATCCTCTACAGCAGGGGTTTTAGAATTTTTTTGAGACATACCAACTTTTTACAAAATACCCTTCAATGCATACTGTTACTGGTCTTTCATCAGGTTAAAAAACTTATCAGTCATCCTAAGTATCGTGAAGTAGTAGGCAAAAAGATGTGTAATATTATAATAATTTTCAATATTCATATTCCCTTTAACTTTTATCTAACACACAGCTCTACTGAATGATATGACTATGAGCAGGAGGCTCAATAAAATCTTAAAATGACACTTTTCACCTCTTCGATATAACTTGCAAAAATATGTGGAGTTACTTGAAACTTTTCTTTTTTCCTTCTTTTTTTTTCCCTCCAAAGAAAAGCTTTTAAAGATTTATTTATACAAAACATGAATTGTTTGGTACTTACATCTAGATATTTGAAGTATATAATTTGTAAGAAATATAATTAAATACACTAAAGCAGTTGTTCTGAGATCAGTTTATTTTCCAGTTGATTTACTACAAAATTCTCACAATTTGGTATTATAATCCAAGCAGTCAGAAAGTATAAATGAAGACAGATGATGATAATCAGGACCATATTCAAAAAGTGAAATACTTTAAGATCAGATTTTGAAATTAAAGTCTCTACAAAGTTATAAAAGAGAAACTTTAAAGAAAAAACAATTGCTGGTTTTAATCCCTCACAAGTATTGATTGATAAACATGCAGCAAATAACCAGTTGTTTATGATTATGGAATAGTATTTTTGAAGACATCTTTGGGCATGGACTATTAGAAACACCAAACTAAAGGGAAAAGTAATTTTGTTTTCCTTTGACACCATTTTTTCTTTCATCTGGTGACTCTTAAAATAGCCTGACAGATCATTTTCTTCATAAATAACTTTCTTTTAATACCTTAGCAAAAACAGCTATGTTATTGCAATCCTGATGAAGAACACTCTGTCTTGTCCTCACAGAAGCTTCTGAACTTACTTAGCATATAGGAACTGTGATGGAGGGAAAATTAACTGATGCAAAATAATATTTTTCAAAATTAATATTGTTTATTAATTTTTATATGCAAAACTTTTGCCACCTCAACCACTCATTTTAATAATAATCAGATACTTCTGCAATGGTCATGGAATGCATTACATTAAGGATAAACTATAGATCTAGAAGTAATGACTAGCAATATATAAACATTTAAACCCAATTGAACTGGAAAAGAACATTCTTGCAGTCAATATACTGCTTGTGGTTAATTATAGCACTTGCCCACTAGATGGACTCAAGGAGCTCCTTTCTGCTTATGGCAGAAGGCAATTGGTAAATTCCAAGATGCTTTAAGTATTTACTCACAAAATATTATTTCCTGACTGCTGGGGCTAGGTACAGGTTAAGAGAGTACCCAAACACTTTCAGAAAATTCTGTCGATTGTCTTGTTGTCTTTGAGGCTTCCAATTCTTCCCAAACTTCACAGGCAGTTGGGGAAAGGGGCAGATGATCTCTGTCCTGGTCCTGGCTTCCCAGATGATCTGTGTACCTCCAGGACTTCCCACCCTGGCAGGGGACTCTCAGGTGTAGGCAGGATATCTTGTGATGTGCAGTCTCCACACGGATGTCACGCTGGCTATGCAGGCCGATCACGTGGAGGCAATTACGCACATCTCTGGTAAATTCCAAGCAGGATGCTTCCAGGCAAACAAACTAGCTTATAGCTTAGCAAAGCATAATGCTATAAAGTATGGCAGCAGGCAAGTAACAGGCAAGCACAACAGAGTACATTGTGTTACCTGCTCATCTCCTTTTATTAAATCAGCCTGAGACTAATAGGCCTTTGGACACAGAATAATCAATCAGAATAGCAGTTAGCCAAGCCTGACCATATTAGGTGAAGCCATAGGCTTGCTTTATCCAAATTTGGGAAAACCACAGGCCTTGCACGAGGAGGCAGAAGTCAAGTGTTTACCACAGGATGCAAACAGGAGCAAACCAAGTCAGGGCAAGCCATGGTCTCTCAGACTCAGTGACTCCAGCTTCTTTTGTCTTTTTTCCCATGGTTGCTTCTCCCCAAAACAGAAAGGAGAGCAGAAAAACATGTCTGGGTGGTCTAGGACATGTTTAGGCCTACCATGACAGGAACATAATAGAAACTTTCAGCAGCTGTCATCACATATATTTGGCTTCTTCTATTACATTTCTGCTATCTGCACTAGTTTTCTCTAATGTATTTTCACAAGAAAAACCTAAATCTTGAAAGGTTGTAACAGCTTGTGAAGTTACATGAACATTTACCTTAAATTAAGAGAGGCATTCATTGCCTCTCTTCCAACAGCAATTGGGAAAGACAGGATTCAAAATCAAACATTGCTTCATCTGGGCTTGTATTAAGAGAAATTTGAAACACTGAAGACAGTGTTTGATTTTTTATTTATCCAATGGGACTGAAAGACTTCTTGCATGCTACAAGCCTGTTTAAGTTTGACACAATGGTAAAGAAACAAACTGTGGTCTTTGAGCTATTATGCAGGGAACTGGTAATAGGCCTTTACCAAACTGCTTCAGCTAGAGTCAAAGATATTCTTAGGGTGAGAATAGAGGAATCAGTTTCAACCAAACGTATTAAGCCAGTAAGGACAGTTTTTCTACCATAAAAATTACTGTGATACCACTGACATATTCAAATCTGTTAACTTTATTAGTAGAGATTTTGGTCTCCTCTTTCATATAAAAAGCAATCTAGTTTATTCAAGTTTCAAAAATTCTCCAATTGCTAAATATTGCTAATACAACAGAATAAATTACTGCTAGAAATGACAACTGACTTGGACTTACTGCTAATAGGCAAGGAGAGGGCAAAGTAAGTGTACAAGCCACCTGCACTAAGCAGACTGGATAGGGAGTTGTTCAGCTGTCTTACTGGAGTTCATGCTTCTTGGTTTGCACAGCTTCTAGACTAGAGGTTATTGGCTGTAAAGGATAGATATGAGAATAAACATCTGTCTATACTCTAATTACTCCGCACATCATTGATTAATAGATGTGGTTTAATTTGCAGCAGCCAATTTAAACTTTTCCAGCTAGTTAAGCTCTTCTAAAAGGTTTTCTTTCCATGCTGTGTGATGAAATGCTACATGCTACCTATTGCTTCAGTGTGGCTATACTGCAGTACTCACCAAAGTCAGGACTGTTTAAAATTTATGGGGTTTATTCTCTTTTTGTCAAGCATTTTCTACATACAGAACATTCACTTGGTGTAAGTTACAGAAGAAAATTGCATGAGACAGACTACTGCAAATAAGTGAATAACAGTTTACATGATTCTTCTTTGTTCACAATGTAGAAAGTTGTTGAAAAGAAAAACAGATTCGGTAGCTAGAAATGTAAGCAAACTTTTACCTTAGTAAAATTTACCTGTCAGGAGGTTTGCTCAAGCTAAAGAGATCTACTGTACCACACAAGGCAGGATGCTAAATACACTCAAGATTCCAATGCTAGAAAATTCCAGATTTCTAAGCAATTTTATACAATCTAAATTGCAGTAAAATTTTGCTTTAAAAAAAAATCTGATTGCTTTCAGTAAATGGAGGTCAGTTTAAGAGTTTATAAGCATATTTCAGAAAAACATAAATAAATAAATTTTAAAAAAATCACTCCCAAACTTAAGTGCTTGCTTAAAGTTTGGATAGCTGTTTACTGCTGGCTTTCCAATCCTACCAACCTGTTTACTCCTGGGAGTCTTATTTTTTCCATTTACATGCTTAATGAACTATTAAAAAATACAAAGGTTTTCTTGGTTTTGTTTTATGGTTTTTGGGTTTTTTTGCACTAATCCAATTGGATGAATGGAATAGAAAACCTGTTGAGCTCATCAAATGGTTTGACAAATACAGATTAATGGTACAATGCATAAGCAAAACTTTCATCTGCTGGTTGTAGACTTCAGTTGTTTGCATTTTCAGTTTCTTAAAATGCATTTTGTTTGTTTTAAAATGTTTTCTTGATATAAGCAAAGCTTTGTGATGCCAGGTTTTTGGAATATTGTTTACTCCAAACAGATAAGCGCAATATTTCTCTTCAGCAGAACTGAAACTCCTTGCTGATGAAATCCTGATAGGTGAAAAACCTAGTATCTATTTTTCTCCAATAAAAATGTTAAGCTTCTACAAGCAGCTCCCTCAAATACGACTCACCACAAAAATAAACTTGTCAAATTGCAGTGATCAGAAAACACTGAAAATATAATTTCTCCTTATTTTTTCTCTATGTATGTTCCATAACTTGAGACAAGAAATTTCATACTAAGTTTCTTTCTAATGACAAG
This sequence comes from Psilopogon haemacephalus, assembly GCA_013396835.1. Classification (NCBI taxonomy): domain Eukaryota; kingdom Metazoa; phylum Chordata; class Aves; order Piciformes; family Megalaimidae; genus Psilopogon; species Psilopogon haemacephalus. Next base: position 100,138 of record VWZI01009967.1, read on the forward strand.
CAATCCTGCAGCTGCAATAGGATTAAATTATACAATTCCTATGCTTTACCTTTCCTGTGAAACTTTCACTTCAAGGCACAAAAAGATTAAACAGTGGACGGGACAGGTTAGGACAGAATGTTTCAGTTTCAGGAGCCAAAGTTGTACAACAGCTCTCATCTTCCCTAAAGCTTTTTGGATTTTGTTTGCTTGTTTTCCTACTTCCTTTAAATTAATGTATATTTATTATCAATTTCAACATTTAGTAATTTCAGTCAAACACCACAATGCCAGCTGATAATTAATGAGTACCATTATCATATAGATACTGTTTTAGTGTCTTTTATGTATAAGTTGATTTGAATTCTGTTCAAGTCAAAGAAATAACAGTCATAGAAGGGTCTAAGAATTTAAAATAAACATTCTGTAAATTTGAAGACTGGTGTAATTTAAGTGCAATGTACTGTAAAACTATTAATTCAGTAAATATCTAACACAGATCCTTATGCTTCTCCAACCCAAACAACTGTGTTGCCTCTCTCAACTTCAGTGATTTCACAATTTAACTTATTGAGCCGTCCATCCAGGATAAACAGAGATTCCTTGGAAGGGGTCATGAGATACTGACCAAAAAGGCCACTGTCTTTTATAAGACGGTTCTTACTGTTCCAAGGCCATTCACCTACTTTGACAGGCTCCTTCAGACTCTTCACCATCTTAACCTTGCCAGAGGAGAGTTCCATGAAGAGAACATCAGTTTGCATGCTGGAGCTACAGTAGACATTGTATTGATGAGCTTCAGTGAATGATGGTTGAAAAGCCACATCAGATATGTGCAAATTAGTGTGAATGTCAAATGCATCCTGTATTTCTCCTCTCATTGTTATGGACTGGATCCTCATGAGACCTTTTGCATCATCGATGCTGACAAGGTAGTGTCCATCTGGAGAGATATGTGGCATGCCTGTTACATCACCATTGTATCCAATCACAGAATCAGTAACGCTATCCACTATAAGCTGTGGCAGGACAGCCCCAGTGGTATCAGGCTTACAGCAGATAAAAATATATCCTCCAAGAAGTGTATAAGCCAATGACTGAGGAATGCAATTATAATCCTTTAGACTAATTGTCTTGACATACGACATAGTTTCTAGATCAATTTTCTGGAGCACAGGCTCATCCTTGTGAAGAATAAATCCAAACCTGTAAGGAAAACCACAAAATGAATTAAAGTCAGAGCTATCATGTGCATTATGTACAAACAGGGAAAGTAAATACAAGCAAAGCAGAGGAGCTTATTTGTGCAACAGTATAACTCTGTTTCAGATATTAAGTAGTTTAAAATATTTAAGTGTTCTTGTAATTGCAAGCTAGAGTGCAACAAATGAAATGTCTAAAACACATTTATCTGATTAATGGAATTACTGGGTTTTTTCTACTGATGTAAAAGAAAGGTAAACATTATTCTGAACATATCAATTTAGTTGTAAGTTTTACAAAAGCCAGGAAGAAGAAGATTAAATATCAATAGAAAGTACATCCCACATATTTTAACTCAATAAAATTCTTCGATATTCTTGGGAATATCAACTTAACCCTACACTCATTGTTATTCAGATGGTTATCTGAATCTTCCTAATTTAATTCAGTAGAAATGAATATTGTAAAAGGTTTATGTCTCCAAACTATTCAAGCCCCATCTTGTTTACAATTTATATGACACTTTATGCTTTTCCATACATCAAGAAACTTTCACTGAACATGAATAATATGGTTAAACTTTGAAATCCTAGAGAACAATAACTTTTCAAATTCAAACTGTATGACTATGCTCTAATGTTAACACATTAAGTTCTGACAGAATATATAAAAAAACCTCTGCTCTAAATATTATGGAGTCATTGAAAGCACATTGGTTTATCTTATATCTAAGTAGCTTTCGCAGAACTGTTCCCAGAAGGCCATTTTTCTTTGACACATTTCTTAACATGAAATTTTCCTCTGAATCTTTGATCCTAAGAATGAAGCTGCATGCTGATATATAATCTAAAAATACCTTTCACATTCTATTGTTCTGAAACACTATGGCAGCCAGAATGTTTCAACAATTTAGCTGACAATAGCATAAAATTTTCAGATCGTACTTTGCAACACAATATATTTACCAGTCAGCAAACTCCTAGAGTAACAGGTTAAAATATTTCAGGGCATTGTTAAGTCAGTTTCTCCAACATAGGCTGAATTATATTTGCACTTCCTATCAGATTGATACAAGAATATTTTTAATTTTAGCCCCACCTTCCAATATTTTTGCATACTGCTTCAGTAACATAGTATAACAAAACTATAGAATGATTTTGATTGGAAGTGACCTCTGGATTTAATTTGTTCCAACTTCCACACAAAAAAGGGCCAGAAACATCAGACTGCCTGTGATTTTGAGTTGAGCTGATTATGATAATTTTTGGGTTTTGTTATTGAGCCAGTTATACATATGTGAATGAAACTGTCTTGGTTACAAAAATGGTGACTGAGCCTCTATGAAAGTTATGTCAAGATAACTTGACAATTGCTTCTGCTTTTCTATTCATAAAATCTGTTGTTCTGTCAAAGCGGAAGACTAGGACCATCACACAGAATCTGATTTTTAGCTGCTTTGTCTATCTAATATTAAACTTTTTATAACATTTTTTTTGGGACAGACAAAGTCATTGATTCCAAATTCTGTGCTAGATACAGCATCAGCCTGTAATAGAAGAAATAGTAGCCACAGTAACAACCAACGTTGTGTTTGCTTACATGTGTAACAAAAGTTACACATATAAGCAAACAGTATTTACAAAAGGACAATGAAATTAGCTTATTGATTGTTCTGCAACAGCCTTCAGTGTAAAGCAAAGGTCAATGAGCATTCAATGAGCAATGGTCCAAGATCATTCAAGACATTCTGGGAAATGAGGTACACTTATGTTTACTCCTGCCAAACAATAACTAAAAACACAGTGCATCTTAAAAGAATTTTTTTTCTGGACAAGAATTGATTGAGGGCTAGACATTATCATGGCTGTTGGTTTCATTAATATCAGATGCAAACCAAAATTGAAATATCTGATTTCCTAAATCAACCACTAAAAAAAAAAAAAAAAATTAGAAAATATAGACACAAATAAAACAAATACAGAAAGATATGACAGCTTAGTATTACATACAATCTAAACTTGGTAAAATTTCTTGACCTATCAAGTCTATTGTGTATAATCAATCTTCAGTCCCATTCCAAATACAATTAGGTTCATTTTCTCTTCAGTCCCACCTGGAAATTTACTGGCCATATCAGAGAAGAGGCTGTAATATTGAGCATATTTTCTGTGATGCACCTTAGTGACTGAGTGGAGCATAATCATGCTCTTTCAGCGGGTACTATGGGGAGAACTCAGCAGGAATTCATCCTGTGGTTAAGACTGGACATTGGTGGGAGAGAAAGTCCAAAGTGGGAAGGTGGTAAACCGTCATGAAGGATCTACCTTACCCCAGAACCAGAAGTATATCTGCCCCAAGAAATTTATTACAACTAACAGAGTTTTGTCAATACTGTCATTCAAACAATTCTTTCTCAGCCTGCCTTCTTTGCATCTTTTCAGTGCCTCAATTAAAAATCAGAAAAGCTGGACAGATACCCAAAGAGTTCAATAATGCAGATGAAAACAATCATGGTGGGGAAATGTTTTCAAAGATGACAGTCTTCTCTTATGAAAAAATAAAATTGGCAAGCTGTGTGTTTGATATATTTGTTTGCTTGTCTCCATGAGAGCTAGATGGCTGGGGTTTTGAGAAGCTGCACAAATCAAGGCAGAGGTCTGTTCATGTGTCTGTAAGGTCTGTATGGCTTATTCTTAGTTTATGACAACTGCCAGACAGATGTAAGGAAGGAAAAAGTAACTGGAGTCCTAAAGGGAAGATGAATAAAGGAAAAGGGGAGGCAAATAAAACTACTACAAAAAGTTGAAGATTCCATGTCTGATACAGTGAAAAAAAAAAAACAAACCAAAAACAAACCAACCAACTAACCTAAGAAAAACCCAAAGAAACAAAGAATGGAGAATTATACTTTTGCTTTCTAAAGATGAGGAAGAATTTTCCAAGCCACTAGGAAGATAACAAAAATGTTTCTCATAGGATTATATATCAGGTCAGATAATATTATAGTATTTTAATAAATCTCAGAATAATAGAAAAACTTGGAAAGTCTTAAAGAAGTTTTTTAAAATATTCTTGAGATAAACTTGGGTATCCTGCCTAAGATGTGTAATTTGATTCACGTTCCCAGA
>VWZI01009967.1:104477-138681 GCA_013396835.1 Psilopogon haemacephalus
CAGAAAATAATAAAACAGATACATGAAAACTAGTTACTGACAAATATCAAAATAATGCAGTCAACATGGGGTAGTGGAAAAATGAACTTTGTGAGACAAATCCAATATATTTTTTTTAATTAGAAAACCTTGCTGAATGTAACCGAATATCAAGAGGGCATACCTTTCTTGGAATAAAAAAAACTTACATCTAAAGGAAAAACAATTTATCTGAAAGTCACTATACACACACATAAGTGTGTGTGTGTGTATATATATATATATATACACACACACANTTCAAACATAACCAGGTATAAAGTCAAGCAACTTTACATGTGAATGAAGAATGTAGTACATGAATATAATAGATTTATTTTCCTGAAAAATAGTGACTAGGACAAGATTTAAGAATCACAGCAGACATGAAGGTCAAGATGAAATCTGAGTAATGATTCAAAAAAGAAGACCAAAAGCCCTTTTGAAGTCCTTAGAGGAACATTCAGAGAGAGGTAAGAAAAGTTCAACATTCTCCAATGTATATTGTACATTGAGGAGAGCAAATTAAGAATGCTGCATGTTGTTTTACTTCTACCCTTCTAAAAAAAGGAATATTAAAATATTAGGGGCAAGGAAAATTCTGAATATTACTTGAGGGATGGAGACAAGAGTCTGAAAGAGTCCAATATATTTACCTTATGTAAAATATAATTGAGGCATTATTTACTTACAACATATATTCAGTAATGTTGTCTTTAAGTTCACAGAGGAATTACAATATTGATTGTAGACTAAAGCAAAAAAAAAAAAAACAAACCCAAAACCAAACCAAAACATTTCCCTCCCTAACAATAGAGATGATAAAACATTGCAACACATTGCCACAGACATGTTCATTTTCCTTTGGTGGAAATCTCGAGGGAAAGACTATGCTCTTTTTTGCAAGATTTGGCCAAACCAAAGAATAATATCAGACTGATTTTCTGAATATCTGGGTGACAACTTGAATTTAAAAAAAATTTAGCAATTACAGAAAGTCAAACAAGATGTTCTAGTGGTCCTTTCTAGATGTGACTGCATGAAATATAATTTTTTGGGCTTTGTTAATACAATTGAAATTGTATAAATACAGTAGATTTTAATCTTATACTACTTAGTCATTTAATGCTGAGATTTTTAAGAAGGAGCCAAATGTTTAAAAAATTTAGAAATTCATTGTGATTTGACACAGTATCTTAGCTCATACACACACACAAAATTAGTATGTAGAGATCTGTCTTTCTGTAAGCCTAAGCTTTAGATTCCACTTTTATGTCTACTTTAAAGAAAAAATATATTTTAAAAAAGAAATAAATCTTACACTGTAGTCTTAATAAATTATGAATTCCACACAAGTTACTAATAGCTTATATAACTACTGATCTTTCATGCACACACATATATATTGAAAATAAACATTCCCCTTGAAAACATAATGGAAGTTCCTGAATTACTTGTATAATATTACAACTATACCAGCTATAATTTCACTCAGGAAGAAAGATGTTCTAAGACTGAGATGGTGATTCATTTGAGATTTATTGATCTAAATGTAGATTATGGTGAAGAGGTTGAAGAAACAGTGACAGATCACTGAGACCTGTTTCAGAATAGTGACCTGCTTGCACATAGCAATAATTAGTAGCAAATAAATCTTAGCCCACTTGTCCAATAGCCTAATAGCTGCCTTTTCATCACCTTTTGGACCTGTCTGTACTTCACTTCTGTTCAATATTAAGAATCTTCTCAGCACAACAGTGTCAGATTATTGATTCTGTTTTCACTACCATGTTGGACTTCATCCATGAGGAGGCAAGAGTTAACTGTAAAAATATACTACTTAATTTGTCAGAAAATAGTATTGCAAGTCACTAATGTTAAGGACAGATTTGAATGGCATGATTAGTAGATTGGGAAACAAAAAAAAAATAGTTGGTGATTTACCAGACCTGTAACAAAACCTCCTCCAGTGGTGTCCACCAGCTCAGTATAATAGGGACATTTGACAAAATATATATTAGTAAAAGATTTTGCTGGATGTCTTATTACAGCAAATGCTAAGCTTTCAGTGTCTTAAAAAAACAAAAAAAAAAAATCCTTCTTTTCCCATTCAAAGTAAAGCAATGGTATTAAATCTGAGCAAAGAAGTCTGCATTACACTATCTGTTCTATGTATAGCTGAACTCAACCCTAAGAGCTACCAGAACCTTATATTTTTTTTAAGCATTTAGTTTTCTAAAAGGATTAAAAAACCACAGCCATTCAAAATCATGTGATGAAATTGTGGCTGATGCCTACATACTGTTAGGCTGGTTTAGATGATTAAGCTGTTGGAAAACAATTGATATTTGAGAATACCTTCACTTTTCCCAAATGATTTATAGAGAGATGGTGGTGTATTTAATGCAAAGTTTCCTCTCATATAGACTGATATGCAGAAGCCTCTTCTCACTGTTCATTAATCCTAATTAATATTTATGAGAAATGTAACCCTCATGTCTCTTCTATGCAATGAAATCATGCACATCATCAGACAACATATAAAGTTGTTTGTTAGACTACATGTTGGGATACTGTGCAGATCAAGTCTGCAAAACTTGAGAGTAAATCTTCACATTTCCTAAAATTTACTTTGCAGTTAATGCAACTGGGAATCTGTAGCCTGTGGGCACACCACTCCAACTAAAGTAAACACAAGAACTGTGAAATCTCAACTGTTTCTTCACTTACGCCATATGAATGAATAACAAAAATTCTAATCCCAGAGTTTCAAGTTTTTCAATCATACATTTTGACAAATAGGTAAGAGAAACAGGATTAACAATATTTAGCAATCCTGTAACATTTTCAGTATGAGCAGTATACTGGGCTTGGGTGGGATTAAGTTAATTTTTTTTCATACTGGCTTGTGTGGTGCAGTGTTTTAGATTTGGGAGCAAAAGTGTTGATTACTCACCAATGTTTTCGTTATTGCTAAGCAATGTTTGCATAGCACCAATGACGCCGCAATTTCTCACTCTGCCCTCCCCACAAACAAGCTGGGTGTAGCCAAGAAGTTGGGAGATGAAATAACTGGGACAGCTGACCAAAACTGACCATGACATATAACACCATGTTCAACAATAAAACTCCTTCAAAAGTAGCCATTGCTCCTGCTAGGTGGGGCCTCAGCTGCCAGCTGTCATCAACCCACCAAAGGAAGTCCTTAGTTTCCCATAAAAGCTCATGACCTTCACAGTACCCAAAACAAAGGGAAACTAAGGTAGATAAAAATAACTTTTCCAAATTAACTTAAAAGGGACAGGAAGAATATGATAATTACAAAATGCATTTTAAGAAAAAATAAAGCGAGTCTCACATGGATGAGTGACATATTTTCCTAACTTCCATGTAAAACCCACCCACATATTGAAGAGCAAAATTAAAATTACTAAGTTAACAACATGTAATAAATTATTGCTTCCATTGTCTCACAATACACACTCAGGATCAGATTTTTTAAAAGTAATTTTAAAACATTTAAAATGTATTTAAAATATGGGATTTGGGTCCTAATTTTATGGAACTGTAATCCGGCATGTAACACAAAAAAGAATGAACAGTAAACTCATGAATTGCATAATTCTTTTTCCAAAAACAGTTATCAAAATCATCACTATTATTCCCTAACTATTGCAAAACTGTTAACCTGAAAACTCTCACTGCCAAGCTGATAAAAAAAGGAAGCTATATAACAAGTCAGATGAATACTCTACAGTATCAAATGCATCAGGCTACAAGAATGTTTTCAACAAGTGGGTTCAGAATACCTTGTTCACAGGAAATTTACCATCTTTGATAAGTAACTTATGTTAATGAACATTAAACCCAGGTTTTAATGCTTTCAGTTTTGGAAATCTTAACTGGGCGTGATTGTTATACATCCAAATCACCAATTTTTACAAGTCTTACTGGCCTCTCCTCACATCCATCTTTCATATTATATTTCACAAAATTTCCGTCACCTTAGGTTCCATCATTTGTGATAGCTATAAAGGCTAAAATAAAATTTTAACAGAAATCCTCACATGGTATACAGCAGATGAAAAAATGTGCAAGAACAAGAACACCTTTTTCCTGTTAAATATCTTATTATTCTTACATAGCTGTTACATCACTATTCTATCTATGAAAAAAAAAGCTTTGAATATGACTAAACAAATGAAACTATTTCTTCAGAGCTTCCTGCTCTGTTTTCTGCGAGTTCGTTCCATAAGAAGCGGCTAGATTTCAATAAATTAACTGCAAAATGTACTTTTAAAATGCCAGTACTAGAATGTGTTATGTGTTGGTAGTGGTAAAAGAATCTGCAACTTAAAAATTGACTGAAATCTTAGTGACTCACCCACTTCCATAGAAAGCTTTCTGGTTACAAGATACAACATTGTGGTAGTTTAGCAGTTATCTGCCCCTCCACCCTTTGAAATAACCCAAGCTAGGACACAGTCGGCTGGAAGTTGATAAATGAAGCTTTATATTTACAGCTATGCTCAATATACAAGCAGATATTTACTATGTATAACAGATATTTACAGATATATATAGTGAAAAGGTAATACAGAAACACCACACCCCTCCCAGAGATCGAAATCCCTAAGAGGGGTTACTAACCACCCCTACCACCTTTCCTTCCTTCCCTAATCTTATTTCACCATCTGTCAATGCAGCAGATAGGCATAGGTAGATCAGCTAAGGGGGCTAGCAGTAGAAAAAAAGTTAGTGGAATTATTAAGAATCAGCTACAAAAGGTAGGGAAAAGGAGCCATGCAAGAGGAGCAGCCACAGCCCAGACAGGCCTTAAGCGGTCTGACTTATTTGGGTTACAACTCTTAAAACAATTTTTTTTTTCTTTCTCAGTAGAGTTCTGAGTGGAGTAGCATCATCTGTTTTCCTCTCAGCCTATAGCCTAATTCTTAATCCAAATCCTCGAATTAGTTCAAACCAGCACAAACATATATGTTCCTAACTTCTCATCATCCCAGTAATACCTTAGCAGTCTTTTCCCCTGTTTTCAAGTACTGGGGAAAGACTTAATAAGAAACTTATTCTCAGTGCCAGAAGGTCAGTAATTCTTGACTAAACTTTAGTCGTGCCATATGCTAATATCCCTTTTATATCTAGAAAGAAATTGTTGTGAAACCAAAATACATAGTCATTATTCAAGGAGGTTGTATATTGTCCATTCTTCTCTAAGGGCAGCATATAGGATGTTATGAATGATGCAAAATTAATAATTGATATTAATTTTGATATCCAGGCCAAGATTGTTAATAACTATAAAAATTGTTTATTAACATTAAATCTCACCGGAAAACTTATTTAAATTTTTTGAAACACAGAGTTTGGATACTTATATGTATAGGGAACAGGCAAAACTAGAACACTTCAAGAAATAATTAGCAAATGCAAACACTATAAATGGAAAGAGGTTCTTAGTTTCAATTATACCTCATGCCCAGCAGGAGACTTGAGAGGCTCCTTTCTGCTACTAAGGCAGGAAGGCACAATAGAATCTAGTTAATGAATTTCTTAGAGACAGGCTTTGAATATTTACTCACAAAATTAACCCCCAACTTGCGGGGCTAGCTACAGCTTCAGACAGTACCCATATACTTTCAGGGGGTTCTGTCAACACCTTGTCAGCTGCTGAGGCTTCTGATTCTTCCCAGGCTTCTGTCGTAATAGACCTAAATAGGCCAAAATGGGCCTGAATGTGTCCTGGCTTGCCCAGACATATTATTCTGCTCTCCTTCCTTCTGTTTTGGGGAGAAGGAACTGTGGGAAAGAGAACAAAGAATCTGGAGCCACTGAGTCTAAGGACTCTGGTTGCCCAGACTTGTTTTGCTCCTGTTTACATCCTGTGGTAAACAAGGCACATACACTTGGCTTGTGCCTGCCAGATGCAAGGCCTATGTTTTTCCCAAATTTGAGTTAAGTAAGCTTATTGGTTTACCTAATATGGTTAAGCTTGGCTAACTGCCATTCTGATTGTCTATTCTGTGTCCAAAGGCCCATTAGCCTTGGGCTACATTGGTAAAAAGAGATGTGTAGGTAACACAATGTGCTTTGCCACTGTATTTGTGCTTGCCTGCTGCTGCCTGCTGCCATTGCTCTCTAGCTCTGCCAATGATGTCTAATTGCCATTTGCAGCATTATATCTGCTAAGCTATAAGCTAGATCTGCTGTATAAGAAGCCCTGACATGTTGAGCTTGTTTGCCCGGAAACTGCCTGATTTGAGTTTACCAGGAACAGGCATAATTGCCTCCACACGATTGGCCTGCATAGCCAGCATGACATTGTGCTAAGACTGCACATCTACCAAGACATCACGCCTACACCTGCAAAGATGAGGTACTCTGGAAGGGACACACAGATTGTCCAGAGAAGTCAGTACCAGGTCAGAGATCATCTGCCTCCTTTTTGCAGTACCTTGTGAAGTCTGGGAAGACTCAGAAGCCTCAGCAGCTGACAAAACACCACCAGAACCTCTGAAAGTGTTTGGGTACTGTCTGAAGTGTAGCTATCCCCATGAGTTGGGAGATAATTTTTGTGAGTAAATAGTTAAAGCCTCTTGTAATTCACCTAGCTTTCTGCCATAAGCAGAAAGGAGCTCCTTGAGTCCATCTAGTTGGCATGCAGTATAATTGACCACAAGTGGCATAATTGACTGCAAGAACCTTCTCTTCCAGTTCAATTCAGTTTAAATGTTTAAATTTTTGCTAGTTATTTCTTAAACATTCTAGATCCTATATTATTCTCTGTATAGATGTTTCCATGAACATTGCAAGAGAACTTAATTATTAAAATTAGTGGTTAGGAGTGGTAAGAGTTTTTGAATACCAAAATTAATAAACAATATTAATTTTGAAAATATACCATCTCACATCAATTAATTACCCCTCCATTACAGCTTTACAGGATGCTGGGGAAAAGGAGAGAGATGATCTCTGATCTTATCCTGGCCCCTCTGAACAATCCATGTGTCCCTTCCAGAGCTTCTCATCTTGGCAGGTGTAGGCAGGATGCAATCAGGCAGTGAGGCATAACACTAGCAGAAGCACAGAGCAATTGCAGCAGATGCAAGCAAGCACAAATACAACAGCAGAGCACATTGTGTTACCTGCTCATCTCCTTTTACCAATGTAGCCCGAGACTAATGGGCCTCTGGACACAGAATAGCCAATCAGAATGGCAGTTAGCCAAGCTTGACCACATTAGGTGAAGTCATAGGCTTGCTTTACTCAAATTTGGAAAAAACATAGGCCTTGCATGAGGCAGGCACAAGCCAAGTATATGTACCTTGTTTACCACAGGAGTAAAATTAGTTTGGGCAAGCCAAGGCTTAGTGGCTCCATGTTCTTTGTCCTCTTTCCTGCAGTTGTGTTCCAGCGAGTTCTTTGGGGACCAGGGAATGTACTCACACATGGGTATCCCCCTCTGGGTAGTTTCAACACTTTATTATAGCTCAAATACTAAAATAATAAAAAGAAAGGTATGCTGGAAACTACAATGCTTATAGCTCAAATACTAAATCATAGAGAGAAAAGTACATGACAAGGAATGCTGAGTAACTCTGTTGATCAAAGAGCAGGTTATACTCACCCTATCCAACTGACCAGCAAAACTCCTGAGATGCGTAGATCGCAGGGCTGGCAGGTACTTATCTTCTTAAGGTAGGTGTCCCCACCAGGAACCACACCATCATGGTGGTAAGACTGATGCCACTCCAACCCAGCTACCTAGGCTTTTGCAGCTACCTAGGCTTTATATATGGGTATATATGGGTCTATATGGGTTCAGAATTCTGTGGCGTATGGCAAGGACATCCTAAAAGGCTAAACACAGGAGAACGGAATCTGTTACATACCATCTTTCCCTACTGTTCATGCACATACTTGGAAGCCCTGTTTCCCCTGGATCTTATCTCTCAGTAACCTAGTGATTATCGGCCTGTTGTGACTTCTGATCAAACACATACCAACTCTTCCCTCTTACTCCCCACTCCTCTTGTTTCTCCCCATGACAGAGAGGGAGAGTAGAAGAAAATGTCTGGGCAAGCCAGGATATGTTCAGGTCTACTTTGGCCTATTCAGGCCTACCACAACATAGGACAACAGTCATCTTGTGATTTATTGTATTTCCTAGTTAATGTAATGCTGATAAATACTAACAAGGATTCTGCTACCATTTTGTTATGACTGTATATAGATGATTAGCAAAAGATCCTAAAACATCTAATAATTTTTCTGTTTTCAGACTCATCTGTCATCTAAATACTACATGACAAGGGAGGGTTAAGAGGGGGAAAAAACCAACACCAATGCAGTGCTGAAACTGCACAAATAGGACTCTCAGACATCTGAATTAGTTCTAGTCTGCAGAGTGTTAATGGAGGTGTGTATCGTGTGATATAAAAAAATACATGTTATGTACCATATGCATACATACATATGTTACGCGTATATAAAACAGGTATACCATTTCAGTCTGCAGTTGAAATATAGGGAGAAAAACATGCATTAGGGAATCCTTTCTTTGACTGCTTTTTCTTTTAATACCAGAAGTGGATGAGTAAAAACCACTTTTACATCCCATATTTTTGGTTTCAGTCCTAATGACCTCTCCCCATGGGATGTTTACCTTTAATCCCCTCTTAGGATTAAAGATAAACATTTTCATGACACAGTTGATAAATTGGATAGCTGAATGCGCATATTTCAGTGTCATATAACAGAAATGCAGTGTTAAATTTCAAGCCACACAAAGCTGAATTTGAGGTAGTTCTGATAAGGGTTTAAAGTAACTCACCTTAAAATTAAGAAAGGTGTGCTTTAGACTGAGTACACATACAAAATGAGTACACAGCCACAATGGGCCTTGCAATTTTTAGTACTTTATTATTTATAATCTGGTATTTTAATGAGTTTCTAAAAAAAAAATATTTATAAACCAGGAAACAAAAAATGACAAAACGAACATGGCTTAACCATGTTTCTTCCAGAGTAAAATAAATATCAGGTTGGTTATAATCACATCCTTACTGCTTTCAAATAAACATGCACACAAAAAATAACGTTTATACAGCCCAAGCATAGCTGCTTCATCCCTCTGTGATCATATCTGTATGTGATAAAAAGGCTGAAGTTTTGTCATTACGAATGTTCAGCCTCACCACAACTCCTCTTTATAGGCAGTATTCCTTTCTTGTAGACATCTACATTTCTATGCACGTCTGTATATAAGTAAAACATCTGAGTTGCTATTTCTGATAGCAAAGATGTAGTCCATACAGTCAACAGAGTCTAGATAATTTGTTAAGATTACCACTGCCAAAACCTTACAAGGGATAAACAAAATTGCCTTCTGTAGTCCACTATCTGTATAGACCAGGTCATTAAGTATAGCAGAAGTTAAACAGTTTACTTTCATATATACACTTTATATTCACATCTAAATCTAGGTGCCTACCATCTGAGCTTCACACTCACCGTAAGTATTCTATTAGAACAAAATTGTAATATGGAAAACCACCCTTCTAACAATTTGCACAGATTTGGAAAGCTAATGACTGACACTATCAGGACTGTCTGTTTCTCCAGGCCATTACAATAAATTCAGTTATCACACAGCTCTAGTGGTAATTAATGCTGCCCTTTGTAGTCCGATATTAAAATGACTATTTATAGGAGTAGCTACCAATGCTAAAAGTGCCTGGATAAAAAGAAGTGTTGCATGAATCTCCATGCAAAAGAGAGCTAAAATCAGAGATGTCCCTCTCAGAATTTTCAGGGATATCTGATAATGGTTTTCAAAGCTCTCAAAGGATAGCTTTAGCAGAAAACCACAAATTTGCTCTGCTTTCCACAAAATTTTTTTTTCCATAATAATCAGCTTCAACATTTTGTCAAGGATAAAGACTCATAAAAAAGACAAATAAAAGCTCTTCAGAGTCTGCCTCTCACTTCGCTCTTCTTACAAATGAATTTTCCAAAAGCAACTGTTTATCACTCTGTTTTAGTGAGTTACAACTTCATGTCATTATTAAAGTATTTGACGTAGTCTTAGAACTAACTGTTGTGGTGGACCTGAAGGGTCAAAAATAGGCTTATACATGTCTGGCTTGTTTTTCTGCTCTCCTTCCTTCTGTTTGGGGAGAAGCAACTGTGGGAAAGAGGACAAAGAATCTGAAGCCATAGAGTCTGACCACTCTGGCTTACCCAACTTGTTTTGCTCCTGCTCTCATCCTGTTGCAAACAAGTTACGTGCGCTTGGCATGTGCTAAGCTTGTGCTAGGCCCATGTGTCTTCCCTAATATGGATATAGCAAGATGTGGTTTCACCCAAATATGGTCAAGCTTGGTTTACTGCCACTCTAATCGAATAATCTATGTCCAAAAGTCCATAAATCTCAGGCATTGATATAAAGACAGATAAAGAGGTAACACAACATGCTTTGCCATTATTCCATGCTTTACTGTTATTCTGTGTTCTGCTGTATCCATGCCTGTTGCCTGCCAACAATGATAATACCTAGTTGCCTAATTTATAACATGACTCTTTGCTAAACTATAATCCAGCTTGGAAACTGCTTTGAATTTACCAGGAGCAACTCTAATTGCTTTCATGCAATAGCTGCATGCAACAGGTAGCGTGACACATCATACTGAGACACATTGCAAGACATCTGGCCTATGTCTGCCTGCACCTGCTCGAGCAGACCTGCATCTCCTGAGACAAGCAAGCCCTGAAGGCACACAGATCATCCAAAGACAGGACCAGATCAGTTATCTCTGCTCCTTCCCCCAGCAGCCAGGAAAGATCTCCAAAGTCTCAGCAACAGCCAGTAGCCAGAACAGCCAGAATGCCAACCGACAGAACTCCCTGCAAGTGTTTTGGGTACTGTCTCAATATTGATAGCCTTGCAAGTTGAGGAATAGTATTTGTGAGTAAATACCTTAAGCTTTCATTTACCTATCCCTCTGTCTAATTGGAAAGAGTTTTGTGTCCATCTAGTGGCCATGTGGAGTAATTAACCACAACAAACCTCTTCCAGTCTGAGTTCAATTGAATTTAACCACTTTTATATATTGATAGTTATATATGTTGATACTAGATCTAGATATCGTTTATGAAATGCATTCCATGACTGTTACAAGCTAAAAAGTTTATTCTTGTCATGGTAGACGTGAAGGGTGAAAATAGGCTTGTACATGTGCTGGCTTGCCCAGACATGTTTTTCTGCCTTCCTTCTGTTTTGGGGAAGAAGCAACCACGGTAAAAGACCTGGAGCCATCCAGTCTGAGTACTCTGTCTTACACAACTTGTTTTGCTCTTGCATACCGTGGTAAACAAGGTGCACACTCTTGCCTCACACTAAGCCTGTGCTAGGCCTATGGTTTCTCCCTATACAGTATAAGAAAACCTATGGCTTCACACAAATATTGTCATAACTTGGCTTACTGCCACTCTGATTGGATAACCTAATTTTGTCCAGAAGGTCCAATCAATCTCAGGCAGCAAACAGCCAGACTAGCCAGAAATGCAACAGAAATCTTGCAAGTGTTCTGGGTACTGTCTCAATCCACTGATAACCCCGCAAGATGGGAGAAATAATATCTGTGAGTAAAAACCTAAAGCTCTGCATTTACTTAGATTCTGCCCCAAGCAGAAAGGGGCCCTGAGTTCATCTAGTGGCAAAGCAGCACTACTGACCACAAGAAATCTCTTTCAGTGTTTATGAGTTAATTGGATAAATTGTTTAATGCGTATTGATAGTTACTGCTAAATCTAGATATCATTTATATAATCATTCCATGACTGTTACAATCAAACCGGTTTATTATTAAAATTTAATGGTTGGGGTGGAAAAGTTTGGATATCAAAATTAATACACAATATTAATTTTGGCAAATCATGTCACATTAATTAATCATAACCCCTTCCATCACAATTATTAAATTAGTGGTCAGGGTGGAAAGAGTTTTGAATATAAAAATTAATAAACTATTTTAATTTTGGAAAAAATCATCTTGCATTAATTAATCAAACCCCATTCCATTACACTAATTCCATAGTCTACTGCAAAATATCAAGGTGGAATAACATCACAGGACTTTTATTATCTCTCATTTAGATGGATATTTTTCAAGAAATATTAACAATAATGGAATGTGGCTAGTAATCATGCAAAGTATACCAATTTGAAAAGTTTGCAGATATTCTTGGGTTTAAAAGATGACTTTTAAAAGTATTTCTGCTTGTGCACACAGGACCTATGAGAACTGTGCAAAGGAATGGTACACCACCTTCATTACACACTTTTTGTCATTCTAGAGCATGGGTTCCAAGTGGATAACCTTTGAAGAAATTCCAACCTGTTGAGGCACTATTACTTGAATTCAGTATACCACAGTTAGGTCTAGATTGTCTTACCTTTATTTATTGCCTTTATAATACTATGAGATTTATAGAAGGTAATTGCAAAAAAAAGGCAAAGGTCACAAAAGGGAAAAAGTCATGAAACTCAAGGTAGGACTTAGAGCTGCAGGAAAAGCAAACAAACATTCATTTGCAGCATTTTAAAACCTTCAGTTCATCCTGTAATAATACTGCATCTCCAATAATATGGAAACTTGTAGCTATAAAATATTAGTGAAAATGTAATCTTACTTTAATGGGAAGTTCTAGTCAAGTAAAATATGAATTAATAATGGTTCAGGTATTCCATACAAAGTTCCAAATTCATGTGAATTCTGACACAGCATCTTCAAAGCTCAGCTTGCAAGGTATAATTTTTTCCACCCCTCAAGTAGCACAAGTTAGTTTGCATCTTCTGTGCACAAAGATCAGCCAAGTAAGATGCTAGTGTGGAACTACTAACAAGCTGTAAACTAACAACCTGGATTTCTCTATGTTAGTTTCTTCCTTTAGACAAGACATATGCATTGCTTGCTACTGCAACCACATTTGTTCCAAAAGCTAAAGAAATTTGTTATAAAAGCTTAAGAATTCTTTTTCATAGAAATAAGGATAAATTTAATTATACTTTATATATATATATATATATGAACAGAAATATGGATTTGTGATTATTGATTTAAAAGAATTACACAGAATTAACCAGGCTGGAAAAGACCTTAGACATTATTGAGTCCAACACTCCAGAAAGTATGATAACTTCAAGGTAGGCAGATGTTATATGGAATGCACAGCTAAATTTATATATGTCAAAATAAATAGTCAGCACTGGTAAAAAGTGAATAATGAGGTACAGATAAGGACTACAAAGGTGATAAATTGCATATGTCAAAATAGGCTCAAAGAATCTTTTTCTTCATGTTAAAAATGAAGTTACACACTCTCATAGCTGAAGATGATTGAATACTCAAAAGAACATGTACTAAACTTCACTGCAATGCCATTCTCTCTTATTTTATTTTTCACTAGTGGCTTGAATTGGGTAAATATCAGACTGAAAAAAAAAAAAATCTTTCCTGTATGTAAAACATATGATAAAGCATAATTAATTTGCATATAAAACACCAGAGATCCTGTTTCTATTGCAAATGTAAAATGATAATGAGGAAAAAAAAAAGGCACATCATGGCTATTTGCTGTATTTTAATTTATAGATAATATGAAGAGTGAGGATAGCTGGTGGTGGGTCTGCTAAGATGGAAGTTTGGATATTTTATCCACAAAAATGTATTACATGTTGAAATTTGGAAACTCATGGAAGAAATACAGAAAAAATTTATATTTCTGCAGATTTGGAAGTTTCCTTAAAATCTTTCATTCATAGAATCTCAGCTTCACTAAAAAGATTAAATATAATGTACAAAAATCTATTCTAAATGACTGAAGTGAGATCTGAACAAATGAAAATTTTCAAACAAATTTTCACTGTGGTGGTTTGAGGGGTGCCAGGCTATTCCAGATTTCCTAAAAAACTACAAAGACCAAGATCCATCACAGGGGCCAAACTGGATGGATATTGCAATTTTGTTATTCAATCCCATAAATCCTGCAAACACTTTAAAAGTAAGCAGCAAGGTCAATTTGTTCTCTTTTCTTCCTTTTCCTTTCAACTCTCCAGAGGGATCTTTATCTGGTAACTATGTAGGCATACCCTGTAGGCTGCATCCTTCAAGGGCCTCAATGAATCCAGCCTGTTTGGGGCCTAACTGGGAGACAATGGGGGATGGGAGAAAATGAGCATCGGGGTTTTGGTGGGTTTGGCTTGCTTGCGGGGAAGGATTTGGGGGAATTCTCATGTATCTTGTATCTGTATTAGGTGTTAAGGATTCATGTATGCTGTATCTTTTACTGCACAGGTTAAATACAACCTCTCTATATTTTCTTCTCCAATTCACTAAAAGCATTATTATTTTACTGCTGTTTATCCTTAGAAAAAGAATAGGGTAGGATAATCTCAGTCTGTCATGCTCTTACACATAAACCTACAACACCTAAAGCCACTAATCTAAAAGACAGGACCATTCTGAAACCTAAAAAGAAAACTTACTCAGTGCAAGTCATATCCAGCACAACTGAGTGAAATAACTGCACTCTGGTAGTTTATCAGCGAACATACAATACCCAGTTATTTGCACAATTCACTGCCTCAAAGCTAATAAATGAATCTTTATAATTTGGTTTACTTGGAAAGCCAATGAGTAATTAGAGCAGCACTGTGTCATGTATTTTCACCTACTAATAAATGCTGAATTTTTAAAAGCAGACAAATACTAGAAGATAGGTGTAAGTTACTTAATAATGGTTGGTTTGGCAACTTCAGATGGCCAGATCATACTACTGCAAAGGTAAATATTCCTATACTGAATTCTGCACATGTAAACTGGAAAACAGAGTGTGAAAAATTTACAGCTTAGCAAAACTAGGCTTTGCTTTAGCAGAACTAACTAGTGCTATTTAAGCCAGGTTCTGGCCATATCCTGATATATTGGGTAAAAAACCCCAAACCCATGGGGGCTCAAGACTTATAACACCACAAAGATAGGCTACAATCTCATGTTTTAGGCAGCATTTGAAGGGAACTTTCATTTTTATGTAGCCACACTGAAGGGGATATAGTGCTGTTGGGTTTTTTTCTGTTGGTAGCTGGCATTTTTAGTTTGTGATCTCAAACTATGTAAGAGAAAAAGATTTCAAGCATGAGTTGAATAAACTGGTCATGCAGGTTTTGCATGATATTGTCAACTGGCATGAGAAAAATCATGTTGGATAATTAATTCTAGAAACACAATAGTTTTCTAGACTGATTTTTTACATACATGTGTGTGCATATACACAGATATATATCGAAAGGTTAGAAACAATCATAGATTCCAGCGCATTGTAAGCAATATTTTTATTTTAGCCAATTAATGATTAAGAAATTTCATAACACCTGAAAATTATTTTTTTAAAATCTAAAATATTTTCTCCATAAATTTGAAAATTATCTGGATTAGAAAATGGCATACACCTCAGAATATCAGGTCTTTGCCAGATTTCAGTGAATTAACTATACTTGTGGAATGCCAGCAGTTCCTTTATAATTTTTGTCCTTCATAACTACAGACCCAATTTGAAAGACTCACTGCCTATCACATATGAAAACCTGCAAATACAGGTCCTTTTGAGTTAGAATATAGGAGTGGAAATGAAGGAGGATACAGATGAAACATACATATGGGCACATGACATATCATGTATGTACATAAAAGATTGGGAGTTTTCAAGATTGGATATATCTAGTGGCTTCATTTATGGACTCAGCTTTTTGGGTAGAGATACGTGAACAATGAAGTGAAAAAAAAAATTGATACATTAAAGAGTAATTGAAAATTTTCTAAAGAGGTGCTCTTTTGATGATGCTTTGTCTACAACTGACTCAATGTTTAACACTTCTGTTGTTCGACTTGGAAACCACTGACCAGAAAGTTCTTTCCAATTAAAAAACCCAAAACTAACCAAACAAACAAAACAACCCAAGCCCTACCAAAACCAAAATTAACCAACCAATCAAAACCAATCAACCAACCAAAACAAACAAACAAACAAAACAAACAAAAAAACCCCAACAACAAAACCACAAAGCCCAGCATTTTCTGTTTGGTTATTTGCATATAAATACTGAAAATGCTCTCAGTCACTCAGCTGCTTCACACTTCTGTAGAGGCTTAAACTCAAATGAAGTGTGAATTTACTGAATCACCACCCCACAGGGGTTTCATTTAAGGAGGTTCACAGGAATGCATTGCCAGCCCATTCCAATTACCTCTTAAAGAAAAGCTTAGGTTTTGGACTGTTTTGTGCAAATTAATAAGTATAATTTTAGAAAGACTGCTTCCTCTGCAACACAGAAAGAAAAGAGAGGGAAAAATCCCTCAAACTGATAATATTTTAACTCTAGTCAGATCCTGAGCTATCTCACCAGTGAGCTGATTGCTCGTTCTTCCACTTGTTAGGTCAGGTCATGACATTTAAAATACTTGTTAAAAGATTAAAACATCTGAAAAGCTAGAGTTACTCCATTACAATGAGTTCATGTAACAATGCTTTGGGAACATTTTACAGCAGTGTAATGACAGACTTTAATTCATGCCAACTGTTTTTTGTTCACTTTGACTTACAGGCAGTGGAACTAAAATAATCAGCCCCTTTGCTCCTTAGGCTTCCAAAAATGTATTTTCATGAGCATTGTACAAGTAATCTTTTTGCAGCTATTACAAATGGTAATTGTAAATGTCTATTTTTATGATGAAAAATGGTATTAGCACACAATTAAGGATGCGATCATCAGTTGGTCTGAACTGCTTTGGTACAAGAAATAGTTCACTGAATGAAATTTCTTTAAGAACAAATACTGAATATATATACATACATATATATTGAATTTTTTTAAAGGTGCCTTACAAAAGAAATAAGCTTCAGTAATAACTGAAAAAGAAACAAAAAAACCCAAAAAAACCCCCAACCAAACAATGCTTCTTGGGATTTGTATAATTTATTAGAGATTAACAGATCTCATTTCACCTACTTTTATATCCCCACTATCGTATAACTCATGAACACAGAATTGTTTCTCTTTCATCTCAGCAGTGGAAGAAAAAGGACACAAAGGAGAGAGCCACCTCCACATCCCTCCAAAACTAACTGATGGTATTTTCCAAATTTATAAAGCCTTTTTTGTGTGTGTACAAATATCAACTATACATCAATTGTAAGAGGGCTTTCAAAGAATAAAATTACTCTCTTCCTCTATTACTTTTGTTCCATGCCTACTTAAACTGCTTAGCTGCTGCTTTGATCACTCACTACAGGTTTTCAGAGTATGAATGCTTGAACCAGTATGAAACCAAACCTACTTGCCCTGAATCCTGCTGTACTGGAAGTATGACCACACATTACTTTAGTCTATGGTAGGAAAAGTCTGGGAAAGTTTTTATTTTTTTTCCTTGGGATCAATATTAACAGAATCACAGAATGGTAGGGGTTGGAAATGATGTATTAAGATTATTCGAACCCTCCTGGTAGGGCAGGATCACCTAGTGCAAATTCCACAGGAACATGTCCAAGAAGATCTTGAATGCCTCCTGTGGCCGTTTGAGCTAGATTTCTAACTCAGACATAGGAAAAGGTAGTGAAGAGGTGAACATTCTAGGGATAGGCTATATAAAAGCAACAATGCAATAAGTTAATATAATTTAATTGGAGCATCAAGAGCCTTATGTCTGGAAGTACAGTTTGTTTAGTCTTTCAGCTGCTTACTGCTGCGTCTGCTGCTATCTTTCCCTGCCACTGTTTTGGCTGCTGCTTCTGCTGCTTTCATCGCTGCTTGACCCCTTCTCCATCCTCCTTAAGGTTATACATATATCATTTGGGTTTTTTTTTCCCTTCCTCTCTTGTACTAGTATATTCTTTTCATAATGTCATATTTAGTTTAAACTGTAAGAAAATACAATTTCATTTTTCCTGACTTTCTAAAAGAATCTGTGTTGTAGTGAGCTTATTCGACTGGGAGCAGGAGGAGGGGGAATCTGCTCTAACCCAGTACACATCCACAGAGATTCTGCAATCTCTCTAGGCAACCTGCTCCACTGCTTTGTCACCCTCAAAGGGAAGAATTTTCTTTTTATGTTTTTGTCGAACATCTTGTGTTCCAGTTAGTGTCTATTGACTCTTGTCACTGGACACCACTTAGAAGAGTTGGGCTCCATCTTCCTGACTCTCGAACTTCAGGTATTTATAAGCATTAATGTGATCCTTCCTCAATCTCCTGTCCTTCAGGCTAAACAGATCCATCTATCTCAGCCTTTCCTTGTAAGGAAAGTCCCCTAATCATTTAAGTTGCTCTTTGTTTACCTTAGACCAAAAATTTTAATGCTTCTTCAAATATGAGAGAAGTATGTTCTAAATGACCTGCTGCTCAAGAGAGCATTAACATATTTTTTGTTTTGTTTGTTTATTAATAACAGGCAGATCATTTTAATATATATAAATAACCCACCCAGGCAAACCAGATGTATACTTCCATCACTGTTTAAATAAAATTTATCTTCATCAAGTTTCAAATGCCGGTATATGTATTTTTATCAATTAACCTTTAAGATATATAAAAAAGACACATTAATGCCTTATTATATCTTTAAATTTATTCTTATTCTTGTCCCTGCATGTCAACAAGCCTCCCTATCTATGCATTCTGTCCCTTGTTCTTTACAAGGATTAAAGAATAACTGATTGAAAAGAATGCAAAGTAGATGGTAGGACACTGTAGTAGACCATTTGTGTTAGTGTCACAAAACTTAATTCATATTTTTAATTGGTAAGCATTCTTTGCTTAGTCAGACAGAAATTTTGGTTGTGGATGCTAATTTGGTAAGCCATGCACAAACTGTTTTCTGTTCCATCATTCAAAATTTTAGATTACAAGTGACAAATGCAGCTATCTACAGAAAGCTTTAATTTTTCTCTAAGGGGCTGGTGTTGCGTGGTCAAAGGGAACTGATTTCTAGCAAACAGTAAATAGGCACTTGAGCAGTTAACTACATCAGCTATCTCAGCCAGTGTGATTATTTCCCTTGTAGCTGTTTTTCATGAATCACATTCATAAAATGCTCCCCTGGTTGGTATATTCACCAAAGAATAATAAACTCAAGCTCTATGGTTGTTGCCTGACATCCTTAAAAAATACATGCTGTTACCAATCATTTTGATTTTTGACTGGTGACAAGTTAGATTTAATAGACTTTTTTGCTACACAGCTACTAATGTGATGAATAAAGTTAATTTAAAATCTTTTCTGACACACCACTCTCATAGTAAATTTTTGTTTGAATGAAAAAATCAAGGTATTGAAAAGACAGACATTTTATCTAAGGCAGATACTTTAATGACTGACAAACTTCACCTAAACAGCTCTTGAAAGAATACACAAAAAGTAAAAACAAAATGTTTATCTACATAGAAAATAAAGTCAGAATTGGACAGCATTTTAGAAAACTAAAATAAAATTAATTGTATTCCAAGTCCATGAGTAGCTAGCTAAAGTAGATAATTACTAATTAATTGATTTTGTTGCATTGGACAAACTACTGCAGGCTTTAGGTTAAACATCAGAAACATTCTTCTTTATCTGGCAAGGAAATTATATTTTTTTTAAAAAGGCAAAAAGCAAAAGTCACTTATCCAGTTTTATTCTCACACTGCTTCATTGAATTTCATGTCCATTTTTTATTTCATTAGGTTCCCTTTTATTCTTTAATTCTCTTTTTTTCCTAAGATGTCTATAGGACAGATGAAGTGACTTATCATCTGAAAGTGGAAGCGGCTGACCAGGCAAAGCAGAAAGCACTTGGTTGACCTTTCTAAGCAAAACAACAACTTAAAATTTCTTGGGTTAGACAAGATGAGATCCTCACTAGCTTTAGACTGGACCTATTTTTCTTTCTTCAAGCTTAGTTCCCCTTCTTGTATGATGTTTATCCCCATCCATCTTCTTCTTTTCCTATTTAACTGAAAATTAATGTATCTAAATGTCAATTCTTTCGGGTTGTTACCTCTAGTACTTGGTAGTTTATGACACAGTAACTTTTGTTCTCTTGATACATACCTGTGCCAAATATAGTAGTATTATTTAATGCTTTTCTAAGGATCCATGTGTGTACTGCAGATTACTTCAGGGACAAAACATGCATTTATCTACTTACACATTCATTTTAAATTTGCATATGGCAAATTGTTAATGTAATTTAATTGTTAGCTCAGGGTTTTGTAGAAAATTGGAGAAAAAAAAATGTATTTCATCAACAATCTCTTTAGGAGAAGCCAAATGATGTTTCATACAAAAGATCAGATTCATCACAGGCATGTGTAGAATAAACTTTGAAATCAATTGTCAAATCATCTTAAATTACATGTGTTCACATTTAAAAGGCCACAACTTAGTACAATCAGAAACTGTTTATAAATACAGATTGAGATTTTAGCTAAAAATTAATATATCTCATAATTTTAGGACATCGGTGCTGAGATCATCCTAATGAAAGTGTTTCTATACAAACTTGAACTTGAAAGAGAAGAATAAACAATAGAATGAAGAGGTGTTCTGAGCTGCAAATAAGCTAAGGTGCAAAGAAGCTACCAGCCCTAAAAATACAAAGTGCTAACTCATATTAATGCAATATTCAGACGTACAATTCCTAGAGTAGGGAAATTTTCAATACCTACAGGTAGAACATTACATTTCACATTCTTACTAATGTATTTTGTTGCAGAAAAATATATTTTCATTTAAGATGTCCTGGGGGGATCTTGACAAGTTTTCTGCTTTATGTCTTTATTAAGTGTTGCCCTCTTTTCCTCACACTCTCTTCCTCTGTCCAATAACTTTCAAAATCCACCTGGTTACTGTGTTCCATTTGTCTATACTTAAATTATTTCTATTAGAGCAAGAACTTGTCTGTTCTTTGGACAAATACTAAGACCACTGCCTGATAGAAATAACTAAGATGCCAAGAATTGACAGTGTTTCCTGACATGGATGACAAGATGAATCATTTTAGCATCATATGCTGAGCACCTGTGATGTGAGACCATTTTTTTTTTCATATGTCTAAATAGAGTTTAAGTTATATGCTCAGTCATGGCTTGTCTTAAAAACAGAAAGATTGATGAAAAAATAGGTATCAAGAGCCAAATAAAAAAAAGCAGCAGTTAATAAACAGTTAAGTTACGCTGTATCAAAATTTCATTTAAAACTCCAAAAGTGTTTTTAACTCTTTGTTGATTAAGAGAATACCTCCTCTAAAGTGTACATGTAATACAAAATGGCAAATACTACATGTGGCAAATGCTCTGAATAGTAGAAGGAATTAGTAAGTTATTTACAAATTAAGAATTATGTTTTTAAGCTAGGGAAGTATGTAAATATTACAGGTAACAATTATTTATGAAGAATTCCAGATGATATTACATCTCAATTTTCATTATGCAGAGCCACTGCAACTTTTGAGCATTGCTGACATAAGTAAGGAAAAGTGTAATTAATGTGTTTATTCAAGTATTTAGCTTGTTTTCAATAAAACTCACATTTGGTTTGTTTATGAAGAAGAGCATTTCAATGCAATATTGAAGTAGGCTGCCTGGTTTCAGATTTTCAAGATTTTAAAATTGTATTTTCTTTGAAACAATATTATAGTTCATTTGAAAGTTAATTATAATCCAGGAAAAACTTACCTTACATGGGTAGTGATGAGGGTTGTAGCTGGAATGAAAAAGTCATCCACTCTATCAAACTGCTTACCCACTGGTTGAGTGTGGATTGTGTGATGAGAAATACTCCCACTGGCTTGTGTTATCACCTACATAAAACAATATTATTATAAACTATAGAAATGCTCTTTCAAAATTTAATCTGTACCCAAATAAACTAATACATTACTGCCTCTGTATTCTATGTTTTGTCTTATCATTCAATTAATAAGCAAAAGAATACAAATGACAGCAAATAAAGCTGATTTCAGATTTCAGAGAACTTTTACATGCCTAACTACTTAAACCTCATATTTACTTTTTCCCATTTACTCTCACTGAACCCATACTTTTCGTTTTCATTACTAAAGCCTCTAGCAGTTCCTAGTCTGTAGCATTGCATGGGGTTGCTGTAACCCAAGGGCAGGACCTGGAACTTGGCTTTGTCAAGTGTCATACAATTGACCTCCTGCCTGCCCAGGTCCCTCGGGAAAGCCTTCCCACTCTCAAGCAGATCAGCACTCTGTACTAGTTTAGTGTCATCTGCAAGTTTACTCAGAGTGCATTCAATAAAACAAAATTCCATGTTATAACCACTCTGATATTCACATACACTTATGAGTGGATTAAAAAAAAATAAATCTATATTCTAAGGAATAATGAAAGTGAAGACAATCAGTCACTTTGAACCACACTAATATTGGCTCACTTATCAGTCATTTTCTGGGAAGGAATTATACCTAAACTTGTAGTCACTAAGAGTCTCTAGGTGCTAAAAAGGTTTTCAAATGCTACCTACATTTTTTCCTGCCTAAACTTTGTGTTTTAATTTTTTTTTAATACAAAAATATTTAACTTATAAGAAAAGTAAAATAAATTGAAATAAAAAGGAAAATTTTAAATGATGATATAAAGGTAATCACTGTGTCCTCATAGGATTACATTAAATAAGAAGTGAAAGTATAGCTTTTTGAAATGTTTCTTTAGTGACTGTGCTAGGCTTCCCACTGTTCAGAGGCATGAAAATAAGTGAAGATTCTTAATATTTTACATCTGAATAAAGCAATAAGTAAAAATGCAGCTTGTCACCTTCAGAGCATCAATATCATTTTACTGAAACAGGAATACATCTAAAATGCAATTTATCCTCTAATTAAGTACAAAAACATTGTAAAGAGCAACAGTTTGCTCTCAAATAACTGGCAGTTAAAAATATGCTGCTGCTGCTTCAATAGTATTTCTTATGCTTCTATCAGTTTAGCGTTGCCACTTCTTAGGGTGTTGAAAATAACATCTAACTCTTCTAACAGAGGTATCTGAATAGCTTTCTGGTTACTTGATATAATTTCACTACTGCTACTGGGATCATGATAATAAGCTTTAAAAAANAGTTACTCAAAATTTCAACTTGCCTAGATTTCCTTGAATACAATCATTCTGGTCACCTCACCTGCAAAGTTGGTGAATTCTTTTCCATGCTTCCCCAGCTCAGCACCCAGACTTGATCGTGTGATTTATCATAGTGTAGTTTCACTGGAACAGGATCTGTACTTACTGCCTGAAAAATAATAAAAATGGAAATTCTTGATTTTCTGCCACATATTAAAAAGAAAAATTACATATATGCTTGAATTACAGTGATGACTGGGTATGTATTTCCTGATATTTTTGGACTGTATTTTAAAACTATTGCCAATCATTGTAACAGTCCCCTGATTCATTCAAAGTTATTGAATTCCTGAAAATGTTATTTTTATTAATTATGTGCTCTAACATTTGGTATCAAAACTACATTATAATGAAGCTATTTAAAAGCTCAAAACAAAGGTTTTAGTTAAGAAAAAAATACTTATCTTCTTGCCCTACCATCAGTCTCATGTTATACATATCGGTTTAATACTGACATCAAATACTGGAAAATGTCTAAAAGAGGAAGAGTATTCTCAAACCACGTACTGAAATCAGTGCAAGGTGCTACTACACAGTCCTGCATAAAACCAACACAATGTTGTCATGCTCAAAACTTCCTGTCTCTGCTAATCTGGGTATATTTTGTGACATTTGGGAAAGAGTGAGTTGCAACTTCTGGTAGACTTATGACTGGAACCAATGTGTTTTCCCTATAACTTTGAGCACTGCCTCTTGAGTCCCCAAATGCTTTCTGCAGTTAAACTGTACACTCTCTTGTGAGAAGTACCAAAGACAACAGAGGTAAGGAATGGTAAAAGAACATATTGATTAAGAGACATTCTGCACAAGGTAAACAACTGAGGGGATTAGATTTCTGTTTTCATCATTAAGGCAGAAAAATAGGTGGAAATTGTGTTCTAGTCTCACCATTATAGAACTGTAAAGCACAGCTTGTTTATCAGTTTGTCAAGGAGAGTACCAGCTGGCTAATTAAGTGAACCTAATTTAAACTAATGATGTAGATCCTCAAGATAATGTACTAATGGCTGGCTGAGACTGCTGATGATACTTGACTGTACTCCTGAGGTTGCAAGTCTCAGCTTCATCTAGGCAGAATTAGTTTTTCCTTTTGAAAATGGAAAATGAAGCCAGTCTGCTCACTGGCTCATTTAAAATCAGAAAGATAGCCCTAGAAAAAGGTCATCTGTGTTTGATAACATTTTCCTCCTGCAGGCTAGAAGACAAGTTGTCTAAAATAATACTTGAGCTGGTGTGTAGCTAAGTAGTTTAGGTGTGCCAAATTTTGTTTTGGCCTCCCCAGACAAAAGGTCTGACCCGTACATGTTCTGCTGAATTAGTGCCAGCTATACCCAAGGTCTCTGTTGTGGCACTAATAGAAGGAGAAGAAATTGCCCAGAGTCATCCCAAGTAATGCAGCTCCCAAGAGGGAAGCTGGCAGCACAAAGGAGCTGAGTTGTCAGAAACAGGTTTTCACAGCTGTATCTAGTTAGCCAGGCTCATCTTCCAGCAGCATAGTGCAGACTCACTTTAGTGGTAAACTCACTTTACTTCAACACATCTCTAAGTCATCCCAGTTAATGGTGTGCTGCTAAGCCATATTGGACAATTGCAGATGAAAGTGCTGGCTTTCAAGAATTTGTAAATGAAAGCAAATAATTATATTAACCTTATAATGATAATTACTTGGTCAAATTTACCTAAAAAGCTCTCTAAAGACACACCCTTCATGTTCCAAATACATTTCAATTTAGTTTGCTCTAGAATCTTAAGTAGATATTTTGATAAATAACTGTCACAGAAATTAATTATTTTCAAATTTACTTGTTACATATATGCATCTGTACACATATCTTTTACATTAACTTTCATAGTAGAAAATAAATATAATGTATAAAGCAGCTCTTCAGAGAAAACATCGTAATAGCAAAATCAAATAAACATAATTTTTAATAGAAAACACCATAGTTGCACAATTTAAAACCCTTTCAAATGCATATTTAGTTGCCTTTCGTTCTTTTGCACCTTGACAGAATTTTCATTAGTGCTGTTCACTGTCAAAATAGGATGTTTTCTCCACATTTGTTTCTACTGGAGTATGAATTTTTGAAAACTTGGTTTTACAGAGCTGAACAAAGTACGTCTTGCCTTGTCACTAAATTGCAAATAAGTCCTACTTCAATTCTAAAAGCAACCTGCACATAAGCAGCAGTTTTATTTTTTATAGTCTTATACTATGTATGGAAGACTACATAGGCTTTGTGTTTTCACAACTTCTTTATTTTGCTTGCAATTGCTTCTGCTTTTTAAAAACAAACAAGCAAACAAGCAAAAAGTTTGTTTTGAATATTAGCATGGTTAAGTTGACCACAGAGCATGTCCCAAAGTACTTTTGATATGTATTTGGCTAAGTGTATGCTTGGAAATAATATCCATGTCACTAACAAATTGCAGAAATACTGCATATTCAATAAACCCTAAGTTTAAAATAACTTCCAATTTCTTGAATGTTTTTCAGTGAGCTCAAAAGGCATAATATAGATTTGCCAGTGAAGTCTAAATGCTAATAATTATATAGGTAGTTCATCCATCATCCTTGAACACATCTGGGGATGGGATTATCTACAGCCTCTTGAGGCAGTGAGTTTCAGTGCTTTACCACTCTTACTGCACAACATTTCTTCTTTATATCTACTCTTCATTTACCATCTTTTGGCTTAAAATCATTAGCCCTTTTCCTACTAATACAAGCCCCATAAAAAAAAAATATGTCTATGTCTTCCTTATGAGCCTTCTACATATTGAAAAGTTGCAATAAATCCTCCCTTGAGTCTGATATATGGTATATAATTTACACTTTAAAGATTTTAATTTGTTTACCAATGAAAAAGGCAGAAGACATTAAATTCTTTTTTTTTTTTTGCAATTTAGATTAGACTTCTAATTTTTTTTAAAAATCATGTTTTATTTAGAAATTTATAATGTTATTTAGCTAAAAATATCTGTTTCCCACAAATGAGTTGATACCATAAGCAACCCTGTAGACATTAGTCACTTTTATACAAATAAAATTTAAACCAGAACACCCAGTGTGGTGACAAAACCTTTTTGTTACTTTCACAAATACATGTCCTGTCTTCTGAGAATCAGAGGAGGACTGTGAACATATAATTAGCTTCAGAGCTTACTGACCAACAGTCCTCCACTTTCTGCAGCTATACCTAACCCTCTGACTTTTCCTGTTGAAGTCAATAGACACATTCCTGTGATAAGACTTAATTTTATTGATTTTTTTATTTTCAAATTAAAAATACCACAACCCAGGAAGTTCCCAAAGAACTACTTTCCTCATCTTGACTACTATTTACAAAAGGTATTGTCAAGTTGGTTCTCTCCTTCCCAATTGCCTTTTGACAAGAACAGCCACTAAACATAAGCTGCTGATAAATGTCAAATTAGATAAGCTTTTATATAGATACTGTATTTACTCTCAAGCTAATCACTTTAAAAAGGAAAACAAAAAGAAAGAAAAAAAATTAAAAAGAAAAAAAATAAAAAGAAGAAAAAAACAAACAGGAAAACTTTCGATTTTTTGCATCCAACTTAGATATTAACTTTAAAATGAGAAATGAATACCTGCACAACTTTCTGAGACTGCACATCAACAATAAGAACTCTGTCAAGTGTGGGCTGAGTTACATAAATGAATTTGTCTTTTACATTAACAGCAGTTGCCCAAACACACCGCTGAGCAGGATCTCCATCTGCTTTGGGACAAACTTCATCCTGTAATTCAAAACAGAAAGGGAAACTGTAAGAAGCCAAGCAGTCAACATAGAAAGACTAATTATACTCCTTCTTTTTTTATCTGTAAAATGAATTTAGTGAAAGAAAATTGACAGGTGGCATTAGGACATAGACTAATATTAGCCATTCTGCATGTTCTAAGTGCCAGACAACTCACAGACTCTTTAGTATAAAGAACACATCAACTTTTTTGATTCTTTCTAGACACACAGGCAGCTATCACTGTTATTCCGAGAAAGAAACCCATGTAAAACAATAAAACATGTAGAAACAAGGCATGCACCAAGAGACCTTAAAACTAGGGGAAAAAAATGTAGACACAATGCTTTGCTACTGTGCAGTAGTTAGCAGCTCTACACATCTGCACCATCACAATATCTTGCAAAGAATGTACTTGCAAGTATTTACTCCAAGTGAAAGCTTGTTTTTACAAAAAATAAGTTACTTATGTAACCACATATGGAAATTTCCTTTATGAAATAGCACATTTTTTTTCCCTATAATGGACATCAAATTAATGTAAAAACAAGGACCTGAAAAATATGCTGCTTGGACCTTGTTGAGCTTTTTTATTTTCCTGACCTAGTCTTCTTTTATTTCCATCTTATTATTTCTTCTCTTCAACACAAGGGGTAATTTTACCAAATCATAAGTATTATTTCTTTTAAGCACTTATCTGCTGATTATTTGTAATTTAGAATGCACCATCCAATATAACTGTTCACTGCGAAAATAATTACATGTCAGCAGATGATGACTTCAATGTAGAATGAACAGCAAGAGTTGATGACATCTTAAAAAATAATTCTGTTTCAAAGGATTTGATTCCTTTTAAAAGGGAGAAAAATAATGTGACAGAACAACATATCCAGCACTAAGTAATGCTTTTCAAGAAGACAACTAACTTTTCTGTATCATCAACATTCTTTGCCTGCTGTGTCTCTACATTTGAGAAAATGTACATCTGTCAAAATAAGAAATAAGAAATAAATCACTTTTGTTCTCTAGCAGAGTGAATTTCTTTATCAGAAATGGAAAGCCACAGCTTATTCCTATATGGTTCTTAAACCTCCACAAAGAGAAGGTATTTCAGAAATCAAATTTATAAGGAAAGGTAACTATACTCAGGTACCATGGGATGACACATGATCAACCTCTTTAGAACTCAGAAATGAGTAATGACTAAAATTTATTTTACGTTGCTAAAAAGACATGACCTTTGGAAGGGAGAAGTTGTTTAAACCATTTAAAAAAGAATTATAGGTATGGTGACAAATGAGACTTTTAAATGTGTTAAAAGCTTTTCATTGTATAGAGTGAAGCCAACATAAACATGTCTGTGATATGATGTGTAATGATGTAGATAGTGATATATTGTCATCTGCCTTCTCCGCAATTGTCACTGCAATTGGAAGGTTGTTTCATTTATCTCAATTTTTTTTTTTAATGGCTATTCTAAACGCACCTTTTCTTAGTTACATATTTTAACTAAACAGATAACTACTTTTAGACTGTTCTACACAGTCCTGTTTCTTCCTCAGAGAATGGTTTCTTCAAATAATGCATCTGTAAATGTTTGCAACACTCTATAATACGTTACTCTTTACAATTGTGTCTCTCAGCGACTCACTTTAGTTTACACCATTTTTTGTTGCTGTGGATTCTCTAAGGATAAATTCAATGTGCTATTAAAAAAAATGACCAATTCCTTTTGAAGGAAACTAGGCTTTTCTCCCAAGACAGTATATTTACTTATGTTGCCATAAAACTCTGTAATCCAATGTTAACTCTCCCTTTGCCCCAAAACATGAAAAATTAAAAGCAAAATATGTGCTTCATCAAAGTAACAGTGAAAAAAATGCACCAAAATTCTCATATCCAAAATAGTCTTTTTCCCCAGCATGAATCAGTTTATAAAGGTTTTTCTACTCATTATGCAAACCTATATTTATCTAGACGCCTCAAAAATTGGCATCAATGAAGCCAAAATCTTACTTCGAAACTTAAAATGTATCTGATTAAACAGTTAGAATTTTTCTTTTTTATATTATAAACAACATTTCTTTGTCTCTACATTAATTTCCCCAGTGGTTGAGTATTTGTTTAAAATAATTTCTTCTTAAAATATAAGCATAAACTCATCATTTTCTTCTAATTGAAATGTAAGTAATTTATGTTTCCCTAATTTATTCTCCAAAGAAACCCAAACAAAACAAAACTCCAAACCATCTGATTAAATGTTTATTTATTTCATTGTTGTTTTTTTTTCCCCCCCAGACTTTTTAATCAAAAGTGGTTTGCCCTGTAACAGATCAGCAGATGGAAGAAAATAAATCCTTAGAGAAAATCTTTCAAGGTAGTCTTGGGCAAAAAATTCTCCAGAGAAAACATGTAGATTTGTATGTACAAGTTCTGTTTATAAATTTACACTTCCTGTAAGAGCCCACAATATTTTAACACGGTTCAAGTCAAGCTCTTTAAGCATTGCAATGAAAGAATAAGGTGATATCAACAGGTTACAGCAGTCCATCCATTAAGACATTAATTTGTATTTTGCCGATTCCATATTCAGCTACTGCTCACTTGACATTCTATAGTAAAAATTCAGACTGTGGACCCTTTTCATGGTTTTGTTTGTTTGTTTTTGTTTAGGGTTTTTTGTTTGTTTGTTTTTCCAACAAAGGTTAACAGTCTTGCAATTACTTTACTTGCTGTGCTTAAAAGTGTAAATCAAACCAACTTCTGTGTACTAACAAGTGTGATTTAAGTCCATTTCCTGTGGAAACTTTGCTGTGTCGAGTAATCACATTAATTATTTTCTAAATAAGTCTGTTGCTGCCACCTCCAGCACATATTCAAATTCCAGTGTGAGATGGCCTAGTTTACTGAAATACAGACATTATGTGCTAGTTCATGTAATAAAGAGGAATTAAGGATTATGCTGAAACCAAAAGGCTTTTTCCATTAGTCTCAACAAAGGCATGTATTCCTATTGCTCCTTTCTCCCTGCCCTGTCAGATTTCTGAAATAATTATTCTAATTGGGGTTCCTGGGAAGTGAAAATAAACCCACTATTGAATAAGAATTTAAAAGCTTTGGATAATATTAATTTTCAGAAAATAAATAGATGCTGCATTTTAATAAGGAAAACGTCCCAAACACTTCAGAGTGATGAGATATTTAACAATTGAAAGACTGTACTTGGGCCATGGTTAAGAATCTGACAACAGGTTAGACAACCAGATGTAAAATGTGGTAAACTAAACAATAACCTGCATCACAAGACAGAAATAAGTTTATTTCTGCCCTTATTCACCTAGAATTGTCCCTATCACCCTAATAAAAGCCTATTTTGATTTTATATTAATTTAGGAGATTCAAGTAATTTAGGAGATTCTGGGAAGGAGAGGAGAAAGCTTCTTTTAATTTCCTGTGAACCAAGATGACGCAGTAAAACACTAAATCTTTTGCTTTACTTTAAACACAATGGAAGTCTAATTGATTCCCATGTTAAACACACACTGCTTTGCTGTACTAACAGTCACTTGCATAAGAGGCAATTAAATATTTAGATAAGGGTTCTCAAGTATATAGTTATTAAGAAATTGTATTTACCTTTAGCAAAATTAGCATACCTAAACACGAACAGGTGTAACCATTGCAATATTCATTCATAATACAATGCCATGCCATGCAGAAACACCTTTTATAGAACCTCAGCTAAAGGTAATTTATTTTGTTGACAGGCAAACAGTAAACCTAGGGGTGAATGCTGTAGTATCATGTGTAACTTCCAGACGTTTTCTATAATGCTTCTAGTACCTAAGCTACGCTGTGGAATTTAGAAATATTCCCACACTTTAGCAAATGTCTGGCAATAAAACAGGTCTCCTAAGATTTTACTTATGACTTGAACATCTAACCTGGAAAAGCATAAAGAAATGGGAGAGCTTTAAGGGTATTTTGTTTAGACATATGTTAACACCTAAATTATGGATTATTTATTAGTAATAGCTACCATAGATGGGAAAGGCTATGTAAAGCCAACTCAAAACATGCAGTCTAGCAATATGTCCAATTAGTAAAGTCATAAAACTGAGTCAAAGAGAATTACTAACACAAAGTCTTATCACTAAATGATCACATGTAAAATTTGATAAAAATCTGATCCTGGGTTACTTTATTATTTAGATAAAACAGGTTTTCAAAAGAGACTTGAGGGAGATTCAGATAGGATGTAAGGAGGAAGTTCTTTAACATGAGAGTGGTGAGACTGGAATGGGTTGCCCAGCGAGGTGGCTGGGGCCAAGCCAGGCTAGATGAGGCTCTGGGCAGCCTGATCTAGGGTAGGGTGTCCCTGCCCATGGCAGGGGGGTTGGAACTAGATGATCCTTGTGGCCCTTTCCAACCCTGACTGCTTCTATGATTCTAAGTCTTCAAATGAGGAAATAGTTACCTAGTGCTTCATAGTCAAAGAGTTTGTTAAAAAAATTTTGTCATACATGCAGAGAATTTTTTTCATCTCATGTTTCATTCCTTTTCTAGGAAGAAAGTAACCGTAAAACTGTTTATTAAAAATTTCAATATTTTACTGGGTTTTTTTTGTTTGGTTTTTTTATATGTAATTAACAGTAATGTCACTGTTAATAGAAAAACATCAGGATATATTTTCTAAACATTTCTCATTTCTCTTGCAGGAATAAACATTCATCAACCACTACATATGGGGAAAGATGTATTCAGTGTTCAGAGGAATAAGTAGAAATCTTTCTAAATTTCATGGCCAAAGTGACATGTATGTAGATAGAAAGAATAATTTCCAGCTACATATCTACCACACCTACCCACAAACCAAAGATAGCCAAATAAGGACAAGTCCATATCTGCTTCAAAATGAAAGGTATGAAGTAGTTGAGTTGACTTTCCTGGTTGCTCTAACTTTCTGCCCAGCCCCCCCCCGCCCCCCCGAGTATGTAATT
Source organism: Psilopogon haemacephalus (assembly GCA_013396835.1). NCBI lineage: Eukaryota > Metazoa > Chordata > Aves > Piciformes > Megalaimidae > Psilopogon > Psilopogon haemacephalus. The sequence goes on from VWZI01009967.1 coordinate 136,508, forward strand.
ATTATGCTACTTTGAGTTTGAAAGCTACAAAAAGGAAACAAGTTTGACTTATCCATCCTGATTATTACTATATTTCAATATACACTTAAATTCTATGCTGCACTTTAGACCTATAAAATCTTAACAGACTTCTTAATTAATCAGCTTTTGAATTAAGCAGCCATAAAAAAAAAAGAAGCTTTTTGACTTATTTTTAGCTGTGTCAACCTAATTTAACTTAAGCAGCACAAATCAAGGTATGATTAGTTGTTCAAAGCATAATTATTCACACTAAAATAAATCTTTCTGCTGAGTACAGCAGCCTTTGACATCAATGATAACTGAATAGGCATATACAGACAGTTCCGTAGTTATTTCTGTGTGCTTTAGGTATTAGGGCAAGACACCCATTCAAGTAAGAATAATGAGAAAAAGTTATTATTCTTGACGTGTCAAATCACATGGAGCAAGTCTTAATGTAGTGACTAGAATCAAGTGCTCCTGTGAGAACATGAAGCATGTTATCTAGCATTTTGATGATCAGTAAAGGAAAAACATAAATGGAAGTGCAGAACGTTCTACTATTTTTATGTATTCTACACATGGAAACTGCTGCAGAATTTGGTGAAATCAGCTTTAAATCTGTCAATAATGAAGTTATTGAAACTACTATGAATTGTAAGTCAAAGATCAATCATCTCTACTAACTTCAGTGGAGTTGCAAGAGTGTTTATCAGGACAGGGATTTGCCTCATTATAGCTGACAGTTTAATATAGACAAACATCCAGTGGAGAAAAAGAAATAATTAAAAATAATACCTTTAGATCTTTTATTTACTAGAGAGAGAATAAATCCCTGATTCACAGAGATGCACTTCAGTGAGAGGATGGGAGAAAAAAAACCCAACAAAACCCAAAATACAAATAAAGAGTAGAGAGCTGATAAAGGAAAGGACTGGGAAAAGGAAAGATAGCCAAGGAAAATAAAGGGTTTGAGAAATATGCAGGGAATATTTAATCTAAAAGAGACTGAAAGTTTGAATTTGATCAAAGTAAATGCAAAAAATTTGAGTCTATCATTATATTTATTAATTGAGAAGACATGTCTGAGTTTATCAAGCAGAAAACACTAAACTAGCAATAATAAATTCTTATTTAAGGAGAACTATAATTGAGAAAAACTATAACTGAGAAAACACTACAAATAAATTTAAAAAAATAACTTGCCTGAAAACCGAGGATTTTTTCACTAGGTTTAATATGTCTCTGAAATTCACATTCCACTGGTTGTATTATTTTGATGCCATCTTCATAAAAAACGTAAAACATGTTCCCAATTCCCAGACCTTAAGAACAAAAAACACATTGAAATGTATAAAATTAAATAATGACAAAAAGCAAAATCCTTGTATTGAACTAAAGACCTCATCACACTTTGGGTATGAGGTTAATTTGTTAATGTGTATAGTGCTAATATAGCTAATTCTACAGCAACTTTTGTTGTAAAACTGACCATAAACTGTTACCTTATTCAGAAATTAACATAGGTTTTTTGTTTATTTGTTCATTTTTCCCATTGGCAAAACAGTGTTTTTATGAGTACAGATCTGGAAATATGTAGCTTGACAGCTGCAGTAACAAGTAATCTTATCAAATCATCTACACTGAAATCAAATTAATATAAAATTTCCATGTGTCCTTGTTATTTTTATTCTTCTTTTATGAGACAGAAAAGTTAATTTCTGTAATCAAAAGACAAATTCTGAGTATTTCTTACAAATCCTATGACTTTTCTGTTTGGCAGAAAATAAAATATTCTCTGTTGTAGTTGATTGGAGAGCCAGTGTTGGGCAGGTAGTCATTCCAGGATTGAAGTGTGACAGATATTTACAGAATTAATAAATCCTTCTACCGAAATGTTACTAAATGAGAGGCATGGCATAATATTTTCTGGAGAAGGTGGAAACCAGCATGGAGTGTCATAGTACACGTAGTTATTCTCATGACCACAAAAAAGGACATGTTTACCATGTGCCAATTAAGAAAATAGTTGTGATTTTGCTTTGTGGATGATTAGCTTATATTGCAAAAATCTATGAAGGAAATTACCATTATAACTACCTCTGATAGCTGAACTGAGGGCTACAATTACGACATAATATTTTAATATTTTTTAAATTATATAATTTATATAA